>OX375867.1:85300993-85695176 GCA_947359475.1 Heligmosomoides polygyrus bakeri
CGACAAATTCCTTAATGAGGAGTTTGGCGACAACGGCATTCAACTACAGGCACGACCAAATTGGCAGAGCAAAGCACCATAATTCCCGCAAGCAGCTCTAGATGCGTTGCCAACCATACAGGCCGCGACGACTAGTATGTGGACAATTCCACGGAAGATTATCACTACGATTATTCCCACACTGATAACGGCCTTTACATCCTAGGCAGGACACCGAATTACGACCACGACAACTACAGCTAGGCCTACTCCACCTACAACCACCCCAACTACGAGGACTACACCTAGGCCTACTCCACCTACAACCACGAATTTGTGTTTCATGTTCTTATACATGTGTTGTGTTCATGACACCTTCAGAAAATCTATAAAAGTCGTGATTAATTTAAACACAATCCGCTAAAGTTTTTTATTTTTAACTGTAACCAATTAAACATCACTATTAAACGTCTGTTAATTCTTTTTGCTTTGATCAAAAAAGTCATATAATTATATTCAATAAATCAATAAGATCATATGTGGAGGAAGCTGCGAGCGAATTTCCACGTGCTAGTCGTAAACGTCGAAATCACATCTGGAAAGATGAACCTATTAAAGGGTACAAAAATTACATTTAAAAAAATTGAAAAAATCAATGGAGATAAGAAATAAAACGAAGAAAAACGAACCTGAAGAATAGGGGGGTCGTACCAAATCCGTTCCCGAAGGGGGGGGGGGGTCGTAAACTTTCGGCAAAAATCGAACCCCACGCTTGACCCTGCCGCGGACTACCCGCGCTACCAGGAGCTCCTCGCCCTACTTCAGATAAGACTCAATACAGGAGCCCCCTCCAACAATTCAGCTACAGCGGCCCAGTCATCCGCCGCATCGTCATCGGACGCCCGTAGCACTCACCAACTCACGGAGACCGGTTTCAGGACGGTCTTCGATTACATCAATGTCAATAACCTCCTGCGACCAAGCATCGCGGCCCTCAAGATCCCCGTTAAGGAGGTGACACCATCAAGGAGGGCCGACTACGAAGCAGTAGCGCGAATCGTGGAGCTACTTCGGTCCATGCAGGAGCTGTCCACTACAACGACGCAGCGCTTCCATAATCTAGGTGTCTTGATGACACGCCCAGACCCCCCCAATTCAGGTATACCGTCCTCATGGGATGGATCCATGAGCTGGTTCACAGCGTTGCGCTGTTGAACGAGTACACTTACCAGCTCAACCACATCACCGTCCCGAGGCTGTTGGATTGGGCAGAGGACCGGGATTACTTCTGGGCGACATTACAGCTCTTCCGCGTTACGGAGCGAACCATTTCAGATGCAATTCAGTTCGCCTCCGCGGTCGTCGCCCACGCGATACGTATGATTCGCGTGGTGGAAGCTCATCAGCTTCTGCTGGTGCTCCACGCAGGCGTTGGTATTATCACCAACGACGACCAGCAGTACGCGGTAGACTCTTCCCTACCAATCCCGGAGCCCATTTCAACGGACCGGTTCCGCATCGAAGAAACAATTCAGTGGTGGAGGGTAAATTACAGCAACGCCCTCATGGTCGCCGTAACAGACGGCTATCTGCGCACGCATTCGATGGACCAATTTTTGCAGGAAGAGCGGCGGGCCAGAGAACACCAGCAGCAGCAAGCGGCACCACAGCCTGCGGTGCTGGCTACAACACCCGTCCAGCAGACCGCTGCTAGGAAGGAGCCACCAGCGGAAAAGCCCGCACCTGCTCCGCAACGACCATCCACTTCAGCTGCAAACCAGCAACCGTCCACTTCAGCTGCGAGCCAGCAACCGTCCACCTCAGCCGCAGGGCAGCATCGTCAGGCCCAAGGGCAGCCTCAGCAACAGCGTCCGCAGGACGAGCCTTGGCCCCTTAACACATACAGGGGCCGCAGTCCAATTCGATTGGACGAGGAGGCCCGAAGGTACCTACCAAGGACGCCGCCACCGCATCCACCACCGTCACAACGACGCTCGTGCGCCTTCTGTTTCGATGTGGACCACTATAGCTCCGATTGCCTACGTCACCCAAGGCTTAGCGAGCGCGAGAAACTCGCACTACAATTCAGGTATTGCTCGAATTGCCTCAAGCAACATCGAGGCACTTGCTTGCGTCGTACGCCTTGCACTATATGCAAGAAGGAGGGCCATCATCGCGCGTTTTGCGTCGACAACCCCCGCGCGCTGCCAGACATTTCAGAGCGGCCAAACGCTTTCTACCACCGCCTCGCGCAGCGCACATTTCGTCCTTGCCCTCCGGACCTACAGGACGTACAAAAGTACGACGTCCCACACAACGTTGCCGTGGCGCAACGCCGCCGCGAATCGCGGCAGAGGGCCACTCCTCCTAATCCGCCCCACGCTGGCCGCCGGGAGGCCTCGCCCCACGAGGAGCAGGAGCCCCCGAGGCAGCAGGAGGAGGACAAGGACCACGACAGCGAGGCGTCGTGGTGAAGTAAAATAGCCAATTCAGCGCTTAACGCACCGTTTAAAATAATGCACCCATTTCAGATAACCCTTTAGTCATTTCAGAGTAGTGTAGGGGCAGGTCAGCGACGGGCTCGAGCCAACATCGACAGCGATCCGGACACACACACGTGAGTGAACTTTGGAACTAATTCATGTTCAGGATCGCGCCGTGTCCCAGTTGACCTGCAATGGAAGATGCCGACGGACCTGAGGTCCACGTCATCGTGGAACCCGCCAGCAGCCAAGCCGTCCAGGACGTGAACCGGTCGCCAAGAGCAACGCAGCCATTGAGCCGAGCTTTAATCATTTCATTTAACAGGTGAACAGTTCATCCCAACCTTTCATTTCCAGATAGCTCGAATCAATGGCGCGAACCACAACGACACACGGCGACCGACGACAACATCATACGCCCACTGGACATCTCGTATAGGGCTAAGTCTTTTACTTGAGCTGCTTCACTTCAACTGTCGGTTTTATTCCTTCATTATGCAACACATTCTTTTAGAAAAATCTTTATTCGAATAACCATACAGATGTAAACCGGCACATTACAGTTCTGGTGTTCGGTCATGCGGTCCGTATGGAAGACGTGGTCTCGATGGATGGATGGTCCGGCCCACGGATGGGTCGAGGTACGGCGAGTCGGACGGACCGACCCTGGCGATGGTAGTAGGTCCTCCGTGGCCGAACCCAGCCCTTTCGACGGCAGTTCAGTATGTCTGTATGGTTGAATATTTTGTATGTAATTGAATTATTGTTGTATATCTGATAGTTCATATTTTTATGTATTTTGTCATTTTATATGTTGTTTATATTTTTATGTCGTCAATCCATCATCGCTCTCATATCCCGCCGCACTGGGTAGGTTTTTTGTTGTTCATGCTTCCCCTCGAGGAGGCTTTGTTCAGTCAATTCACTTTTTCTCGGACATCCTAGGCTGTAGTCGACCACTCACCAGTGGCTTAGTGTCGTAGCTTAGTTCAGGCACTCTGTTTCATGCATTTCATCACATTTTGTGACTCCCAGCCTAGTGTCCCCATCCCGTGCAAGCCTCCTCCGATATGTGTGGAGTCGAGGCATTTCAGATAGGGCCGGCCGCAGTGGTAGCCATTTCATGTGTGAAGTCTATGTATGTCTTCCTGTCAGCCGGCAGAGATCTTCCTTGCCATTTCATCCTTAGTCGGTCGGGTGCTCCGCTCACACCTTCACTTCACGGCGGTCCGAGGTCCTGGTCGGTTCTATTGGGGGGCGGTCGTCCTTTCCGTGTGGTCAGCAGTCGATGCCCTAAAATTCAAAATGGGCTTTAAGCCCAATGGTGGCCAGGCAGTCTTGCAACTAATCCCCCGCAGGAGGCTTTCTTTTCTGGGCGGGAGTGTCGCGTCTCGCGACCACGGCTCTCCCCTCCATCCTCCTGCGGGCGCGCACACTCGCGGCGCGTCGGCGAGCGGCCCCTCGCGCGGCCTGCCCCCGCCTCCGCTGGCATTGATCCGCGGGCGGGGCGCGCGCTCCGGAACGGGCATAACCCGCTTGCCGCGCGAGCCGCCGGGTCCATTCGACGCCTGCTTCGACCGCGAGCGGCCGCGCTCGCCAGCCAGCTTCACTTCAGCCGCCGGGTGCCTGGTCATCACGTCGTCCCCGCGTATCTCGGCGTCGACTGCCGATCGGATGGGAGGCGACCCTTCCTAGAAGGGTCGCCCACTCTGAGTCCCTATCCTCCATACTCTGCCGGCTCTTCTATGATTTCATCATTTGCGTGTCCGGCCTATTCTCTTGTCCTACTATGTCAGCGTATGGTATTGAGATAAACCTATGATGGTATTAGGTGTGCAGAGCGAGGGAATGTGGTGAGTCCGTTGTAAGTGTTACTGGTATTGGTGTTATTGTTGTTGCCATTGCTGGGTTGCCGGGGTAAAGCCTGTCAAGCCCCTCGCGGGGTCCGTGGAGGGGGCTGATTCTGGCCCCTGCATGGACGTCGCGAGGGCAGTGCTATCGGGAAACAGGCTGGCAATTCAGGGGCTTGTGTAGTATACCCCCTCGGTATTATGTTGGCTGCAGCCCTGGGGCTGAAGGGATACGAGCCAGGTGGGTAGTGAAGGGACGGACCCGGGGGATCCCCACTTAGGACGTGGCACCTTAGGGCATGGGACCCTTCACCTCCCCGGGGCACGGGGCCTTGGCAGCTTCGGGTGCGCCATGGGGCAGGTTGGTGTCCCACGTGTTGACGGCACAGCCGCTGCACTGGGGCCGCCGACTTGCAACAGTCGGTGAATTGGTACTAGACTTGTCTGGGAGGCGCTGACAAAGCGCTGACTTGTTCATCAGCTGGCCACCGCAAGTCATTGTATGGCCAAATACGCATTCATGTCGCCTCCACGATATCCCGTAGAAGTAGAATGCGAAGGCGCCTCCCAGAAGGGATTGAGTAACGCCGTCCTTTATCCTAATCCTTATATTGGTAGCTGGACTTCTTCGGAGCCGCAGCTACTCAGCGGCGCCGAAGAAGTCCAGCTCTCAGAGCTCAGTAGTAATCACCGATATTGATTGCTTGCTCAACAATGATCTCTTCGTGAGGAGCTATCTGATGGGTATTCTGGGAAAAAATCAGTTGTCGATCGATATCGATTGGTCTATTCATAGATTGAAAACTGTTCACTCTTCATGTCTGCGACTGTTCGCGTGGTTTCTACGTCAAGCGGCAAGGTATGTACAAAAGTCGATGTTGATCGACATTGTTCGCCTTGTAAAAGGTCAGTCACGCGGCCGTCATATTCGTTCAATAGTCGGCTAAAGGTTGCTTCGTACACATAGGTGGTAAAGCCAGCCAGTGAAGTGACAAATAATTTTGCGCGGACAGACAAACATACCGGCTTACCCTTTTAGGCAGTAGGATTGCTTTGTCGCCAGACTATAAATAGTCTGCTATCACTGTTTTAGTCGGGTAGCTTTAATTTTCAGTTGAGGCGCTTCTCATGTTGCGATTATATTTGGCCACTAGTATTGATTAGTTCGCGCGAACGCGATCGATACGAGCGTATCGATCGCGTTCGCGCGAACTAATCAATACTAGTGGCCAGATAGGCAGCGAGGTTGGCAGGCACAGCGTTTAACTGCGCTGGTATAAAATACTCCAACTGTAATTATGGTCCCTACTGCTGTACATCTCCTTTTTGCATTCTTAATACTGCATCAGGATTACCACGGTTTTCCTGTGGAAATCATATCGAACCACAACGATTTCATCGCCGATCTGTCTTCGATAGATCTGGAAGGCTTTCAGAGGCATATTTGGAATCGTCCTCGCTCTCTTGGGCTGTGTATTCTTTCCCAGCGTCTTCTAAATGAATCAGAAGTCCAGATGCTCACGCATACCTTCCTTCAGTATTTCTTCTAATCAGCTTTTCCAGCGTCATCTGCATCAGAGATGACGCTGGAAAAGCTGATTCTGAACATTTTTGAAATCAAACTGAGTGCCTTCTACACCCTAATTCAGTATCAGAGATGTGTACTAACCTTTATTCGTTAGATTTTTCCAAAGAAATTTTAAACAAAAATTTCCCACTAAATTTCCGGTAAATCGTGAAATTTCGTTAAGAATATAGTTAGCCGCGTACTTCTTACGTTCTACACGATAGATCCGTGGTTTTGTATCCCATGTTGAGTGAAACTGAGGCTTATAAAAGTGTCTGAACATTTTTGAAATCAAACAGGGCGCCTTCTACATATGTAAGAACGACAGTATTTCAATTTGAACTGGGTTCCTTCATGAATGGTCAAGACGCATCTTCGATTTGAATGGTGGAGTAATTTGAGATTCTTGGAAATACATGATCCGACACCCCCAGTCAGGAACACAGTGCTGTTCGTTTAGTCACAAAAATGGTTGTGAGCTGTTTTGGAGAGCAGAGTCAGCAATTCTTCAGTGTGCTTCAAGAAGAGATCGTGCCATGCGCTCGCATGGCACGGTGCGACCTTCATTTTATTGATAGCGAAAATTCTGTACGCGAAAGGTTTATGTAGGACCAGTTCTAGAATATGGAACGCATCATACCGTTGTCATTAAAATATCAGACATAATGACACTGAGGACGGCAAACGCTCGAAATGGGTGTATCGAGTACGATCCTGGGAGAGTCAAGCTCAGTTGTAGGCCCAACTTCTTCACATTCAGGTCAGACACACTATGTACCAAGCCTAAACAAAAAGGTACTATATCCACGCATCTCTGTTCCTTTAGAAAATTTCTGAACCATCACTCAAGTTCTTAGCTATGCAACTAAATGTTTTCTTCATGTTCGTGTTCTGTTCGTTAAGCATTTTCCAATATTAACAATTTCGCCCACCCTAATACAGTATTTATAATCGGTTTTCGACAAAATCCCTGGTGGTCAAAGGTATCTCCTGATCTCGGCTCGACCTTCTCGTGTTCCACTGACCCGAAGGACGTCATCGATTCCCACGACGCTGCCGGGTGGGTGCACGGAATACAAATCATTTTCGATTCAGATGCGGAGCCCCTTAGTTGCTCCGCATCTGAATCCGCACCCGCCTTGCGCTTTGTTTACACCGGAGAATCCCACGGTGTCAGAATCTGCGCCGCTTTTTCGATGTCGTTCTTCTGCTTTCACGAGCCACTTTTGAATGGAAAGCGTTCCGCTGCAAGATTTTCGCCCTGCTAGAAGAAAGTCGGAACCGTAGCGGTCTTCCCACTACATGGGCGAGTCGTCGAAGTTGGCTGGCATTCGTCGGTCGGTGACATCCGATGCCAGGATCTCGGCATCAATCACGACACCATAACTCCATGGCCAGACCTCTTCCTAGGTTCAACGTGTTTTCTCTTTATTCTACTCCCTTCTACTCATCTTAAACTGTGTCTGTCTTCGCTTCGTGACCTACGGAACATTACGGCTACTTCACGACGATCGATGCTCCATTTGCTTAGAATCTCAACGAAATTGTATCGTATGTGAACAAAAATCCAGACTTTAGGCCAATCGTCACTCCCTGTTGCTCTACCATTTTCTCTTCCCCTGCAAACTCTTTAAGCTGACTCTATCTGAGCTGCCCTCAAAGAGCCTCATGCTCGGTGGGAGATGCGGCTCTTCTGCCGTGAGCAATTCCATTTTTCCCCTCGACCTCGCTGTCAAACTGCTTGAGCGATACAATCGTCCATGAAAATAGATGGTTTACTAACAAAAAGTAATTGTAATTGTGAATAATTCACTCAATGAAACTATATCATACATTCTAGGCTCTGATGTTGTCCCATTCGGGTGCACTGTTGTTTCTAGGATGTAAGAGTTTGTACAATTTGCCTTCATAAATGGTTCGAACATAATGCATCCGGTGTCTTCTATACTCATTGGCGCAGTAGATGAATTCGGCGATGCTATTCCGATAGGCTTTAGAAAAAAAAAGAAAAAAGAAAAAATACGAATAGCCAATATTAGTATATCTTACAATATGGTCTAAAAGGAAGGTTGTTCGTCTATCCATCTGTGTGTCTGTATGTCTGTCCGTCCGACTCTCTGTCTGACAGAATGGCAGAATGGCCTAAAGAAGGGCTTCGCATCTCGATCGGAAGTATTGGTCGCTGCCCATGGGAAATCTTTCATGGTGAGAATCACGCGAATATGATGGCCGATAAACTACACAGCCGCTAAACAGTATCGATTAGCTGACCATCACCAGTGTTATCCATTAGTGTTCGATGTTTTGTGCTTTGGGTAGACCTCATAATATGTAGATATTATCGAGCATAGAACCTTTACTAATCAACTTTATCGATTTCTGTCGATCAGTCTGTCCGCCTGCCTCTCATAGTAGTACAAAGGCCGAAGGAAGTGCTTCATATCTCAATCCAAAAATCGCATGGGTAGATCAACTGTGGAATCACATGAATATGATGGCCGATGGATGGACTATTACACGACGGGTGAACAATATCGACTAGCCGACCATCATCATGTTATCGATTACTGTTCGAAGTGTTGGGCTCTGAGACCTCATAACATTTAGATATTATCGATCATACAATCGTTACTAATCGATTTTATCGATTTCCGACTATCAAAATGGCACAATGGCCGGAGGAAGTGCTTCATATGTCAACCGGCAGTAAAGATTCCTGGTCATGAATAACCTCCAATGTGGGAATCACATGAATATAATGGCCGGTGGTCAGCCTTCACAACAAGTAAACTATCGATTAACCGACCATCACGAGTTTCATCGATTTTTGTTGGAAGATGACAATTTCAAATTAGCATGACAGAAATAACGTTGGGTTGGGTACAGAATTTATGACACGTAAGGATCGTCGACATTACAGCCATTATTGATCAATTTTATCGATTGGGTCGGAACAATGTTGCGTTGGGTTCAGACTATAACACGGAAAATCTCTTGAGCTTCTAGAAGAAGGGTCCGTTCAGTCGCCATGCCATGTTAGTGTAACATTTCGATAGTTCGATAAATCGCCGAAAGGTTAAAGATGCACCCTAGGTAGCCAACGCGGTTCGATTTTACTTATATTGTCACTTCGAGGTAGCCCTCCCGAATAAGACAGGGCTACCTCGAAGTGACAATAAAAGTAAAATCGTCTTTCCATGACGTACCACTTTCTTTCCTGAATCGTCCATGGAACCCCAATACCATGGGACCAGGAGTGTGCGTAATTACGATTTAGGATTTACGATTTACAACACTTTGGGTCGATTTAGTGATCTAAGGAGATAAAGACGGCTGTTTCTACGGATGTTTCTACGGATCGCTCTTATTAGTTTGCTTGTGCTATGACCCTTTCATGCTCATCTATGTAGATAGGTATGACTCCGCTTAGCGTTCTTTACGCTGTATTGTTTTTCTTTTTTTTAGCCTAACGCTCATGAAAGCAAACAGAACGTCTTCTGAATTGAAACGAGCTCCTTGTACATTCAGCTATAGACTCCAAGAAGTGCAGAAAAATTGGATAATTTTTGTCAGAAGAAACTTTTAATATACTTTTCCTTAAAATTTTTAGTTCAGCGACCCTGGCGAGTGTTACAAAATTCCCTAGCCCTAATTGTAAGATTGTTGTAAAATTGTAATTTTTATTTCGTAAAAATAATAATTTGAAAATTGTTTCAAAGCGCAACAAGGCAACAATTTTTTTACATTTGTGCAAAAAGTTCATTTATTCAGCTTTTCGAGAAGGTAACTTATTCTTCCTCCTTCAGGCAAGGTATAGCAGGCACGGTAGTGCAGGTGGGTTGTCTCCACGTGCTATTCATACAGAACCACGTCGTTCCCTTTGGATCTGCAAAATATTAGGCATTGGGGTTGAAACAATTCTTCAATCACGTGAACAGAATCTTGGAAGAATATTGCGCAGGAATAGAAACTCTGTAGCTTGACGTACTCAACCTTCTACAAAGTTTTGTTCTCGAGTTGAAGTCTGACAGTTGTCATTTCGAATTTGTGGATGTTTGTCAAAAAGGGCTGCCAGAAATAGCTACAAAAGTGATAGTGAACAGAATTTCTAATCATAGTTACCGTCCCATTTATGTGGTTTTTCACTGCACCATCCTCGCACTTCCACTCCGTCCATTGAATTTATTAGAGGATTGGTTGCGAAATTTCCACACCTTCCAGTACCACGACCACAGCGAAAATACAGCCAACCATAGCCCATCGTTTTCTCAAGAAAGCTTCGAGGGCATGCATTAGCTGAAAAAAACCGTATGCAAATAACTTTGAAGCCGACGTGGTGTTTCTTCACTATATCCCAGTACGCTTGGAGGACGGAAGGCAACAATTGGCGAAGAATTTCGAGAATAAATTTTAAAGTATGTGCAATGTTGCTGTCAAACGGCGAGCTCTGAAATCAGCTTAAACTCCTTAAACTTCATTGCGGGCGGAGTTCGTACGGTAGGTGTCCCCCGACTACGGTAGCGCGCTGGATCGTCTTCGATTACGGTATGGCGACCAGCTGTTGAGAAATCCTCGGACGAGTTTTAACGGACGGGCGGAGTTTTGAGACATCTAAAGTAACGCACCCGTGTTTCACTGTTTGCTGTTGGCCCGCTCTGCGTGGACCTAGAGGGCAAAGGAGCCTGTTATGAAAATGGTCCATAACTCCGTTACACAGACGCACAGCAGAAACGGAACACATATTTCGAATCAGCGTTCGAAGCCGCATCCAGTGATATACGTCTCACCTTGAAGCCCCATGGTAACCTAGTATCCTTTCCTTGTCAATTTCGGCGCTAGATCGTTGGCCATGTTGACTTCGCGACAGAGATAGCTCGATGAATCGAATAGTTCACTACACTAAACAGTGAAACGCGGACGAGTTCCTGATGGCGCATCAGGAACTCGTCCGTGTTTCATGAATATCGTCTCCGTGAGAATTTGCTGTAATCCAATGTCTCCACATGATAATGATCATTTCGTTGACGCCTCCGAGGGGTTTGATTGTGAATGAATCGCTATGTACGACTCTCTATGAACCTGGGCATCGTAGATCTTGTTGCATTGTTTCGACTGAGCTCTACATGAGGTTATACAGATCTTTACTGGCTAACGCTTCGGCTGTATCGGCTAATTCAGAGCCTGAAAGGAAGAATCAAGTCAAGGTGTGGCTACCGCGTCAGACGTCGCCTCAACCTTGGAAAATCAAGGACACCTTTCGATAACGTAGTGAATAGAAAGATTGAGACCCCAACCTTACAGGAAGCCCGGCGGGGTCGTAGCACGGCCGTAGTAGAGACACAGGCGCCCCAAATCAGAATGCCAACCTGATGTAGGGCCTGAGCTCCCGTGTCGTATAGAGGCACTCTTCCTTCCTATTTAGCTTGGATTCTTTGGCATGAATCCAAAACGCCTCCAGAGCCTTGCGGGCGGCAGTTTGGGCTTCGACTGCCAGTAGCCTGACCCTGACCTCAAAGTCCTTCCCTCTATGGTGACCCATTGCAGTGGACGTCCTGGACGTGGCCTTGCCGTCAAGGCGCTCCTTGACCCTAACATGTAGGGATCGCTCCGTCTCACTGATGTATTCCTCGCCACAGCTCTGGCAGGTAATAAGGTATTCCACACCTGATAAGGTGCGGTAGGGTGATAAGGTGTCCCCTTCCCTGTCATGTGGGCAGATGGCGCAACCATTGGTGACACAGAGGCGTAAGGACGATTCCGAACTAGCTCCCGCCTTAGGTTATCTGGTGGCACCTCCACAACAATTACCGTGAGCGAGTCGGCCATATAGCTTCCGAAGGACTACGATGTACTGAGCATAGACCTTGTCTGACTAGGGCTTCGATGAAATTTTCAGTGTCGATGGAGACCTACGCCTTCTTCAGGTTAATGAACGTAAGGCACATCGGCAGTTTATGTGCTCTCGTGGTACTTCGACAAGCTTCGTCAAGGTGGGTATCGTGGTCCACTCTGCTAAATCCTCTCGACTTGAATCTGTGGACCACCGAGTGATGGATCGCATTGTGGCCAGCGTCTTCTTATGGGGAGGGGGACCTGCACTGAGCTGGAAGTTTGCAATCGGACAGGTGGTCTGCAAAGGGCCAATCCAGCGTGTGACGGACATCTCTTAGCGGATTTCTAGCCCTCACCGGCATTTCCGCTGTCGCGGAGGTTAGATTTGCTCCCTCCTTTTAACACACACCTCTTCCCTTCCCTTTTCTTCACCCCACCCCCTTCCTTCCACTTCCCCCGTTTTTCAGGCTTCAGGGATCTAGACAACCCTTATACAACTCTTCAACTACACAAGAGGACCTATCCTCTTACAAAACATAGGGGTTGGTACTGATGGGGTTTATAAAAGCCAAAATTGTCGTGAGCAGTTGGTTTTGGCGCCTCCAGTACTAGCCGCACCTTCGGGTACAAAACGGGTCTGACAACCCCGTAGGGCAGCCCCCTAAAACCCTCATGGGAAACTGCTCACTGTACTTGGGTTGGACCGCCCAGGTACTTTGATTCACGGTCTAAAAACTCAAACGTCAAAGCTACTTCAAGCTATTACACCCTCAGCACTTTCTACAAATACAAACACGGGAGCAGCCAATACATACTAAAAGATTTTGGAAACTCCAGTAAAGGGTCCAATTGCAGTGCTAGTTGTAAATATTGTAAAATAATTAACTTTGACGACCACATAGTTTCTTCAGTAACAAACCTTCGTATAAATACTTATAAAAAGGGTTGTTCCAACTGCAACACTAGATCGTTAGTGTATTGCATTACTTGTAAAACGTGCAACATATAATACGTAGGAATAACTACTAGAGCTTTTAAAGACAGAATTCGAGAACACATTTATTATATTAACAACAATAAAAGACTAACCCCCCCCCCCTCTATCAACACTTTCAAGAATGTGGTACATCATTGTCCTTTGCCGTTCTTGATGCATTAGACGAGAATGTCGATAAAAATATTTATTAAACAAAGAACTTTTTTGGATTAAGCTTCTTAATTGCGCATTTCCTTTCGGACTTAATGATAAAATTAAAGGGTACGGGAATACTTCAAACATAACTAATCCACTTAACTATAAAACAAGCCATCCTTATTACTCCTTAAGAGTTATTAAAGAAAGGAATACTAGAGGCAAAAGTAAGAGAACTAAAAATCACACACAATATACCGTTGACAATTTTTTAGAATACATTAATGATAACGAAGCTAATATGAAAGTTGCGGAGTACATAACAAAATTAAAATGCTCAAAAGACAAGAACTAAAACAACTTATCAATCTGAGCCTTAACCCAGATTTCCTGCAAACTTATAAGCGAAAAACTAGATTAATTGTACTATGCCTACTTGCACATATTAAATTTAATTCTCACAAAAATATCAAACCTAAAAATAAGAGTGCCAATAAATACATCACTATGGAATACAGGGGAAAAATCTCCGACCGCATTAATTTTAATCACATCTTTAACAGTAACGTAGTAAGAACTGCGGTTGAAAGATTTTCCACAAGGGATTTTATTCCCTTCAAAGTTGTTTACACTTATTCTTCCCCTATTTCCAAGCTTATTTAATTACAACCAATTTCCTAAGAATATAACCCTAAGTGAATGCAAACGTATTATTAGAAATGAATGTGCATGTGAAACGGATCGTACCTATAACAAGTTTGTTGACACATTTTACAGCATGTCATTACCGGTAACTTAGATATTATTAAACACCAACAACTCAAAGAAATTCTAAAAAAGGGTACAAAATATAGACCTGTAAGGGGTTATGGCAAACAAGCTATAAAGAGGCATATAAAAATACAGTAGAAAAGGTAATCATGCATATGGAGAAGTCCTACGAATTTGCTACTCATAGGTTGAAAGAACTCTCTCACTTCTTTAATGCACATTATAGAATTAAAGTTAAACCGCTTATTAACAGACATAATATAGACAATAAAGTCAATATTCCATATAGAGAAATTTTAATTATGCAAGATCAATTCGTATTTTGTCCGCTAGATAAAGCATCTAATAATTAGGGCTAATTTGTAAAAAACTTTATTTACTCAGTTTGATGGAAGAGATGGGCATTCATTATGATAATTTATTAGATGCCTTTACTAGTAATAACGCTAACTGTACCTATACAAAATTAGATACCTATAACAAACTCCCCATTATTTTAAAACATAAACTTTTCCATGTTAAACAAATAATTAGGGTTGATGTTGACGGAGATCTACCTATTATATGCGTGCTACCAAAACTTCACAGATCTTCAATAAAGTTTCGCTTCATTACTGGTGCTCACAACAGTAGCGTTAAGACTCTTGCTTTAGAAGTTTGCGTAATTTTTTCACATCTTAAACAACACTTTATTAATTATGCAAGTAATGTAGCTAACAATTGTAGGACTATTAAAACATACTGGGCTATTAATAATAGTAACATCACAGAAAAGCTTAATAATATTAGAAATAGAAATATTAAGCTGTATTCAGCAGACTTTACTGATATGTTTACTAACATACCACATAATATTATACTTGCCTACACTGCTAACAGGCGCGCTCCAGTTCCGCATTGTCTGCGTATGCGCTGACTGAGTATCAAATCTCATATTTTCGTATGCGCTGTGCCTAATATTCCATTTTAACGTTATTTCTTTATCTTTTACTCCTTTTAACAACGTTTTTCGTCTCATACTTTTCGCTTTATTCGCACCGCTATAACCTCAGGCCTCTTCATCGTTCGTTGTTCCCTATTCGGTTATTCCTTATGATATTCTTTACAGGTTCGACACACCTATGGAAAGTGCGTGAGTTTGTATATTGTGTTTCTATGTGTTCTGTACTGGCTTATTTTTATTTCATAGCATCTCCCCGCTTCACTGATGAGCCACCGGGGTGAGGCTATGACAAAAGGTTCGTATGAAGGTAGTGGCGAAACGAAACTTTTAACTATTTTTAGGTATGTTTAATTAGATGTGCACGAAGCGGTTATTCGCCTTCGATATTACACGCGACGGCATCATCACAAGGACAAGCCAGCGAAATGTGGAGATCACCGTTGAGCGTCTTTCCATGTAGGAAAGGGGTGGGCTCGTGGTGTGCGCAAAATTTGCACACATTCCATCAAGATTTTTCGACGTAGGGTCCGATTGAGCGTAAGCGTTTAGTTTACTGCACCTCAAGTTGCGTAGTACTGCGCACTCGCACAGAGTCATGGCCTACAGGAATAGTACCAGCATTTCTGCCAAACTTACATGGATCTCCTTGTACATTGGACGCAGAGACAGCCCCGGTGAAGGCGAGAAGTAGCAAAATGGAAATAGCCATTGCTCCTGAAAGCATTTTCGAGAATGATTGCTGCGTGACAACCTGCGTCGCAGTTTGCTGAAGCAAGGTGGAGAGGGGAAAAGCCTAACCCTACTTTTTCCTCAGCGACAGCCGGTGCCTCCTCTGACTGACGCGCCCGCCCGCCAACGGGAGAAAATGGGAAAATAGAGTGTGTTCCAAAATAACGTGATAAAAGTTTTTTAAAATTATAACTATGAAACAACTGACCAGTTCACCAATTATTACATAAATAGCAACAACATAGACCCTAGGCAACACTACACGTTCCCGCACAAAAAAATGGCGCTATTGTCGCCATGCTGCAGATCAATACATTCGCTTGGGGGAACGTCAATCCTTCTTCACCTTATTCTGGAACACCCTGCACGGTTCTGCATGCCTCCAATTCCAGACGAAGCGCGGAGATATACAAGCGCGATCTTTAATACGTCTAAAATACAGCATCGTGAAAAGTTCTGAAGGATATAGACCGGCGCTGAGAAATCCCTTTGCAGCGCATTTTACTTTGACTACATATCGTGGAGGAAATTCTTAGCTTATGGAGCCGTTGGTAAAGTCAGTGTTTTGTCGTTCCCAGACTTTTCCGGCTCCGCATGCGCTTTCTTAGGCCCAGATGAAAATGCAAGATCATGCTACAAACCATCAACAAGCATAATCTGCTCTGGATCTACTATAAAACACACTGCCAAGCCAGCGATGTAGTCGATCTCAGTAGAGAACGCAAGCTAGAGGATAACCGCTGCTTCAGAAAGGACATCGGTCTTTTGTACTCTTGTCCCATGTGCAGAACACAACTGTTCAAACTAACGTCGGTTAGGGCGTAGAAGGAAAATGTTCTCGGAAAGTCAATCTCAAACTGTCTAAATTTTGGAGGAAACGAGGCAAATAATGGAGAGCACATCGAGAATGGTGAAAAAAGCAGAGAAAAGGATTATAACCGGATTCAAGATGAATGACGTCTAGAAGCAAGCGAACTCGTCACTAAGAAGGAATTGAATTTTGAAAGTATTATCGCTGAGCAGCTGAACAGATTATTGCTAGGCTATCGGGGCTGCTCGCCTTCGAGCGAGAGCGCATTTTTCTCAGCTTAGGAAGTCATGAACGTTTACAGTCCTTCAGGCTCTGGAGAGAAGAATAGATGCAAAACTGGATGTTTCAATTAGAGGTGGGCGGCTGAGCTTTCAACCTAAAGTCGAAGAAGGCCAATAAACATCCGTTTGGTGAAGAACTTTCTTTACTCTTTTCCCGCTGACGCGAAGAAGAGCTCAGACTAAGCAAGGAAGGAACTGCTAGGTGTGGCCAAAGTAGACATCGGTGTCGTGTAAACAAGCTCAAGCATAAAACATTGAGCAAGAACTGATATTATTAGAGCGACGTGAAAAATTTGGTTGCCATGTTAGTTGGAATCCTACGGTCATAGAGCCGTTGCTTGTCAGATCTCCCAGAAATAACACAGTTGGCTATCCAAATAGTCAACTTCGATTCGCGCTCTGTGATACGTGCTATGATGTGCAAACACCGGGCATTTCTGGTCGATTTTCTTCTGCAATACATCTGTTCCAATAGCGATGAAACGCTGCCGCAAAACTATTCTGTCCAAAAGATTAAGTCAGCAGTCTTCACACATGCATATCTGAACAGAAGGCAGCAGACACAAAAATAGAAAATTTTCTCCTACAACGCACATACGTTACTGCAGTTTATTTTTAGGCACGAGACTATGAAGGACTGGTACGTTCCATAACCAGCAATTTTTCATAGTCGTTCAGCTTTTTATGACGCCTGTGAGAGAGGTTGGTGTGTCTGGCGCTCAGCGCTTTAGTAGATACGTTGCATTTGGTCAACTTGACTAGCTTGTGGTCAGTCTGTCAAACTGTTTTAGCACATTCTGGTCGTTGCATCAAATATTAGACCCACATTGTTCTTTCTCTATGATTATCCATTAGAGTGAACTTGTAAAACACCACATTATCGCACCATGCATGATGAAAGTCAGCAGAAGACACGATGTGTGAGGAGATGTACAAGACTCCAATGATAAAGCACAACACTGATCAAATAAGGATAAGGTGTGGCGCTAACACCTTCGGGGCAATGCGTTTTCTCGCCTACTGCTCGTCGCACTCGGAATCGTTATTGGTAGATATGTCCATAAATAAAAGTGAACCAAGAAAGCACATGACATATAGATTAGCCAATGTATAGTTGTGGAAAACGAGGAGGCTGATCCAGAAAAATTGTCACGTTTTGCTATGGCATCGCCCAAAGCTGTCCGATGAGGTAAACGAGCGTCGGACAGCATTGTCCGCTACTGTCGCAATGGGCTTAATCAGTTCCTCTTTTGGATAGGTCTCGCCTTTTTACCGTGGTGACAACTCGGTGGTCATTCGATGTGCCTGGTTCCCAACCGAACCTGTGTGGTTCGGGGCTACTAGAAATCAGGCCTACTTTCTGCTGCCTCTACAACTGTACCATAAAGGATAACGTACGACGTCGATCAGTTCCTTTCGGATGCGCCTTCTGCCGGATATGAAGGCAATCTGAATGCGTATTTGCCCATAAAATAGATTGCGGTGGTCGGCTGATAGAAAAGACAGTGTTTTGCCCTTCCCAGACAAGTCTAGTACCAATTCACTAATCCCGGAGGGATGGAAGGCTTGGTTAGTGTGAGCGGGAAACCCGAACCATGAACCTTGAATGGCGACGCAGACGACAACCAGCGCCTGCTCCGATTACGCTACCACTTTCGTCGACAATAACTGTCCAGAGTAACAGAACCGAGATGTTTCTTGTTTCGCTGAGCTTGACCTCTGTTTGGTAATCCAAGTGAATGTGGTGGAGAACATTTACCAATATCATTGGCGCGTGTAACGCAGACTGAAAAGGTGGCGGCTGATGGTAGTTTATTGGTTCCACTTACCAGAAAACTGTCTCTGGAGCATGTCTGAAGTGCTAAGATGTATAGCGCAGCAAGAAACTCCACCGCTCCTGCATGTATTAGTAAGATGTGTTCCATTTTTGCAAAGCTTTGCACCCAACTAGCAAACGGCCTTAAAAGTGGACCATGGGATAGCATCTGACGCCCACGTGCATGTCCTCGTTGAGATAAGGGCGCTAGTGGCTTAATTATTCTGCAAATGTTCTTTGGAATCAGTGTTTGCTGATTACGGTGTGCGAATAACAGGTCTCATTCCAGGAACACATGATGCAGTCGGCCAAAGCCAGTTCCGATCGAATCTGCATAGATTAGCAGATGGTCCGTGCTTCGACGATGGAACAGTTGGAGATAATGAACTGGCCTGGCCGTCTTATCACAGCCAATCAACGTCGGGGCATCTTGACAACCGTCGAGCTCCATTAGATCAGCAGATTTATTTATTTATTTTTATTTATTATTTGCACAATATCGTGCGCACAAAATACTACATTTACATGGACACAGCATATTAGGAAATACGTGGTGTAAAAAAACAACAACAAATCAAAACTAGCCATCATTGTTACTTTTCGTGTGAGCGGAACTCAAGCCCAAAAAAGAAACTCAACTCAACTAAACAAAATGTATGAATCGCTTAGTAGTATAAAAATTCCGGAAGAATAGGGATAAGGAAACGGGGGAGAGGACGATGGGTAACTGATGAAGAAGAGCAGTGGCCCGCCAACACTGCAAGTCGTAGGAGATATCGGCTCCGGATACCAACTTAGTAGGTCCGTCAGCTCCATCAGAACCCATCGAAGACCGCTGTGTGGGGTATCGTAGGACAGTAGAACGGGTTAATCAGAAACAAGGTAGAGAAGCTCTAAAAATCAAAGAAAATTACAACGAAGAGGTGCAAAAAGGAAAAGACAACAAAAAGGCAGAATGACAGCAAAAACCATAAAAGCTCATAAGTAAAAGTCTTCTAAAACAAAGCATAGATTATTGAAATCTAATCCACTGTCCAAGAAAATTCCAAGATCGCGAACTTCAGATGCAGACCTAAACGCACGGTTATTAAGACCAAATTCTACAATAGGCGCTTCACCAATATGGAAAACTGAAGTTTTGGAAGAATTCAAAGGAATTTTCCAAACATTAGCCCATACTGCCATCATGACAATGGATTGGGATAAGGCCTGGCAAACCTCAGTCTTATTGCTATGATTGTACCTCCCATAAATTTTTATGTCATCGGCATACATCTGCACCTTCACATGAGAGTGTGTGGATAGAACAGCAGGAAGATCGCATGTGTACGCAAGAAAAAAGAACCGGTGACAGCACACCTCCCTGGGGAACCCCACTTCTGCAATCATAGCACATCGAAAAAGAATTACCAACTTTAACACGCATACGCCTTCCATGCAGATACGATTGAATCCACCTATGCAAAGATCCTGTAATGCCAAGATTATAAAGCTTTTTAGAAGCATTCTGTGGTTTCCTTGTTAAAAGCCCTTGACAAATCAACGTAAATAACATCAACCGAGTCTCCACTATTCAATGCAAGACTCCAGTCAAAGGTGCAGTCAGCGAGTTGTGTAGTAGTAGAAGATCCCTCCGTAAATCCATGCTGTTCAAATGGAATTGATTTGTTTCTATTGAACCATACTACGATTTTACCCCGCACAATCTTTTCCATTATCTTCATTGCAGTAGGATTTATGCTTATAGGTCGGAAGGAAGACACCGATGGTGAATTTTGAGCTTTTGGAATAGCCGTGACGATCGACTCTTTCCAAATTTTAAGAACTTCACTGTAAATTAAAGAAACATTAAAAATCATTGATAGGGGTTTGCAAAGAGAATGCGCGCATTTTTTGAAAACAATTTGAGGAATTCCATCAAAACATGCTGAAGTTGAGTCCTTAAGTCGCTTCACTACTTTTAGCACATCATTTGGGTGTATGATAAATTCACCTATACTCTCTAATTGATCATTATTTGCTTGAGTATATATGCCTTCCGACTCATCGAATGTCTCTTCCGAATCCGAATCGAAAACAGATGCAAAAATTCGAGCTAATGCTTCAGCCTTTTGGTGATCGGTTTTATAGAGAAGGCCAGAGTCATCCTGAAGCACTGGTAGCTCAGAGTGAGATTTCAGCTTACATCGAATGAGAGAAAAAAGAGCTTTATATTCCTCGTTTTTGATGACATTTTTTCTTTGTAAGCTAGAAACCTTTCCAAGTGGTGATCCAATTCTTGACATAACTTCTTATAGAGCGGATGAGAAAGTGGATTTGATAGCGTTTGAAAAAGGCGTGACTTCTGTGCTATCAAGTTTGAAATGTGCTTTGGGTACTGTGGAGCCGGTGTTTTTGCTACGTCAAACGGAACGTGAAGAGATAATCCATAATATACCACATCGCAAAATCTTTTGTAGAGATCATTTGTGTCTTGATATCCATCAAAAACTTTCCACCAGTCTATGGAACTGAAGTACGACACCAAGCTTGAATAATCAGCTTTCTTAAAATTCGGCAAAGGAAGTTCACGCTGCTTGATCAAAGGCATATGAACATCAAAACCAATTATGTTGTGATCGGCAGATGAAAACGGAGAACGGACGGAAATATTGTAAACGATAGGCGACGAATTTAAAATTATATCAAGAATCGCATCACCTCGAGTTGGTTTCATCACTTGTTGTATCAGATTGCAGCAATCAAAGAATTCTATAAATTTTCCTAAGTATCCATTCTTATGTCCACGCTTGGTAACCCAATCGATGTCGAGATTAAAGTTACCAAGCATGATTAAATGACTGTTCGCAAGGCATAGCTCTAACAATGCATCAATGAGGTCATCGTCTTCATGAGAGTTCGAGTTGGTGGGCGATATACTAGAACAACCCTAAACGCTAAGGAGCTAGTTATATCGAAGGCATCTAAGCAGAGAACGTTCGATTTGAGGCAGGCGGGAACGTTAACAACAGTTAGACTAATCGAAATTTTGGCAAGGCAGCATACACCACCGCCCCTTCGACTTCCACGATCTGCTCTGAAGATTTTGTACGGAAGGTTTGTAAGGATCTCGGTATCTGGTATCTTGTCTGTGAGCCACGTTTCGGTTATGAAGAGCAAGTCTGGTTCGTAGACGGACAAGAATAGGTGAAGGTGATGAACTTTGTTTGTAAGACTACGAGAGTTGAACAGAAAACATTTAATTGCTGCGGATCTGGTGGATGTGTGTGGTATGCCGCGTCCAGCTAAACGTATCTCGAAGCCCGAGGCTTCGGAAGTTCTTCGACCCGTCTTAGCTCTCCGCGGTACACCACCCACACCCGGTCATTTAACTGCTTGTTTCGTTCCATACACTCCTGCCTCAGTTCGAACTCCCGTTTCCTCTCTTCCTGGGTCATACTGCGGCGGACGCGAACCTTGGTAAATGCAGCGGACCCTCGAAGCGGCCATGAGTTCGAAAGGGCCGTTGCCCAGTGCGACTTCGAGGGCAGCACCATCTTTACCTTGCGCACGCGCCCGCGTTCCTGTCTGCCCATTCTGTACAATTCCAGAGGGCGACACTCGAGGTTAAGAACATCAAAAATTTCACTAACCTTCTCTTCAAGATCCCTCTGCTTTGCTGATGGAGAGAGGTCGCTGGCTGGCTCAGGCAAGCATTCAATTACAATGCTTCTCTCTTTCTTCTCCTCTTCAATTCGTTCCGCCAACTCCTGTGGTAACTTGGAGATGAGAGCAAACATCATCTTCTCGATAATGGGATCTTTCTTTCTTTCTAAAACAGCATTGATGATGTCACTAACCGATAAGCTAGAAGAGTTAACCTGAGTGGAACAGCTCTTACTAGTACTAGCTCTTACTATCGGCAACCAATTGACTCCTATCGCCGGGAATGGCCGGCACGTCAGATGCTCTTTTCGTGATCTTAGTGCGCTGAGACATGACCAAGGTTCAATGCATAACGAAAATCAATATAAGACTGGAGACAGTTCTGTTGAAAGTGAGAGTTGCACTAAGTAGCGCACTAGAGCACAGAAAAGAGCCTTAAGTAGAAATTCGCTTAAAAACAAAGTTCAAAACTTAAAGGACGTTCAGGAAAACAAAAATATTTAAGGAAAAACTTAGCCAGAAATCAGCTATCACAAACACCGCCGCTCGCTGGCGAAGAAGATGGACCTCACTGGCGAAGAAGATGGATTTAGCTGATAGGCTGCGTCCAGTGGCGTTCGATGACAGGCGAGCATTGGTGGCACCGCCAGGAACCGCACTGATGAGCCCTCCAATACTGGTAAACCTGGCTGTCTGCGGTTGCAAGAGCGAAACAGCCATTTTCGCGCCCTTCTCTTATTGATCATAGTTATAATAAAGAAATTTTCTGAAAATTAACTTCGTGAAGAAAACTGGAGATGATGGGGTGTGGCTCTGCGGCGTAATTTGATCAGTATCGATTGATGGCAATCGAAACTTTGAAAAAGAACTTCAAATTCGTGTTCAGCGACCTCGATCACCCCCAGGGCTAACGTTTCGAACCGCTTGAACGACATTCGCAAAAAATCGATAACTGGATTAATATCGATTGATGGCAATCGATACTTCAAAAATGAACCTTAGATTCCTGTTCAGCGGCTGCGATTACCCCAGGGCTAAAGTGCGCAGCCTGGTTAGGCCCTGAGATTTTAGCAGCCTCTTCGTACTCGTCCTTCCCATCGCTGCAGAAATGGGAGCTCTTTCGGGGTCAGGGGAATGAGGCCCTTTAGTGCTGCTGTTTTTGACTGGAGTACACACGGGTAGCTAGTCAGGCTCTGTCGTGCGGGCGAAGAACTCCGGGCAGCCAGCCAGACTGCCCGAAGGGACGGGGCGAGACTTAAGGCGGCCTCGAATAGCCTTACGATGTACTCCCAGTCTACCGAGTGCAAGCTTTTGGCCAGCCGACACAGTTACAATCCGCACAGTGACGAACACATCCACGCACACTGTGCATGAACATGCCGCTCCCACGCACAAGGAACGCGTCGACCCGACACAGCAGGAGCAAGGAGTCCATCCCCTGCATCCCACCTGCGTCTCTGGGCAGTACACGGTCGCATTTGGTTCGCGTTTAATTCCCCTATCCACCACCCGGGGACGCGCCACGTGGCCCTGCGACAAGCGGCACTAGATCCCTCTTAACAAGAGAGCCCGAAGGCTCTCTATCGAGGAAGATCCGTGGGATGAGTAAGATACTAGACCCAAGTAGCGTCGGCCCCAGAAAGGCGCCGGCGCCATCCCGGTTGTGTCCGAGCCAAACAGGAAGGCGCCGGCGCCTTTCTGAGGCCGACGCTACTTAGTCGTCTTACTGATGAGATGTTTGTTACCGCACCCCTCGGCGGCCGATCGCCGGTTTTGGCTCAGTTTTTGAGCTAACAGAAGCCAATTTGGAGCCCGTTTGGACCTTCCTGCTGCTGGGCTCCCTTGAAGAAGCCAGGCATGGTGTACAAAAGGCGCACGGATACGCAAGAAAGCTGAAGCAAGAAGTGCTTTTTCCTGGATTTTTCTCGTAAAAATGGAGGCATTTAGCATCTCATTGGCGGTGAGCTGCACATTTATAGTAGGGCGATTTTTCTCTATTTTTGAGGAATAGCTTGTTCTCCCTATGTGGGCCGGTTCTGTCAGTGGATTTGGTCGAAATCAGCAAATGTTGGATTCCTGGTTGATTTTTGCCGAGATCGACCAGATACAGAACCTACCCCGCCGGGCATGAAGACCCCTTCTTCGAAATCGATTCATGTGTCTAGCGGGATTCCTGAAGCTCGAAAAATTAGCCGACTTATAAACATTTTTGTGTACGTTCCACTCTGTCAATCCAATGGCGTTGGCGGAAGGTCGGCCAGAGGTCAAATCAATCTGCTTGATTCAGAAAATCATGACTTTTCGGTGTGTACTGTTCAACGCTTGAAGTTTTTGTGGCAGAATTTTAACCTTCTAGGGGAAACGGCTGGTAGAACATAATTTTGTTTTCATGGAAAACAGAATTTCTGAATACGATTTCCCCTAATCATATTGATATTGCTGCTGAGAATTTTTTCTGGGTGATAGGGCTTGAATTTTTGTGAGCTACTGTTTGATTTTTTATGTTTCCTGCAGATGGTGGGAAATGATTTTTTAAAGGAAGTCCATCATCCATCCTTCTGTGAGACTCCATCATATTGCCTCCAAGAGTGCTTCCAAAAAAACTCTAAACCGCTTAAGTGGTCGTTAGTTATTAATTCGCGAAATTTTAGATGATACAATTTCATAATTTCAGGCACCTAGATCTCTCCTTCTAGGTAGAAAACTGTATCTTGAGCAGGATGTACTAAAAGAAAAAACTGCAGATTTTGAAAAGTGACGGCTGGAAAACTGCTAGCAGAAAATCCTTATTTTAAACCTTAGAGCAATCACTATTCAAAAAATTAAGGAATTTTATTGTGATCTCAAACCATGAATTGTTAGGTGATCTCTTGCAATTTTCTTCGGCGTCGAAGCTAAACATGAAAACATTGTTTGAAATTTTGTAGGCAACATCTTCGACTGTTTGTCCTGAAGAGCGGACAAGAAATTAGCCGTCCGGATGTGGCGATCTCTCGGATAGCGTTGGTCAATCGGTTTTGGGGCGCGCCATGCATTGCAATTCTGTGAATATTAGTGAGGTGACTTAAATGCATTTTTGGCATAAAATTGTGGGGGGGGGGGGGAAATTCGGGCAACATTGGATTGACGACTGATTCAGGGGCATGAGACGCTTGACGCTGTCTCATGCCCCTGAATCGCACAAGTGCATCGAATGGGGAGGTGAGCTCCTGCCACGCTTGGTGTTTTCCAGCAGCAGTATTTATGTTAAATCTTTATTATCAGAAACCAACGAACGCACAATTATCCCACACTCTTAAACGACCGCAATTTGCGTCTTTAGTGCGTAGACGATCGACGTCCCGACCGTAATCGCGCCAGCCAATCACGCAGCGAGCGAACACGCCCCCTTCGGTGCCTCGGCCGGGGTTTGTGATCAATGTTACTAGACAGTCTTTGGGTTAGGAATGGGGGAGAAAAGAGCTCTGCGATGCGGATGGAGGACATCCCAGAGTTCCTTGCGATCTGAAATACGATTAAGGGAACTTCCATTTTTGGTCACTTTTCAGCATTCACAACTCGCGAACAATTCACAATTCTGAGATAAGTTTCTCCAATAAAATAAGACAAAAATAAGAGAACATCAGAGATTGAAATAGCACCCTATAACAACAGACTCTGATAATTATATGGTAAAAAGACCAAGTCCATCCACTGCGATCTTTTGCGAACGAGGGGAGCTCGAGTTTTGGTCTCTTTTCGGAATTTTCGGCAGAGAAAGGACCAAAATCGAACCCCTAGCCTGTAGAAGGGTGCCTATTTGAGAAGTTGCTTTTCAAAAGGTAAACATACTTTTATTCGGGTGAAGAACGTGCACGTACGTTGTGGTTTTCTGAAGTTTCTTCAAAAATCGACCAAAATGGGACGTTCATTGCACCGTAGAGGAAGTTGTTCTTGGAATCTGCTTCTTAAAAGGTAGAATCGCCTTTTCGTCCGTTTTCCAACGAACTGGCGATTCTTTGGATCTGCGCCTGGCGACCACCCTCCCCCACCTTCGCCTGTTAATTCTCGAGGACGCGGCAGCCGGCTCGTCTGGCCTCTTTAATCGATGACACATACAGGCATGCACACGGTGGCGGCCGGCTTAGATGCTGGATTTCGAAATGAAATGCAATGGAATGTGTGGAGTTGGATGTAGTTTACCAGCACCAGCTAAAGGATTTACACTTCTACAGTGGTATTGAAGTACCGCGTGTGTGATAGAGCAGCGGGACTACGCGGCGGTCATCGCATGGACCGTATTTCAATTTCTTTGTGGCGGTTGTCTTCGAGTTTAGCATGTCTCTAAATGATCATGGACGTTGGTGAGGGTGTCAGGAATTTAGAAAGTGAACGATGATTTTAATGCAATCAAACAAGTACTACACATCGTCTCGTGGATGCCATTGTCGATCCTCTTAGTCGACCAGAGAATCTCTATGTGTTCTCCTTGATCAACGAATATCCAGAGCGTCATATCGCTCTTGCATAGAATCTAGATGCGATTCATACTAGCCAATCTGATTCTCTGTTCGTGTCACAGCTCTTTGATAAAGAGGATCTTCCGTGGCTTTAGAAATACTGTTTAATGTAGACTTTCGACGTTGTTTTATCATTAGAGTCATCGGTTACCCTACATCTTTTTTAGTTCGCATTTTTGAATCATTCACACATCCAGACCTCACACGTGGTCGGACGTATTCAACAACCGTTATTATTGCTTTCTAGATAAGTAGTCTGAACAAAAAGGTAATATTGAACAGAAGTCGACGGTAGCCAATTTCTTTGGGGGATGCACTACGCATTCTACATCTACGGAAGACAATTTGAACGCGTTTCGTGTGAATAGTCGATGAACAATTCAGCATTTTTCATTCCCCTTGAATTCTGGCATCAACTTGTCGAAGCTCAGAAATAGAAATACACATCTATCCAGCTTCTGAACGTAGAAAGGTGGCAAGGTGAAAATCGGAGGAAAGTCGAAATCGCGTTAATTATACGCTGAAATGCAGTTCGCCGTTGGTCGTCACCATGCTCTGGTCCGCCAGCGAGACAATGCAGGAAGTCAAGAAATAATGCTCTCTCATGTAACCCAGCCACACTCTATGGGCACATCATATTCCTAGCATGTAGATTCGTTGAAAAAATGCTTCCAAATAGATGAACCATAATCGACACCCATCTATCATGTTCTCGGCGGGTCGCACTCGCAGCTCCTGGCACTGCGTGTGAGAGCCGCCGTGAATTACGGCAGCCATCGGGGGACCTTTGCTACCAGCGGCTCCGCTACAACTCGTCCGCGGCGCGACTTCCACCACAGTGGCAGCGTGGATCGCCACTGCTGCGGGAGCGATATGGACGAGTTTTCCGGGTGCTGCCGCGAGACTCTGTAGAGGCCAATAGAACACCCCGATTTTCTGTTTTGAGTGGAGAACAAACCCTTTGTGTGTTCATTTTTTCGTATTTATTACTGCTTTGGTGTCGAACAACTTCATTGAAAAATTAGTACTTATGGTGCCTTCGTATTACACTACTTGCTTTAATGTGAAAATGCTTGCATGCAAGCCGACTCAACTGTGCACCTTAAGAACCCGCATCGGCCAACCAAGTGCTCCTGCGTTAGGGACTAGGGAATCGGTACCAGAGCTCTTCGACAAGGGTAGACCACTGGCTTCATATCCCCAGCTTTATATTCACAAGCACTGCTATTTGAACAGTCGAGGAGCCATGTGACAACATTGCGATGCACTTTGACCTTGGTAGATAGTTACATATAAAGGCAGACCATTCTTTAGGACCGCATTTTCAGGCAGCCATAGTCGCTTGGTAGCGATCGGCAACCTTCCTCTTGTTGCTTTTGCAGCGCCTATAACATATTTCTCTTTGGCATTCAATGCTAACAGCTTGAGCACGCTTTTACGTCACAGTTCGGTTAACCGTTGTGCACAAAACCTTACAGGAATATAAACGGGATCCACATCAGGAGGGTGCAAACATCAGATTTGCCGCCGTCCCACCAAAATATAACATTTTCACATCGAAATGGACACTTTTCATTCAAAATTGGCGAATTTTCACGTCAAATTAGACACTCTTCTAAGCTAATTTAAGACAATTGAGATCAAAGCGAACGTCTTTCAAATCGAGACGAGCTTCTTACAGGTTAAACTACAGACTCTCCAAGATGGTAAGAATAACATTTCGTTCAAGAAAAAATTAGAATATTTTTTTGATTTTTTTTTTTACTTTAGCTGCCCGAGTGAGTTTAGTAATTTTATATAATTAAATAAACCATGTTTTAAACAGCAGCAAGGCAGCAATCATACTGTTCATCAAGAGGCTGGATCGCGTCATGCACTCGGAAAGCAAGTCACAACGTTTATCTGATTGATTGTGTGCATACTGCTTACATGCAGTAAGAAAATCAGGATAGATGGGTTTTTTGTAATTGTTCACTGCACCGTTTGCAGATGAGAAACTACATGCAAGCAGAAATTTTGCTATCAATCGAATAAAAATCACGAAGTTGCGGGCAGGGCATGGCGCAACCTCTGTTACCTCTGCTCAAAAACTGAAATTTCTGTAAAGTTTCGAACTATGTTTTCTCTTATTGGGAAGTGAATTAAATCTTCAACGAAGGTTATACTAAAAATTTCCTTGAACAAAAAATTATTCTATCATTTTTGGAGAGTCTCTATTTTAATATAGAAGAAGCTCATTTTAGTTTAGAAGAGTTCGCTTTGATTTGAAAGTCTTGAATTAGCTTACATAGAAGAGTGTCCAATTTGACTTAAAAAGTGTCCAATTCGACGTGAAAGTGATATAGATCCGAAAAAAACGCACGACTACGAGGACAGTCAAGTGCATGTTATTGCTCAGCTCAATTCTTCAACGATCACATCTTCTAGATATCCTTAGCTTTAGTTGGCATGTCTTGCTCTGAACTCTTGTGAAAGGGGATACCTAACCATCTAAAAATCATGAGTTTCATTCTTCATGCATGCACTGTGCTCCTGAGGAGAGGCGTTGGCCCTGGCGCTGGCTGCCCTCACAGAACCAAACAAAATAGCCAAAAACAGAAAAGTGGACAGCAGCTGAGTGTTTAAATTCCTCAGCCCTCAGCGTTTTCCTTCGCAATCTTTTCGCTGTTTCTTTGGTAACTCTCATCGCCCAACTGCAGACTATCGCTCAAGCATATAGAGAGAAACACCTGTACAGTTACCCTTTACGCTAGAGAGTTACCAATATGGGGGGGGGAATAAGGAGGATCAGCAAGGGCATCCATTACCAGTAAGGGAGACCGGATTTAGAAGATGTGACACCGATGTCGGGCAAAGGCGTTCGCTTGCCGCCGTCGTGTCGTGAGCGTGGGAGGGCTACTTCATTGGGGTAGAGTAGTAAAGAGGATTCCGAGGGAGGAGGGGAACTAACAAGAAGGGAGCCGTAAGGGAATTCGTACGGAAAACAAAGAAACTGCCACATGCATAGCCTCTTCGTAGTCGATACAGCGGCGACGGCGCGCGCTTCTGAGCTTCTGGACTCGGAAGACGGGTCTTCCGAGCTTCTGGATCCAGAAAACGGGCCCCCTACGTTGCGCAACAAGCGTTCTGATTCTGAATTCTGAATGCATGTCGCCGACGTCTGCCGTGGAGGACCACTAAGGGGTGAGGAGAAGAAGGGGAAGTAAGGGGAACCTCCAGGGTGAACCAGGGAAGGAAAGGAACAACCTTTAGGAGAGGCCAGGACGGGAAAACCAGAAAGAAGAAACCAGTTGGGGAGTCAATAGTGGATGCAAAGAAGTGGGCCAGGACTTGGGACCAGGAAGGAGGGGGACCAAAGAGGGAGAGGATAAACCAGTAAATGCGGATCTGCAATTAGATCCAGTAAGAAGAAACGAGTAAGGGAGCACCTGGCTTCAGAAGACATGTCAACGATATCTGGAAACGCAAGCTGTTGAGCATGAACGGTTGCGGAGGAGCAACCTGAGCGACAGAGATACTGCGCAGAAAAACAATGACCTTAATGGCCGGTCCGGAGAGAATGTCTATGATGAATGGACGGAAGTGGTGAACCAGGGGTGCTCATTTAACGGTTAACGATTTAGCGAATTTAACGAATTAACGGCATTTTTCGTTAAAGTCTCGCTTAGCGACTTAACGGAAATTTCTAGGAATTTAACGGATTTTTTAACGGCCTTTTTTCTCAGTGAGTTTATCACATTTACCCTTAGTTTTCATTAGTGTTGCAGGTCTCATCCTCTTGATTAAGACTGTTCTTTAAAAAAAAACTATTGAAATCAGCACGAATATTTTAACGTTTTCATGAAATTAAAAAAAGAAGAGAAAACCAAGCCTTCCTTTCCTCCGGAGTCTGAGAATTGGTGCCAGACTTGTCTGTGAAGGACACAGCGCTGATTTCTTCGTCGGCTGGCCACCGAAAGTCATTTTATGGTCAACCCCCAAATCATCCAAATCGTCTCCACGACATCAAGTAGAAGTAGAACGCGTGGCGCATCCCAGAAAGGATTGTGAAATACCGTTTTTTATCCTTACCGCGTAATGCATTTTGGAGCTAGAGTTTTTTCTCCGATCCCCCAGTCATGTCAACGAACCCACAAGGATACTGGTCTAACGTCCTCGTCAGATATGCCTATCCTCACCTGGCGCTGTCTATCCCAGAATACTTTTGTTCGCCACCTGGAAAAGTCGAGACAGAGAGATTGCTTTTGGCCGCTGGGCGTATCCTGAACGATTTTAGGAAAACGCTAATATCATAAAATAGGAAAGCTGGTTTCCCGAACGTTAACACGTTGACGACGTGTCACACCTTTTCGGCAGTGTGTGACACGATGTGGTGTCACGGTCCCGGCAAAAAAAACAAAAAGGTTTTGGATTTTCTTTTTCATAGAACAGTCACACAAACGGTTTCACACAGAACTAGAAAAGGGACACTCCGTGTTTTCCCTAATCGCACATTTTAAGATGCCTTGTCGGTGATCACCTTGAATGATAATTCCATACCTGTACTTATTCCACACCCTCAAGAAAACGTGTAGCTGAAGGCTTGTTTATTTCTCTGTGTTTATTTTACCTTGCCGTGTTACACTCCATTCCCCGAATTTTAGCTGTTGTCTCTTAAAGTTGAAACGTATAAGGCTTTCCTTGATTTTGCTCACTTAAAATAATGGTTTGCAGCTAATTGTATTTTTTAACGAAATTTAACGATTTACCGGAAATTTAACGAAAATTTTCCGTTAAAGAATTTCGTTTAAAAAATTTAACGCACAGAATTTTGTGTGCACCCCTGTGGTGAACGGCCTGATGCCGATAAAATACAAACCAGGCTCTAGATGTTAGCGAATTTTGTGTTTTACAAAACTACTTTCCATAGCTCAGTAATGCTGCAAAGTCGCGCGAAACGCGCAAGTGCGAGACAAAAGGAGTAAAGACACCCTACTCTTTTTCAAGGCATTGCATCTTCACAGATCCTACTTATTATACTAGTAGTATTATGCGAGTTATAGCGTAAAGCTTACTTTTTCTGCTAGCCCTGTTCACATTCTCAGTTCGTTCTAATACGCTTTACCTCTGAAAATAAAATTGCGTATCGATATTTTTTATTCATTTTTTTATTATATGAAGTGATTTGTTGTTAGCTGCTTAACCATTTGATCTAATGTCAGCCTCGCTGAAACGTTATCGAAATTTTCAGGAGCTATGCGTTTCCTCATCGCTCTCATTCCCCTCATTGCTGCTCCACCGCTGGCGAGACACGCACGTAAGTCTCATTAGTAAGTGTTCCGAGGACACATGTTGCTTAACCTTTTTTTGAATTTATTTAATCATGGTCACTTCTGAAGGGAAGCAGGTGTACGCGTTTGTGCAACAGATGAGGGCCGTTTGGATACTAACCGCGCCTACGCTAACACAGTAATTTGATTTCAAAATTCTTGACGTTACTGCACAGCAGTAGTTGTGGCCTATAAATTGGTGACATTGGTTCTTAAATTATCGCCAAGCTCGAGCCCCGAACATTCTCTACCCCATCGCTTTTCTAATGAAACCCTTCTTGTCGCATCTATCTAGGAATAAAAACTACACTTGTAGTTGTGTTCCCTGAAGTATTCATAGTGCAACGAAATATCCGATTTGAAAACCTTCCGAGTCTAAGACTTGAAGTGATCCTCCGGTCTGTCAGACCCCTGTGGTTGAGCGCGCTTGCACACGGCATGAATCATGGCCACCCGCGGATGCAGAGGGTTCCATGGTGGCGGAACTTCGAAGTATGAGTTTCATGACGGCATGCCTCGGTTCAGTGAGTAGAGACGGACACTGCAGGCCCATGCCTTGTAGACTCCCGAATTGTATTGTTGTCAGAAGAGTTACCTCCTCGAATGTTCCTCCTTCTAAGATTGCAACACTACATTTTAGTGGACGCCCCGTTTGAGTCAGCTCATATTTTGGCTCCATGTTGTGCACAGTAGTAGCGAAGGAGAGCGTGGAGCAAGTGAAGAGAAGGGACTTAGGGGTGCTGTTAATTCTGAATAAGGAGTGTCTGGTAAGCCTCTCTTGCTTAGTTCTCTGCTCTTTTTGGCATCACGGGAAGAGGAAGAGCGGTCAAAACAGTGACTGATTTCATAAACCGCTTTACATATCGTGGAGGCGACGTCGCACAAGTGCGCCAACGGCATGGAACTAGAAAACCGTGGGTGGAAAATGATTTGAATTGTACGGGGTGGGTGTGTTTCTAGGCAAGATCGATTGACTAAGCGTCCATTGTTTTATTTTGAAAACCCCTCCATGAATGACACCTTTTTGGCAGGAACGTAGGAGGTGCTATGGTAAATTTATTATTTACTGAATGGATTTACATAAATGTGAATGGACATATGAACAATAGACGTTACCTACTCTTACATTTAAATGTTTTCTCTTTATGAAATTCCAGATCGCGGATGCTGGACGTTCTACCATCTGGAAGAGAAGTTTAATTATGCACCTCAATTTATAGACGACGAAATGTGGTGCAGCAACAATGATAGCCGCTGTCAAGATTATGCGGCGCACCCATATTATCTAGATCCCTTCTTTGCGCCAGATGGTATTGTGTTTAACGGATACTGCGGCTATAACAAGACTGGTCGTAAGTTTACGATTTCAGTTTCTATTTTTTACATTGATAAATCGGTTTTCTAGGAACTATTACCCGGCTTCTAGTTTTCCTGAAGACAACTAGAAGGGGTTCAAAAACGGGAGAGGAGGGGGTGGGGGGGGAGTTAATGGAAAGCGCAGAATTAAGCAGAAGTCTGTTATTGACATTAGGAAGTACGCGAAATTGCGGACTAATATATTTCTAAACACAGGTTCCGTATAGAATTTCTGAGTGATGCGTGAGAGTTTGAGAATGCTTCTAAAAGCAAATAGAATGAACAGAACACTCAAATTTTGGTATCATCGAGATCACAGCTATTTTCGTTAGTAATCCTTTTATGTATAATAATTCTCAACGTTCGACTTTCTTTTCAATTTTTAGAACAGTGACACTGTCTTTTTTATAAGCATAGATCCATAATTTCCAGACTTAACGGAATGGCTCTGCAAAAACACAACGTGGATACTACTGGACTGCACGTCGGGTCCGACATACCGTTGCCCGAAATAACACTTCACAATGTTTAATAAATCTTTGACAGCTGACTTGATTGTAGACTACAAGCTACAAAACGATCTCGGCTGAAACCGATGACGATCAACGGTTATAACGTGTAGCGCAGATTCAGAAAATTGTGAGGATATAATACTTCAAGCTCTCCGTGTGCTGCCCACTTTCGTGACATGAACCGTCACGCGCTGAAGAGATGCTGCTATTAAGCCTTGATTTAGAGCGCTAACGCGAGGCAGGGAGTCACCTCTGATTGCGCATCCTTTACCCTTACAATCCCTATGAATTCTATTTCTCAGAAGGATAAGGGTTGGATTCACTATGGGTTGGTATAATACACGATTGTTTCGCCGGCTGCGCCACGCACTTCGCTTCTGTGAGGAATTGTGGACGTAATTATACTTCGTATTTGACCGGTTCTGTAGCTTTCGGCGACAAGCTAATCAATTGTTGATCTTCCAGGAGAATTCTGGTACCAGACGTCGACCATAAAGGGACAGAGGGCTTGCCTGGTATCTGTGAATTCGGGTATAATATTTCGCGATGCTGGTGTGAATGGGCGCCTCCTTTAAGTGCGTCACCCGCGCTTCTCCACTCTGTGAATGATAACTTTTAAAGGACTCGGGCGCATGAGAAGTGCCCGAGTGATTTGTGCTATTCTAGGAATCAACGCTGTACCCGTCCGCGTGCTGAAGCCGCTGCTTCACGAATTTGTCTCCAACGATGAGATGGACCAACGCCTTGCTTCGTGCTTGAACGTGGACCAACGACAAGCTCATGCTTTGCCTCCGGTAATTCGGGTCCCACCTACTTCTTCATGAAGGTAATACTCTCTCATGATATTGCCAAACCCCAATCAGCAGATCCCGCCGAGCTTCGACTGCTGTTGGGTCAGGTAATCCAGCTGATCCAATGGGATTCGAATTCCAGCCAGCCCTGGTGGCACCGCTGAAAACCGCACTAATGAGCCCTTCATTACTGGTATATTTGGCTGTCTGCGGTTGCAGGGGCGAAACAGCCTTTCTTGTGTTTTCTTTGTGCGATTTCTTAGTATTTCTCGCACTTAAATTGCCGATAAACCTTATAGGACCACTGGATTAAGTAAAAAACAATGACGAGTGGGTGAGAGTCTATTCGCGCATCAGATTGCTGTCCGGCCGTAAGATTTTATCAGTAGGACCCTTTGTGGGGCTACTTTTGTTGAGTTTGTGGAGGGCTTTCAGAGCACCGATTTCTCGACGATCTTCGGCGCCTTCTGCGGTGCATTGGAGTCGAGGATAAAAAAGCTTTCATCATGGTTTTGCTTGAAGATGGTCGTGAGAGGCTACACCGAATTTGAGCGTTGTTTGAATTTTCGCGACAAAATCGGTTTTTATGCAGCCGCGACCTCAATAGTGGGCCGACGGGGGAGTGCGCGGGAGAAGCGCGCGTAGCTTCCAGGTTGAGATTTTTGTTGCTTTTAGAGCGATTTTCGCTAGAAATCCGTTAATTTCGATCTAAGCCCTCCTAAAGAATCTGCTTTTTTGCTGGACTACGGCGTCGGGCAGGACAAACTCCTAAACACTGTGTGCAATGGTACACGGCGAATGGGTGTGCTATCAATTTAAATTGGGCTTTTCGGTCCTTGGCAGCTGTTTTTCGGTAGAGGGTGCCGTCAGACGAGTTTGACTTTTGCATCAGGGGTGTCGGACTAGGGTCAGCTCATCCACGGTTAGGTGTTCGTGTCGGAGTAGCTGAATGGTTTGTTTTAAATTTTTAATGGGACTCGATAGGTTGAAAGTGCTGGTGGCACCGCTGCCAACCGCACTGATGATGAGCCCTCCTCCACTGATTTATCCGGCTGTCTGCCGTTTCGAGAGCGAAACCGCCGTTTCTTTTGTTGTGGGCCTTTTCGGGCTTTTCCAAGGCATGATTAAGCCCCGAAATTTTTTGTTACTTAGTTAGGCTGAGGTCTGCATGGGAGAAATTGGGATGATTGCAAAATTTCTCACCTTCGCTGCCGAGATGCCCTTAGAGGCACGTAAAGCATTTAGTAGCCGACTTCGTTCAGCGGACCCATGCGCTAAGAGTTACATTTCTGGGATGGGGCGAATTTTCTCTATTTGTTGATACACATTTCCTTATTTCAGGGTAATTTCGGCTCCAGTATCTCACCTAATAAGTAAGATACTGAACCAAAGAAACGCGCGAGCGCCTTCCTGTTTTGGCCTAGTGGCGGCACTTTCCAATGCACCCGTGACAGTGTGGAATATCTCATTAGGCACAATACAGGATTGCGTAGCCGACACCAAGGAATTACTAATCGAACATAAAAAGTTCGCGATAGGTCTACAACCACCGGAAATCAAAGGAAATAAGATATAAAGTTGAACTTTGGAGGGAGCCAGGCAGGTACGCCTTAACAGTAACATTGCGAGCATCAAGCAAGATTCATACTTCAGTAGCGGCACGGCAAACGCCATCGATATCGATTGACTACATTGTCTAATCGATGTCGGCAGTTCTTGGGGTGGAACTCGCTGCCGTGCAATGGATGAGGTATAAACCCTGTTTTGTGGAATGATATCTAACAGTCGTGCTTTTGATGAATTTCAAATACGATTGCGAACTCAAGCGAAACAAGGCGTTAAACAAGATTTTCCCCAACTCTCCTACACCTCTAATTAAGTTGAAAGACACCATTACGATTGAAGTTTTGAAGTTTTGGCACGACCCAGCCGTCCGTGAAACATCATAACTCCCGGCATTCAGAGAGGGAGCCAAAACAGGAGAATACAGTGCTTGGAAAGAGTTGTTAAGCAGAACGACGGCTACATGTTATCTTGCTTTGCCACGTAAGGGAGTAGCCATGCGCTTTCTTCTTCGATGGACTTCCGGTTCAAAGTGTAGAGCTATAATGGAGTTCTGCTCTTGTCACTGTTAGAGATCTACCTAAGGATATGTTCCAACTTAATCCATCATTCAGTGCCCTTTCAAGTAGCATAAGTCTCGTTCTAGCCATGGCATCAACAACAGCCCAGTTAGTGAATTCGCGTGGACCTTACTGCTTACTGCTTTAAAGCACATGGCTGAATATACCATCGTATTGGAGCATTCGTCCATTGGCTGGAAACATTCCTCAATGTGCTCAGGTGTTGATTATGGACATTGAGGAGGCAGCTGCTGATCTGGCAGAAAGAGATGTGAACAGTGAGTGTGATCGCGCCACATTTGCCGTATTGCACTAACTGCTGCAAACGGTTTATCCCTGCGTGCAAGCGTACCGGCTAATGGATGAAGTGGCACAAAAAGAAGAGCAGAGGGCAATTGAAGCACAGCGTACACAGAGGCCAGTACGTATGGTTTTTTTGTCAACTTAATACCGACGATCATCGACGGTATAACATTGCAATAGCTAACGAGGTAGCTGTAGTTTACGTCGGTAGCGATGAGGAGATACCCGGAGATCGATATGTGGTCGTTTAGGAACGTTGCCAAGGGTTGCGTACCATCAGCTACTTAGATAGGTTTCGCTACCCTGTTTCCTATGCGCTACTCTTTCCGCGAGGAGAAGATGGTTGGCATCCAGACATGGAAAAGACCGTTACTGGAAATAACAGACGAACAAGAGTTACGCAGAAAGAGTTTTATTCATACCTGTTGTTCGCCAGAACCGGTACATCCAACCCTTTGCTCCATGCCGGGAAGCTATCTTACAATACGTTGTCTACAGTTGGTTGAAAATTGAGATGATTCAACTTAATTACCTCCGTAGGAATCAGAAAGTGCTCAGGTTGGATACAGTGAGAGGTCTACACGACTATATGATCGGAGACGATACTCGTGACCGCCCACCAGGAAGAAGGATAATTCTAGCAGCAAGTTTACAGGTGCTCCACGCCATATGATTGCGCAATATCAAGATGCAAGGTCAATTGTCTCAAAGTAAGCGAAGCCTGATATACTCCTTACATTCACTTCCAATCCGAACTGCGCGTGACTCAAAATAACTTGGCGGGTGGTCAGTCCGCATCTGACAGGCCAGGTTTGGTTACCCGCGTTTTCAATCTCAAACTGAAGGCTTTATGCTATGAACTTTTAAAAAGGAATGTACTGAGAGAAGTGGCTGCGTACATTTATGTTGTTGAGTTTGAAAAACGATGGCTTCCTCACGTGGACATGCTCATTGCATTAAAGCAGGACTGGAAACTGAACAATGCGGATCAAATTCATCAGCTAATCAGTGCTGAACTTCCCGATCCCGATTTAGATCCCGAACTGTTTGACATTGTATATAAGAGCATGATACACCGTCCCTGTAGGAATCTGAATCCTACCTCACTTGCATGCGAGACGGTGTGTGCACAAGTTTTCCCAGAAGCTTTCGCAGTGAAACATCTCTTAATGTTTATGGCTATCTCGAGTACAGAAGGCGTGATGACAGACGTTATGTAACGTGTCGTGACGTTCGAATGGATAACAGGTCAGTAGTACCCTACTGCCCCTACTTAACTCGGATGTTTGAAGCACATATTAACGTAGTAATATGTGCTTTGATTCATTCAGTTAAATATCTGTTCAAGCACGTGTACAAGAGACCTGACCGTGCTAGAATCCACATCTATCAGCCTAACAATGACGCTGCTGAAACTATTCGTGATGAAATTGAAGCATACATCGACGCGAGATATGTGCGTGCTCCTGAAGCTGTCTACCCAATACTTGGCTTTAAGATGCAGGACAGAAGTTATGCAGTGCAACGGATACAAGTTCACTTTCTGGGCTTCGAAGCATTAACATTCGAAGCAGGTGCTGAACAGCAATCACTCAATGCCGCTCAAAATCGGCTAAGCCCTTTGACTAGCTTCTTCGCTATAAACAGAACCTGCCATGGTTTTGCTCAGCAATACGGGCGTTTACCTAAAGGAATGGTAGATCCCCGCAGTTTCACTATTATGAAATGCCTCAGGCTTTCGAGTTTAAAAGGAATGGAAGCAGAGGAAGAAGTCAATACGTACGGTCGGGAGAATGTATTTCGTAGGGCTACAGGAGTAAGAACGATTCGCACTTCGGCTCCTCTTGTATGGAAAAGGGTTTATAGTTTGAAGATGTGCAAACAGCTGAAGGAGTTCTTTACCCTTCGTTTGTGTCTGCGGCAAAGGCTGCGGGGTACCTTACAGACGATACATTTTTTGCGCAATCACTTCGGGAAGCCGCAAGCTTCCATTTGCTTGCGCAACTTCGCAGTTATTTTGTTTCACTAATTGTATATGGTAACCTTCAAGATCCAAAGTGTCACGGAAGAGTCCCGTGACACTTTGGAATTTACACAAGGAAGGCTTTATGGAAGACTTTGTACTTAATGGCGACGCTACTGATGTTGCTGAATCCACAGCCTTCTGCGATATCGCTGAACGCATTTCTACTCTTGGCAAAGATTACGGAGCATACCTGAATATTGATATCCAACAATTGTTTGTAGACGATCTCCAAGTCGACGTTGACGTAGAAGGTAACTACGCTCTCCTCAATAGCGACAAAAGTCAGTAGTTGACAACGTGCTTCTCGCTATTGAACGCCAACAAGGGCAGTGCTTCTTCTTCGATGGATCGGGTGGAAGCGGAAAGACATTCGTGTACACTACGGTCTATCATTTGGCAACAGCAAGGAGAAAACGCATCCTAAATGTGGCGTGGACCGGAATAGCTGCAAACTTGCTCCCAAACGGTCGTACGGTCACATCAGCATTTCACTTATTGGTTGATGACAGAAGTAGCTCATCCGGCATCAAGCGGCAGTCAAAGGAAGCCAAGACATTGCGTGAAGTCGATGCTATCATTTGGGATGAGGCGCCTATGGCACCCAAGCAAGCACTCGAAGCCGCGAATTCCCTTCTGCAGGATATTACACAGAAGAACGAACCTTTTGGAGGCGAAATTATGCCACATGGCGGAGATTTTCGCCAGGTGTTACCTGTAGTAGAGAAAGGAAGCTGCCGAGACTTTGTGGAAGTGTACCTCAAAATGTCTGTTCTTTGGCCAATTTTCAAAACACATAAATTGACAACCAACAGGCGACTGAATGAAAATGACTACTGCCATAGAGAATGGCTTCTCAAAATTGGTAATGGAGAAATTCCTACAGATGAGAACGAGGCATCAAAGTTCCGGATGATTTAATTTGTGAAGGCGATGTTGCAGAAGCAATTTTTGGGGAGGCGCTTAATGGTGGGAATGGCGATTTTTCGGAATACTCACTCCAAGAAACGCTGATGCTCTACGCATTAACGACTAGTTCTTGATCGTCTATCAGGCGACAAGGTCGTGTCCTTGAGTGAAGATGGGGCCATCGTGGAGGATCTTAGCGACGCGTTAAACTTCCCAACGGAATTTCTTAACAAAATGACACTAACTGGGATGCTTCCACACGCACTGAACATAAAAGCTGGTTGTATGGTGATGCTGCTCAGAAATCTTGACGCAGTGGAACACGCCTTATAGTCAGAAGTATCGGTCGAAGAGTTTTGGTTTGCGAACATGCAGTCGGCAGTCGCAAAGAATCTCAGGTACTAATTCCGATAATTTTTTTTGCTATGACAATAAGCAAGTCACCAGGACAATCCTCTTTCAAATTTGGCGTTGCTCTTTCCGATCCAATTTTCGCCCATGGCCAACTGTATGTTGTCGTTTTTCGGGCACGAAGCCGCAACAGAATTGTTGTAAGAGCACCTGAACGCTTGATCGCAACATTGTTTACAGTGAAGTATTATCATGAATTTTCTGTATTTGTAGTTTCTACAGGCATTTTTTTTATCCTGGCATGGCTAAAGCGAAATGATGATTCTCATCATTTTTCATAGCACTCAAAAAATGTTGAATTTCTTCAGCGTGGCATCACTATATTAGCGGAACGATAACGTGGAGATTAATAGTTGTCGGGCTAAATGTTTTCTGAGCAGTAATCAATATCTCTAGAACCAGCCGCCTTCCTAACGGCTTCGAAGCTCTAAACGTTGAGAAGAGAAGACGGCCGGAGTGCCCTATTCTCGGGGTTTGGGGCGAAGCCCCCACCAGTCGTTGACGGCGTCTAAGCCTGCGACCAAGGAAGCTGAAACTCGACGTTATCGAGACGAAGATGCTGCGCTGGACAGCTGGAGTAACAATCTGGACCGCATCCCGGACGATGCCATTCGGCAGAAGTTCGATGTCGCCCTGATAGCCTAGAAGCTGCGCGAAGCTCGTCTTCGATGGTGCGGACGACACCGTCCGTAAGATTGGCCTGAACCTTGAGGTCCCTGGAAGGCTGCCCAGGGAAAGCCAGAAGCAACGTTGGCTAGATACGTTGCACTTGGTCTTGAAGGTGTCTGGTGTGCACTCTGATCAAGCATTTGATCGGGAGAACTCACCACACCAGAAGAGCGGACCCAGCCACCAAGCGGGACAGACGCTAACGAAAATGATGATGAGGACTCTGCTGTGATCATTAGGCTTGGTGCCAAAAAGTTACTGGATCACACCAGCCTCGAACACCACACAGCGACACCAATATTTTTTTGGTAGAGGTTGGAAAATGCCTAAGGGGTCGTCGCCATCCAACCACTGTCCCGAACGTTTCCTGTTATCACACAAAATCCATATCATCACGGGTGATGATTCGATCCAAAATCGGGTCAGTTTTGTCGCGGAAAAGTAGAAAAGAACAAATCGCCAAACGTGACAATTTCTGGCGATCACTCAACCCGTGAGGCACCCACTTTTCGAGCTTTTCACCTTTCCGGGGCGTTTCGAACTATGTGCAACAGCAGATTCACTGAATCCATATACCCTCGCGGACTGACTGCGATGGATCAGCTTCCACGAATGTCTTCAAATCAATCGCGTAGATCTGTCGCTTCGGGGTTGTTGGGTAGGGTTGCATAAACCAATACGCTTAATCAATTGCTACCACTTGGGCACTGTAAACACTGTAGTTGAGGGCTAAACACATTTTTTAAACTATATTTTGGTCGGCAGTAAAAAGCTCTGACTAAATAACATCAAATAGAATTTTGAAACACAATAAGCTGTCTACCTCATGATTTCCTACTTGTGAAGCTGTACTAATTTAGTAGGCATACAGAGGGCAGAAAAATTATGACGATGATCCCATTGTAACGAAGCATTAGCGCCCTTTTGAAGGGAATATCAAAGTGAAATTGAAGCGTAAACATCAACCAAAAGAAAACAAGCGTCATAATCTCACAAACAAGATATCTTAGCAGAACTGTCGAACACTACTAGGCAAGGCATCCACGGAAACAAGTAATCACCACCCGAAAACCACAATAAATAGCAACAAGTGAACAAAATGAACAAATCAACGGTTAACTGCAAGGGATAAGATGGACCTTAAATGGTGTTGAAGATGTCTTTGGACAAATCTGGACTGAGATTTGGAGAGTTTCGTGGCTCTGGTCCAAAGCCGAGATCACCGATGAACCTGAAGCGAACAAAAACAGATCCGAGGAAAAAGGAGCAGTGCCCTTTTGTAACCTCGGCAGTACAAAGGATGAAAATAAAGTTTCCACCCATTAGTTAGATGACTCGTGCTTAAAAATCGCATTTGAGGTATGGGCGTTGGTCTTACCGCATAGCTTGCAAAGGCACTACCGTTTGTATCCGAGGGGAAGTTGTGTCGATTTTGTGTTGGTGTAAAAACAGAAAAAAAACGTAAAAAACGTAAAAACGTTGTCATTCGGCGGTTGAAAAAATCAGCAGCGAACAAAAATATGCGTTTTTCATGTAACTCTAGGCAAGCCTCTTCGTGCTTCCCGACTTTATATATATATATATATATATGCCACTTTCGCGTCAAGTTGGACACGCTCTTAACAAGAAAAGGTTCCCAACTCATGGTGAGCTTTTGCGATGCCATCTTGACAGGATGTGGGGCCCTGTGAGCGGAGTCCAGAACCACAGTTACTTTTTGCTGAACGTTTCTTTCAAGATCGGAAAAAGAGGTGTGAAAACATGTGTGTGACACTAATCAACTCCTATGACACCCGACGAGATGTGCCTCGCTGGCGCAGTCGGTAGGAGTGCCGCCCCATAGAAGCAAACCGGCGTGCTTATGAGTTCGAGTCCACGCACTGCCAATATTCTTGCATATATTAGTTCGTTGTTATTACGCTTTCTCATGGTCACAGGAGTCAATTTTAGACCATCAATCCTTACAACAAACCAAGGCTGTCTATTTGCGCCTTCATATGTGCTAGTTTTTCAACGATGCATGTCTGCGCCAAATCATTTCTCTGGAGATAAAGAGTCTTATTGCTCTTCCTTTTAAGTCAACAGCTGTGGGACAAAACTATGAGACAAGTAAACTACAAGCGTGTGTCGCACCAACAGCATCTTACAAAAACCAGTGAGGAACAATATTCTCCATCTTCGCCAAGCTCCCATTTTCATTACACTACCTTTGACACCCGGTGTGAAGGTGGAAAGTAGTCGGCCGACAGCACGTTCAGGTGAGACGACAGTTTTAGCACACTTATGTAGGGACATGACCCAGGTTCGTAATATTCAACGTAGGGTATGGGAATTCGTGTGCAGTTACGGTATCATTAGTGATATGATATGGTGATGGTTCAGATAGGCATTGTTGAACAACCAGCACATATGAATGCCCAAATATACAGCCTTGGTTTATTGTAAGCATTGGCGCCCTAAAATTGACTCCTATGATCATGAGAAAGCGTAATATCAACAAACTAATCTGTGCAAAAATAAGTGCAGTACGCGGACTCGAACTGAAAAGCCCGTCGGTGTGCTTACGACTGCGCCACCGAGGCACATCTCGTGTATTGTCATAGGGGTTGGTAAGTATTGCGCACACGTTTTCACATCTCTTGTCCTAGCATTTTAAAAAGAGTTCAGCAATAGCTAACCGTGGTTCTGGACACCGCTAACAGGGCTTCTTATTAGCAAACTTTGTGCTTCTAAATTCAAAGTGAACATCTTCCGAATTGAAAGGAGTTTTCTTCGAGTTAGATTACGGACACTCCAAGATAGGTAGAACATTTTTTGTTCAGGGAACACTTGGTATAACTTTCTTTGTATTTTTTTTAGTTCAGCTGCTCGAAAGAGTGTAATAATTCTCTAATTTTTTGAGCAAAAATAATAAATTAAAATATGGTTTGAAGCGCAACAAGGCAGCAATAGTTAAGCACAATGAAACAAGAGATCGCGCCATGCTCTCAATTAGCTCATGTGATTTTTATTTTCCACGGATCTCCCTCGATAGAGAGCCTTCGGGCTCTCTTGTTAAGAGGGATCTCGGGCCGCTTGTCGCAGGGCCACGTGGCGCGTCCCCGGGTGGTGGATAGGGGAATTAAACGCGAACCAAATGCGACCGTGTACTGCCCAGAGACGCAGGTGGGATGCAGGGGATGGACTCCTTGCTCCTGCTGTGTCGGGTCGACGCGTTCCTTGTGCGTGGGAGCGGCATGTTCGTGCACAGTGTGCGTGGATGTGTCCGTGACTGTGCGGATTGTAACTGTGTCGGCCCGGCCAAAAGCTTGCACTCGGTAGACTGGGAGTACATGTAAGGCGATTCGAGGCCGCCTTAAGTCTCGCCCCGTCCCTTCGGGCAGTCTGGCTGGCTGCCCGGAGTACCCCGCCCGCACGACAGAGCCTGACTAGCTACCCGTGTTGTATTCCAGTCAAACACAGCAGCACTAAAGGGCCTCATTCCCCTGACCCCGAAAGAGCCCCCATTTCTGCAGCGATGGGAAGGACGAGTACGGAGAGGCTGCTAAAATCTCAGGGCCTAACCAGGCTGCGCAAACTGAGAAGGACTAGGATGACGATCTGTACTTACAACGCCCGCACGCTTGCGTCGGAAGCATCCGTCGAGGACCTGATGATGCAAGCCAGGAAGATCAAGTACGACGTCATCGGACTGACCGAGACGAGGAGACACCACCCCCTACACGCCGCCTACGACTCCGGAGAAGAACTGTTCCTCGGAACATGCGACAGCAGGGGAGTAGGCGGCGTTGGTGTCCTCGTCAACACGCACTTGGCCATGAACATCGATTCGTACGAGTCTCTGACAAGCCGAATCGGACGTCTGCGACTGAAGCGATGTGGCTCCGTGCCAGCCTTGACTGTGTTCGTCGCGTATGCCCCAACATCCGACTACGACGACGAAGACGTCGAGGCCTTCTACGTGGAGCTGGAGAAGTTCTATAAGGAAGATCACACCTTCTACAAGGTGATCGTCGGCGACTTCAATGCCAAGATCGGGCCACGAAGGTCGCTGGAAGAACTTCACATCGGAACCCACGGTTTGGAGTGGAACGAGCAAGGTGAAAGGCTGTCTGAGTTTATCATGTCGACCAAGACCATCCATGGAAACTCGCAGTTCCAGAAGCCTCCCTCCCTACGATGGACCTGGGAATCCCCCGGTGGCCAGTTCCACAACGAGATCGACCACATCATCTTCAATCGCAAGTATTGCCTGACCGATGTCTCCGTTGTCCCCAAGTTCTACACGGGATCGGACCACCGCCTCCTTCGCGCGAGGTTCCGCTTTTCGCGTCAAGGAGAGAAGGCCGCGAAGTTCAAGAAGAGGAGTCCCAGAACGACCATCAACTGGGATCTCTACACCTCTCTTGTCGGCCTTTGGGAAGATGCCGTCATGGACAACGTCGACGAGGAATACGATCGCTTCGTGCACCATCTCCACGATAGTGCTAAGGGAGCCGAGAGCTTGAAGACCACCAAGAGACGCCTGTCTCCGGAAACTCTCGAGCTGATACGCCAACGTGGAGCAGCACGAGCGTCAGGCAACTATCAACTGACGTCCGAGCTTGCAAAGCTATGCAGAGCGGCGATAAAGGAAGATCTGAAGGAGAGAAGGGCGGAAGTGTTGGCTGAAGCAGCAGAGGCAGGGCTGAGCATCCGCAATGCCCGCCGGAACTTCGCCAACTTCAAGACCAAGATGACCGCTCTCCGACGTCCTGACGGAACCGTCACCTCTTCCAGAAGGACCATGGAGAAAGTCATCCACGACTTCTACTCCGATCTCTTCGATAGCCACGTCCACCTGCCCCTACGCCATCTTCCGCAGGATGGATACGTCATCCCCTCTGCTCTCCCTTCCGAGATCCGACACGCCATCTCGTCGGTGAAGAAACGTACAGCACCCGGTCCTGACAGGATCAGAGCTGAACACCTGAAGAACCTCCCGCCAGCGCTCATCAACACCTTGGCGCGGCTCTTCACACGCTACCTGTCCGAATGCAAGGTTCCATCCCAGTGGAAGACCAGCAGGACCGTCTTGCTGTACAAGAAGGGAGACGTGCACGACATTGGCAACTATCGCCCGATCTGCCTGCTGTCCGTAGTCTACAAGCTGTTCACTCGAGTCATCCTGAATAGGATTAGTAGAACGCTGGACGAAGGACAGCCATGCGAACAAGCAGGATTTCGGAGAGGATTCAGCACGATCGACCACATACACACCATTACGAAGCTCATCGAAGTGTCGCGAGAGTACAAGCTGCCGCTGTGCCTTACGTTCATTGACCTGAAGAAGGCATTCGACTCCGTCGAGACTGAAGCGGTCATGGAAGCCCTGCTCACCCAGGGCGTTCCTACTCAGTACATCAAAGTCCTTCGAGAGCTGTACAGTGGATTCACGACCAAGATCTCACCATTCTACAACGACGTCGTCATTGACGTGAAGAGTCGAGTTATGATTAATTTTCCGAAGTCGTGAACTGAATCTCGGATCGACCCTTCACCGTCGACATCGGAGTGATCTCACAAAAATATTCATGACCCAGCAAGTTTTTCGAAATTCAAAAATCCCACTACTTTTTCTGAAAGTACATAAAATGCGCTTTCTTACGTATAAAGATCTATTTCCAAAAAAGGGATCTTCATGTGGGCGGGGGGGGTTCGATTTCTGGTCGATTTTTGCCGAAAATCGACCAGAAATCGAACCCCCCGCCCCACATGAAGATCCCTTTTTTGCTAAACATGTTAGTAACCGCAAAGAAGCGCTGTTTATCTACTTTTCAAAAAGCTAGCGAGATTTTTGAATTTCTAAAAAATAACCGAGTTATGAATATTTTTGTGAAATCACTCCGATGACGCCGGTGAAGGATTCAGTTTACGACTTCCGAAAATTGATCATAACTCGACTAATTTTTCGAAGTTCAAAAATTCCGCTTGCTCCTCAAAAAATAGAGCAAATGTGCTCTCTAACCATGTAGGAACCGATTTCCAAGAAAGGGTCTTCATGCGGGGCGGGGGGGGGGTTCGATTTTCGGTACGTATTTTTGCGAAATGGACCAGAAATCGGACCCCCCTGCCGCGCATGATAACCGAATTTTTGAAAATTGACTTTTATATGGTGATAAAGCGCATTTTATCTACCCTTCGAAAAGTTGGCGGGATTTTTGAACTTCGAAAAATTAGTCGAGTTATGAATATTTTTGTGAGGCCACTTCAATTTTTTTCGCTCAAAAATCGGACCTCCCGCCACGCATGGAGACACCTCCTTTGGAAATTGTTTTCTACATTGTGAGAAATGTCTGTTTATCTACTTTTCAAAAAACTAGAGGAGTTTTCGAATATCGGGAAACTTACCGAGCTATAAGCATTTTTGTAAACGTCCAATTTTGTCGCTCCATTGACGTTGGTGCAAGGTCGACCAGAGATCGGTCCAACCTATTCATATAATTTGAAAGGCTTACCTTTTAATTATATATTATATAATGCTCGTCGAATTTCTCGGCTTGTGTTCTCGCCGCTGCTAGCTCGACTTCTTCTTCGAGTAGAAAAAGGCGAGCTGACAGATGGGCGCCCATAAGATCAGTGAAAGTGCAAGCTTTTTGTCGACGCTCTTATCTCCATTTGACCTTTATGTTTTAAGTCCGGGTATATAAGAGGCAACAGGAAAAAGTGTGGCAATGCGTCTGTCACGTCTCTTCCCGCTGCTGCTTTCGTTCGTTTCCATTTCGATTGCTAACACACGTGCACACGTAGTTTGAGCTTTCCGCATAAGCCGTTTATCAGTGAAAGTGCAAGCTTTTTGTCGACGCTCTTATCTCCATTTGACCTTTATGTATTAAGTCTGGTATATAATAGGCAACAGGAAAAAGTGTGGCAATGCGTCTGTCACGTCTTTTCCCGCTGCTGCTTTCCTTCGTTTCCATTTCGCTTGCTAGCACACGTGCACACGTAGTTTGAGCTTTCCGCATTAATGTCACACAACTCGCAGTAATTTCACGAGGGTGGTTTTTATAATTAAGGTTTTGTTAAGTATTAGTGTGACAGGGGCTCATTTTCTTCTTTTTCTTTCTCTTACATTGTCCCAACGGGTAGTAGATTCTATCGCGAGTAAGCGAGTAAACCCTGGCCAGGTGGACGCTCGTCCCCTCATCATAGTTTACAAATAAGAGAGTGTACCGATAAGTATCACAACGCGCTGTAGCTCGCCGCCTGGAATCCGACTCTTCTCCTTCGATCGTCTCAACGCCTTACACGCCGCAAGGGACTAGCTTTATTCAATATCAAGCTTTGCAATTTCAGATAACTGAACGATGGCCTCTCAGTGCCCGCGAGATGTTGACCACGAGGAGGTAGTGAGAGCGAAGTCTGCAAAAGCTGGTCCCGCTCCCGCATCCGTTCTATCATGCCCGGGGACTACGATGAACGTCGTAGGCACTTCTTTTACCTGCGTCTAACAACCGCGATCGAAGGCATGTCCGGAAAACGAGCAGATCACCTGTCACTTGATGATCTTGAAAAGTGGGTTAGCACACTCCTCACGGAGTGCACCCGCGCCTATAACGGAACATGTGGAGAGGTGATAAAAGGACATACAAAAGGGGCGTTAAGATCATTGGATGCGGAGAACTACACCTTCCCTTGTTCGAAGTGCAACAAACGCCTGCACACCATCATATCCCATCTGAGGGACCGCCATGGGGCAACACTGTACTTCCTCAAACTCCCCGTGATCAGCTTCCCGCAGACGGATACTTCTCACATCACCTTCGAGCTGGAGCAGATTCTCGCCGAATATCCACGCATCACCGACCCACCAGCGGAGGACGTAATCGAGGACGAAAGCACTCTACGAAACCGCGCCGATCGCGATATCGATGAGCTGAAGGAACTCCGTCTCAGACAGCAGCGTCTTCGTGATCCAGCGTAAACATCGCATTCGTCTGCTATTGCTATGAAGCAATAAAACTTTGTTGAGCAATTCTGCTCACGTTTATAAGGAATTATGAAACTAGCAGGTGAGCCTGTCCACACACACACACACACACACACACACACACACACACACACACACACACACACACACACACACACACACACACACATATATATATATATATACACATATATACATACACAAAAAAAATCAGAATTTCCTCCCAACAGAGCTTGCCTTGCAAAGATTTTCCCAATCAATACTCGCTCCTCTCTTTCGTCTATATCCATTACATCGCTGCTTGATCCTCTCTATACTTGTCACTCATCTTCGCGTTCGTCTCCGGTTTTCGACAACTTTTAAGGATTTTCAGATTCATTGCAGGACGACACGTACTCACACTGACGAAAGTACGACGACTGCTTTTTGGGGTACTAACACTTACCTCCGAAGTGTAGTCACACTAGAAGAAGGCGAAATAGCCTCTTTCGATGGACAATCCCTCATCAGTTCATTGGCAAATACGGAAAATTGCACCCTCGCGGACGGATACTGTGTAACTGATGAAGACATCACAATATGGCAACCACTCCCTTGGACCCCTCGATGCAGATATGTTCCTATGGGAACTTACGATGCATTGGTCACGGCTCAATACGCCATCATACCGGCATTGGATTCCGCATTCGAGTTCTCCTCGGATGGAAGCCTCCAGAAACGCTTGACACATAAGTGTAATATGAAGTCCCCATATCTCACCACCTCACTCCATATACTCACATTTCCACCTCTCCCTGAAGATGTACCGTTACCGGAAGCTATAAGAAAAGCGAGTAGCCAACACCATCGCCAAAACGAGCCCTACATCATTACGCCGTAGGCAAAAATGGGGAGCACATTCCCTTGGACATCGTTACGAAGGAACAAACCCCATTAATAAAACGGATATTTGGCGTAGACAAACTTGGGGACATTCCGAATTTTTCGACCCAACCAATTACGGATATTCGCCTAATGAAGGAAATCAAGCGCTGGAATGTTACTAATTCTGACCTCATGCGAAGAGCGCGCTACTGTAAGCCAGAAGAGCCCCGGATCAAAGTTCATCGCACCATACGCTACTGCGAATATCGGCAGAAGCAGATTGAACATTTTGCTAAAGTACTCAAATCTCGGTCATTGAATTCTGGAGAACTAGCCCTTCTTCAGAATTTACTCCAAGGCTATCATCCAATTTTCGACAAATTCCTTAATGAGGAGTTTGGCGACAACGGCATTCAACTACAGGCACGACCAAATTGGCAGAGCAAAGCACCATAATTCCCGCAAGCAGCTCTAGATGCGTTGCCAACCATACAGGCCGCGACGACTAGTATGTGGACAATTCCACGGAAGATTATCACTACGATTATTCCCACACTGATAACGGCCTTTACATCCTAGGCAGGACACCGAATTACGACCACGACAACTACAGCTAGGCCTACTCCACCTACAACCACCCCAACTACGAGGACTACACCTAGGCCTACTCCACCTACAACCACGAATTTGTGTTTCATGTTCTTATACATGTGTTGTGTTCATGACACCTTCAGAAAATCTATAAAAGTCGTGATTAATTTAAACACAATCCGCTAAAGTTTTTTATTTTTAACTGTAACCAATTAAACATCACAATTAAACGTCTGTTAATTCTTTTTGCTTTGATCAAAAAAGTCATATAATTATATTCAATAAATCAATAAGATCATATGTGGAGGAAGCTGCGAGCGAATTTCCACGTGCTAGTCGTAAACGTCGAAATCACATCTGGAAAGATGAACCTATTAAAGGGTACAAAAATTACATTTAAAAAAATTGAAAAAATCAATGGAGATAAGAAATAAAACGAAGAAAAACGAACCTGAAGAATAGGGGGGTCGTACCAAATCCGTTCCCGAAGGGGGGGGGGGGGGTCGTAAACTTTCGGCAAAAATCGAACCCCACGCTTGACCCTGCCGCGGACTACCCGCGCTACCAGGAGCTCCTCGCCCTACTTCAGATAAGACTCAATACAGGAGCCCCCTCCAACAATTCAGCTACAGCGGCCCAGTCATCCGCCGCATCGTCATCGGACGCCCGTAGCACTCACCAACTCACGGAGACCGGTTTCAGGACGGTCTTCGATTACATCAATGTCAATAACCTCCTGCGACCAAGCATCGCGGCCCTCAAGATCCCCGTTAAGGAGGTGACACCATCAAGGAGGGCCGACTACGAAGCAGTAGCGCGAATCGTGGAGCTACTTCGGTCCATGCAGGAGCTGTTCACTACAACGACGCAGCGCTTCCATAATCTAGGTGTCTTGATGACACGCCCAGACCCCCTCCAATTCAGGTATACCGTCCTCATGGGATGGATCCATGAGCTGGTTCACAGCGTTGCGCTGTTGAACGAGTACACTTACCAGCTCAACCACATCACCGTCCCGAGGCTGTTGGATTGGGCAGAGGACCGGGATTACTTCTGGGCGACATTACAGCTCTTCCGCGTTACGGAGCGAACCATTTCAGATGCAATTCAGTTCGCCTCCGCGGTCGTCGCCCACGCGATACGTATGATTCGCGTGGTGGAAGCTCATCAGCTTCTGCTGGTGCTCCACGCAGGCGTTGGTATTATCACCAACGACGACCAGCAGTACGCGGTAGACTCTTCCCTACCAATCCCGGAGCCCATTTCAACGGACCGGTTCCGCATCGAAGAAACAATTCAGTGGTGGAGGGTAAATTACAGCAACGCCCTCATGGTCGCCGTAACAGACGGCTATCTGCGCACGCATTCGATGGACCAATTTTTGCAGGAAGAGCGGCGGGCCAGAGAACACCAGCAGCAGCAAGCGGCACCACAGCCTGCGGTGCTGGCTACAACACCCGTCCAGCAGACCGCTGCTAGGAAGGAGCCACCAGCGGAAAAGCCCGCACCTGCTCCGCAACGACCATCCACTTCAGCTGCAAACCAGCAACCGTCCACTTCAGCTGCGAGCCAGCAACCGTCCACCTCAGCCGCAGGGCAGCATCGTCAGGCCCAAGGGCAGCCTCAGCAACAGCGTCCGCAGGACGAGCCTTGGCCCCTTAACACATACAGGGGCCGCAGTCCAATTCGATTGGACGAGGAGGCCCGAAGGTACCTACCAAGGACGCCGCCACCGCATCCACCACCGTCACAACGACGCTCGTGCGCCTTCTGTTTCGATGTGGACCACTATAGCTCCGATTGCCTACGTCACCCAAGGCTTAGCGAGCACGAGAAACTCGCACTACAATTCAGGTATTGCTCGAATTGCCTCAAGCAACATCGAGGCACTTGCTTGCGTCGTACGCCTTGCACTATATGCAAGAAGGAGGGCCATCATCGCGCGTTTTGCGTCGACAACCCCCGCGCGCTGCCAGACATTTCAGAGCGGCCAAACGCTTTCTACCACCGCCTCGCGCAGCGCACATTTCGTCCTTGCCCTCCGGACCTACAGGACGTACAAAAGTACGACGTCCCACACAACGTTGCCGTGGCGCAACGCCGCCGCGAATCGCGGCAGAGGGCCACTCCTCCTAATCCGCCCCACGCTGGCCGCCGGGAGGCCTCGCCCCACGAGGAGCAGGAGCCCCCGAGGCAGCAGGAGGAGGACAAGGACCACGACAGCGAGGCGTCGTGGTGAAGTAAAATAGCCAATTCAGCGCTTAACGCACCGTTTAAAATAATGCACCCATTTCAGATAACCCTTTAGTCATTTCAGAGTAGTGTAGGGGCAGGTCAGCGACGGGCTCGAGCCAACATCGACAGCGATCCGGACACACACACGTGAGTGAACTTTGGAACTAATTCATGTTCAGGATCGCGCCGTGTCCCAGTTGACCTGCAATGGAAGATGCCGACGGACCTGAGGTCCACGTCATCGTGGAACCCGCCAGCAGCCAAGCCGTCCAGGACGTGAACCGGTCGCCAAGAGCAACGCAGCCATTGAGCCGAGCTTTAATCATTTCATTTAACAGGTGAACAGTTCATCCCAACCTTTCATTTCCAGATAGCTCGAATCAATGGCGCGAACCACAACGACACACGGCGACCGACGACAACATCATACGCCCACTGGACATCTCGTATAGGGCTAAGTCTTTTACTTGAGCTGCTTCACTTCAACTGTCGGTTTTATTCCTTCATTATGCAACACATTCTTTTAGAAAAATCTTTATTCGAATAACCATACAGATGTAAACCGGCACATTACAGTTCTGGTGTTCGGTCATGCGGTCCGTATGGAAGACGTGGTCTCGATGGATGGATGGTCCGGCCCACGGATGGGTCGAGGTACGGCGAGTCGGACGGACCGACCCTGGCGATGGTAGTAGGTCCTCCGTGGCCGAACCCAGCCCTTTCGACGGCAGTTCAGTATGTCTGTATGGTTGAATATTTTGTATGTAATTGAATTATTGTTGTATATCTGATAGTTCATATTTTTATGTATTTTGTCATTTTATATGTTGTTTATATTTTTATGTCGTCAATCCATCATCGCTCTCATATCCCGCCGCACTGGGTAGGTTTTTTGTTGTTCATGCTTCCCCTCGAGGAGGCTTTGTTCAGTCAATTCACTTTTTCTCGGACATCCTAGGCTGTAGTCGACCACTCACCAGTGGCTTAGTGTCGTAGCTTAGTTCAGGCACTCTGTTTCATGCATTTCATCACATTTTGTGACTCCCAGCCTAGTGTCCCCATCCCGTGCAAGCCTCCTCCGATATGTGTGGAGTCGAGGCATTTCAGATAGGGCCGGCCGCAGTGGTAGCCATTTCATGTGTGAAGTCTATGTATGTCTTCCTGTCAGCCGGCAGAGATCTTCCTTGCCATTTCATCCTTAGTCGGTCGGGTGCTCCGCTCACACCTTCACTTCACGGCGGTCCGAGGTCCTGGTCGGTTCTATTGGGGGGCGGTCGTCCTTTCCGTGTGGTCAGCAGTCGATGCCCTAAAATTCAAAATGGGCTTTAAGCCCAATGGTGGCCAGGCAGCCTTGCAACTAATCCCCCGCAGGAGGCTTTCTTTTCTGGGCGGGAGTGTCGCGTCTCGCGACCACGGCTCTCCCCTCCATCCTCCTGCGGGCGCGCACACTCGCGGCGCGTCGGCGAGCGGCCCCTCGCGCGGCCTGCCCCCGCCTCCGCTGGCATTGATCCGCGGGCGGGGCGCGCGCTCCGGAACGGGCATAACCCGCTTGCCGCGCGAGCCGCCGGGTCCATTCGACGCCTGCTTCGACCGCGAGCGGCCGCGCTCGCCAGCCAGCTTCACTTCAGCCGCCGGGTGCCTGGTCATCACGTCGTCCCCGCGTATCTCGGCGTCGACTGCCGATCGGATGGGAGGCGACCCTTCCTAGAAGGGTCGCCCACTCTGAGTCCCTATCCTCCATACTCTGCCGGCTCTTCTATGATTTCATCATTTGCGTGTCCGGCCTATTCTCTTGTCCTACTATGTCAGCGTATGGTATTGAGATAAACCTATGATGGTATTAGGTGTGCAGAGCGAGGGAATGTGGTGAGTCCGTTGTAAGTGTTACTGGTATTGGTGTTATTGTTGTTGCCATTGCTGGGTTGCCGGGGTAAAGCCTGTCAAGCCCCTCGCGGGGTCCGTGGAGGGGGCAGATTCTGGCCCCTGCATGGACGTCGCGAGGGCAGTGCTATCGGGAAACAGGCTGGCAATTCAGGGGCTTGTGTAGTATACCCCCTCGGTATTATGTTGGCTGCAGCCCTGGGGCTGAAGGGATACGAGCCAGGTGGGGAGTGAAGGGACGGACCCGGGGGATCCCCACTTAGGACGTGGCACCTTAGGGCATGGGACCCTTCACCTCCCCGGGGCACGGGGCCTTGGCAGCTTCGGGTGCGCCATGGGGCAGGTTGGTGTCCCACGTGTTGACGGCACAGCCGCTGCACTGGGGCCGCCGACTTGCAACAGTCGGTGAATTGGTACTAGACTTGTCTGGGAGGCGCTGACAAAGCGCTGACTTGTTCATCAGCTGGCCACCGCAAGTCATTGTATGGCCAAATACGCATTCATGTCGCCTCCACGATATCCCGTAGAAGTAGAATGCGAAGGCGCCTCCCAGAAGGGATTGAGTAACGCCGTCCTTTATCCTAATCCTTATATTGGTAGCTGGACTTCTTCGGAGCCGCAGCTACTCAGCGGCGCCGAAGAAGTCCAGCTCTCAAAGCTCAGTAGTAATCACCGATATTGATTGCTTGCTCAACAATGATCTCTTCGTGAGGAGCTATCTGATGGGTATTCTGGGAAAAAATCAGTTGTCGATCGATATCGATTGGTCTATTCATAGATTGAAAACTGTTCACTCTTCATGTCTGCGACTGTTCGCGTGGTTTCTACGTCAAGCGGCAAGGTATGTACAAAAGTCGATGTTGATCGACATTGTTCGCCTTGTAAAAGGTCAGTCACGCGGCCGTCATATTCGTTCAATAGTCGGCTAAAGGTTGCTTCGTACACATAGGTGGTAAAGCCAGCCAGTGAAGTGACAAATAATTTTGCGCGGACAGACAAACATACCGGCTTACCCTTTTAGGCAGTAGGATTGCTTTGTCGCCAGACTATAAATAGTCTGCTATCACTGTTTTAGTCGGGTAGCTTTAATTTTCAGTTGAGGCGCTTCTCATGTTGCGATTATATTTGGCCACTAGTATTGATTAGTTCGCGCGAACGCGATCGATACGAGCGTATCGATCGCGTTCGCGCGAACTAATCAATACTAGTGGCCAGATAGGCAGCGAGGTTGGCAGGCACAGCGTTTAACTGCGCTGGTATAAAATACTCCAACTGTAATTATGGTCCCTACTGCTGTACATCTCCTTTTTGCATTCTTAATACTGCATCAGGATTACCACGGTTTTCCTGTGGAAATCATATCGAACCACAACGATTTCATCGCCGATCTGTCTTCGATAGATCTGGAAGGCTTTCAGAGGCATATTTGGAATCGTCCTCGCTCTCTTGGGCTGTGTATTCTTTCCCAGCGTCTTCTAAATGAATCAGAAGTCCAGATGCTCACGCATACCTTCCTTCAGTATTTCTTCTAATCAGCTTTTCCAGCGTCATCTGCATCAGAGATGACGCTGGAAAAGCTGATTCTGAACATTTTTGAAATCAAACTGAGTGCCTTCTACACCCTAATTCAGTATCAGAGATGTGTACTAACCTTTATTCGTTAGATTTTTCCAAAGAAATTTTAAACAAAAATTTCCCACTAAATTTCCGGTAAATCGTGAAATTTCGTTAAGAATATAGTTAGCCGCGTACTTCTTACGTTCTACACGATAGATCCGTGGTTTTGTATCCCATGTTGAGTGAAACTGAGGCTTATAAAAGTGTCTGAACATTTTTGAAATCAAACAGGGCGCCTTCTACATATGTAAGAACGACAGTATTTCAATTTGAACTGGGTTCCTTCATGAATGGTCAAGACGCATCTTCGATTTGAATGGTGGAGTAATTTGAGATTCTTGGAAATACATGATCCGACACCCCCAGTCAGGAACACAGTGCTGTTCGTTTAGTCACAAAAATGGTTGTGAGCTGTTTTGGAGAGCAGAGTCAGCAATTCTTCAGTGTGCTTCAAGAAGAGATCGTGCCATGCGCTCGCATGGCACGGTGCGACCTTCATTTTATTGATAGCGAAAATTCTGTACGCGAAAGGTTTATGTAGGACCAGTTCTAGAATATGGAACGCATCATACCGTTGTCATTAAAATATCAGACATGATGACACTGAGGACGGCAAACGCTCGAAATGGGTGTATCGAGTACGATCCTGGGAGAGTCAAGCTCAGTTGTAGGCCCAACTTCTTCACATTCAGGTCAGACACACTATGTACCAAGCCTAAACAAAAAGGTACTATATCCACGCATCTCTGTTCCTTTAGAAAATTTCTGAACCATCACTCAAGTTCTTAGCTATGCAACTAAATGTTTTCTTCATGTTCGTGTTCTGTTCGTTAAGCATTTTCCAATATTAACAATTTCGCCCACCCTAATACAGTATTTATAATCGGTTTTCGACAAAATCCCTGGTGGTCAAAGGTATCTCCTGATCTCGGCTCGACCTTCTCGTGTTCCACTGACCCGAAGGACGTCATCGATTCCCACGACGCTGCCGGGTGGGTGCACGGAATACAAATCATTTTCGATTCAGATGCGGAGCCCCTTAGTTGCTCCGCATCTGAATCCGCACCCGCCTTGCGCTTTGTTTACACCGGAGAATCCCACGGTGTCAGAATCTGCGCCGCTTTTTCGATGTCGTTCTTCTGCTTTCACGAGCCACTTTTGAATGGAAAGCGTTCCGCTGCAAGATTTTCGCCCTGCTAGAAGAAAGTCGGAACCGTAGCGGTCTTCCCACTACATGGGCGAGTCGTCGAAGTTGGCTGGCATTCGTCGGTCGGTGACATCCGATGCCAGGATCTCGGCATCAATCACGACACCATAACTCCATGGCCAGACCTCTTCCTAGGTTCAACGTGTTTTCTCTTTATTCTACTCCCTTCTACTCATCTTAAACTGTGTCTGTCTTCGCTTCGTGACCTACGGAACATTACGGCTACTTCACGACGATCGATGCTCCATTTGCTTAGAATCTCAACGAAATTGTATCGTATGTGAACAAAAATCCAGACTTTAGGCCAATCGTCACTCCCTGTTGCTCTACCATTTTCTCTTCCCCTGCAAACTCTTTAAGCTGACTCTATCTGAGCTGCCCTCAAAGAGCCTCATGCTCAGTGGGAGATGCGGCTCTTCTGCCGTGAGCAATTCCATTTTTCCCCTCGACCTCGCTGTCAAACTGCTTGAGCGATACAATCGTCCATGAAAATAGATGGTTTACTAACAAAAAGTAATTGTAATTGTGAATAATTCACTCAATGAAACTATATCATACATTCTAGGCTCTGATGTTGTCCCATTCGGGTGCACTGTTGTTTCTAGGATGTAAGAGTTTGTACAATTTGCCTTCATAAATGGTTCGAACATAATGCATCCGGTGTCTTCTATACTCATTGGCGCAGTAGATGAATTCGGCGATGCTATTCCGATAGGCTTTAGAAAAAAAAAGAAAAAAGAAAAAATACGAATAGCCAATATTAGTATATCTTACAATATGGTCTAAAAGGAAGGTTGTTCGTCTATCCATCTGTGTGTCTGTATGTCTGTCCGTCCGACTCTCTGTCTGACAGAATGGCAGAATGGCCTAAAGAAGGGCTTCGCATCTCGATCGGAAGTATTGGTCGCTGCCCATGGGAAATCTTTCATGGTGAGAATCACGCGAATATGATGGCCGATAAACTACACAGCCGCTAAACAGTATCGATTAGCTGACCATCACCAGTGTTATCCATTAGTGTTCGATGTTTTGTGCTTTGGGTAGACCTCATAATATGTAGATATTATCGAGCATAGAACCTTTACTAATCAACTTTATCGATTTCTGTCGATCAGTCTGTCCGCCTGCCTCTCATAGTAGTACAAAGGCCGAAGGAAGTGCTTCATATCTCAATCCAAAAATCGCATGGGTAGATCAACTGTGGAATCACATGAATATGATGGCCGATGGATGGACTATTACACGACGGGTGAACAATATCGACTAGCCGACCATCATCATGTTATCGATTACTGTTCGAAGTGTTGGGCTCTGAGACCTCATAACATTTAGATATTATCGATCATACAATCGTTACTAATCGATTTTATCGATTTCCGACTATCAAAATGGCACAATGGCCGGAGGAAGTGCTTCATATGTCAACCGGCAGTAAAGATTCCTGGTCATGAATAACCTCCAATGTGGGAATCACATGAATATAATGGCCGGTGGTCAGCCTTCACAACAAGTAAACTATCGATTAACCGACCATCACGAGTTTCATCGATTTTTGTTGGAAGATGACAATTTCAAATTAGCATGACAGAAATAACGTTGGGTTGGGTACAGAATTTATGACACGTAAGGATCGTCGACATTACAGCCATTATTGATCAATTTTATCGATTGGGTCGGAACAATGTTGCGTTGGGTTCAGACTATAACACGGAAAATCTCTTGAGCTTCTAGAAGAAGGGTCCGTTCAGTCGCCATGCCATGTTAGTGTAACATTTCGATAGTTCGATAAATCGCCGAAAGGTTAAAGATGCACCCTAGGTAGCCAACGCGGTTCGATTTTACTTATATTGTCACTTCGAGGTAGCCCTCCCGAATAAGACAGGGCTACCTCGAAGTGACAATAAAAGTAAAATCGTCTTTCCATGACGTACCACTTTCTTTCCTGAATCGTCCATGGAACCCCAATACCATGGGACCAGGAGTGTGCGTAATTACGATTTAGGATTTACGATTTACAACACTTTGGGTCGATTTAGTGATCTAAGGAGATAAAGACGGCTGTTTCTACGGATGTTTCTACGGATCGCTCTTATTAGTTTGCTTGTGCTATGACCCTTTCATGCTCATCTATGTAGATAGGTATGACTCCGCTTAGCGTTCTTTACGCTGTATTGTTTTTCTTTTTTTTAGCCTAACGCTCATGAAAGCAAACAGAACGTCTTCTGAATTGAAACGAGCTCCTTGTACATTCAGCTATAGACTCCAAGAAGTGCAGAAAAATTGGATAATTTTTGTCAGAAGAAACTTTTAATATACTTTTCCTTAAAATTTTTAGTTCAGCGACCCTGGCGAGTGTTACAAAATTCCCTAGCCCTAATTGTAAGATTGTTGTAAAATTGTAATTTTTATTTCGTAAAAATAATAATTTGAAAATTGTTTCAAAGCGCAACAAGGCAACAATTTTTTTACATTTGTGCAAAAAGTTCATTTATTCAGCTTTTCGAGAAGGTAACTTATTCTTCCTCCTTCAGGCAAGGTATAGCAGGCACGGTAGTGCAGGTGGGTTGTCTCCACGTGCTATTCATACAGAACCACGTCGTTCCCTTTGGATCTGCAAAATATTAGGCATTGGGGTTGAAACAATTCTTCAATCACGTGAACAGAATCTTGGAAGAATATTGCGCAGGAATAGAAACTCTGTAGCTTGACGTACTCAACCTTCTACAAAGTTTTGTTCTCGAGTTGAAGTCTGACAGTTGTCATTTCGAATTTGTGGATGTTTGTCAAAAAGGGCTGCCAGAAATAGCTACAAAAGTGATAGTGAACAGAATTTCTAATCATAGTTACCGTCCCATTTATGTGGTTTTTCACTGCACCATCCTCGCACTTCCACTCCGTCCATTGAATTTATTAGAGGATTGGTTGCGAAATTTCCACACCTTCCAGTACCACGACCACAGCGAAAATACAGCCAACCATAGCCCATCGTTTTCTCAAGAAAGCTTCGAGGGCATGCATTAGCTGAAAAAAACCGTATGCAAATAACTTTGAAGCCGACGTGGTGTTTCTTCACTATATCCCAGTACGCTTGGAGGACGGAAGGCAACAATTGGCGAAGAATTTCGAGAATAAATTTTAAAGTATGTGCAATGTTGCTGTCAAACGGCGAGCTCTGAAATCAGCTTAAACTCCTTGAACTTCATTGCGGGCGGAGTTCGTACGGTAGGTGTCCCCCGACTACGGTAGCGCGCTGGATCGTCTTCGATTACGGTATGGCGACCAGCTGTTGAGAAATCCTCGGACGAGTTTTAACGGACGGGCGGAGTTTTGAGACATCTAAAGTAACGCACCCGTGTTTCACTGTTTGCTGTTGGCCCGCTCTGCGTGGACCTAGAGGGCAAAGGAGCCTGTTATGAAAATGGTCCATAACTCCGTTACACAGACGCACAGCAGAAACGGAACACATATTTCGAATCAGCGTTCGAAGCCGCATCCAGTGATATACGTCTCACCTTGAAGCCCCATGGTAACCTAGTATCCTTTCCTTGTCAATTTCGGCGCTAGATCGTTGGCCATGTTGACTTCGCGACAGAGATAGCTCGATGAATCGAATAGTTCACTACACTAAACAGTGAAACGCGGACGAGTTCCTGATGGCGCATCAGGAACTCGTCCGTGTTTCATGAATATCGTCTCCGTGAGAATTTGCTGTAATCCAATGTCTCCACATGATAATGATCATTTCGTTGACGCCTCCGAGGGGTTTGATTGTGAATGAATCGCTATGTACGACTCTCTATGAACCTGGGCATCGTAGATCTTGTTGCATTGTTTCGACTGAGCTCTACATGAGGTTATACAGATCTTTACTGGCTAACGCTTCGGCTGTATCGGCTAATTCAGAGCCTGAAAGGAAGAATCAAGTCAAGGTGTGGCTACCGCGTCAGACGTCGCCTCAACCTTGGAAAATCAAGGACACCTTTCGATAACGTAGTGAATAGAAAGATTGAGACCCCAACCTTACAGGAAGCCCGGCGGGGTCGTAGCACGGCCGTAGTAGAGACACAGGCGCCCCAAATCAGAATGCCAACCTGATGTAGGGCCTGAGCTCCCGTGTCGTATAGAGGCACTCTTCCTTCCTATTTAGCTTGGATTCTTTGGCATGAATCCAAAACGCCTCCAGAGCCTTGCGGGCGGCAGTTTGGGCTTCGACTGCCAGTAGCCTGACCCTGACCTCAAAGTCCTTCCCTCTATGGTGACCCATTGCAGTGGACGTCCTGGACGTGGCCTTGCCGTCAAGGCGCTCCTTGACCCTAACATGTAGGGATCGCTCCGTCTCACTGATGTATTCCTCGCCACAGCTCTGGCAGGTAATAAGGTATTCCACACCTGATAAGGTGCGGTAGGGTGATAAGGTGTCCCCTTCCCTGTCATGTGGGCAGATGGCGCAACCATTGGTGACACAGAGGCGTAAGGACGATTCCGAACTAGCTCCCGCCTTAGGTTATCTGGTGGCACCTCCACAACAATTACCGTGAGCGAGTCGGCCATATAGCTTCCGAAGGACTACGATGTACTGAGCATAGACCTTGTCTGACTAGGGCTTCGATGAAATTTTCAGTGTCGATGGAGACCTACGCCTTCTTCAGGTTAATGAACGTAAGGCACATCGGCAGTTTATGTGCTCTCGTGGTACTTCGACAAGCTTCGTCAAGGTGGGTATCGTGGTCCACTCTGCTAAATCCTCTCGACTTGAATCTGCGGACCACCGAGTGATGGATCGCATTGTGGCCAGCGTCTTCTTATGGGGAGGGGGACCTGCACTGAGCTGGAAGTTTGCAATCGGACAGGTGGTCTGCAAAGGGCCAATCCAGCGTGTGACGGACATCTCTTAGCGGATTTCTAGCCCTCACCGGCATTTCCGCTGTCGCGGAGGTTAGATTTGCTCCCTCCTTTTAACACACACCTCTTCCCTTCCCTTTTCTTCACCCCACCCCCTTCCTTCCACTTCCCCCGTTTTTCAGGCTTCAGGGATCTAGACAACCCTTATACAACTCTTCAACTACACAAGAGGACCTATCCTCTTACAAAACATAGGGGTTGGTACTGATGGGGTTTATAAAAGCCAAAATTGTCGTGAGCAGTTGGTTTTGGCGCCTCCAGTACTAGCCGCACCTTCGGGTACAAAACGGGTCTGACAACCCCGTAGGGCAGCCCCCTAAAACCCTCATGGGAAACTGCTCACTGTACTTGGGTTGGACCGCCCAGGTACTTTGATTCACGGTCTAAAAACTCAAACGTCAAAGCTACTTCAAGCTATTACACCCTCAGCACTTTCTACAAATACAAACACGGGAGCAGCCAATACATACTAAAAGATTTTGGAAACTCCAGTAAAGGGTCCAATTGCAGTGCTAGTTGTAAATATTGTAAAATAATTAACTTTGACGACCACATAGTTTCTTCAGTAACAAACCTTCGTATAAATACTTATAAAAAGGGTTGTTCCAACTGCAACACTAGATCGTTAGTGTATTGCATTACTTGTAAAACGTGCAACATATAATACGTAGGAATAACTACTAGAGCTTTTAAAGACAGAATTCGAGAACACATTTATTATATTAACAACAATAAAAGACTAACCCCCCCCCCCCCTCTATCAACACTTTCAAGAATGTGGTACATCCTTGTCCTTTGCCGTTCTTGATGCATTAGACGAGAATGTCGATAAAAATATTTTATTAAACAAAGAACTTTTTTGGATTAAGCTTCTTAATTGCGCATTTCCTTTCGGACTTAATGATAAAATTAAAGGGTACGGGAATATTTCAAACATAACTAATCCACTTAACTATAAAACAAGCCATCCTTATTACTCCTTAAGAGTTATTAAAGAAAGGAATACTAGAGGCAAAAGTAAGAGAACTAAAAATCACACACAATATACCGTTGACAATTTTTTAGAATACATTAATGATAACGAAGCTAATATGAAAGTTGCGGAGTACATAACAAAATTAAAATGCTCAAAAGACAAGAACTAAAACAACTTATCAATCTGAGCCTTAACCCAGATTTCCTGCAAACTTATAAGCGAAAAACTAGATTAATTGTACTATGCCTACTTGCACATATTAAATTTAATTTACACAAAAATATCAAACCTAAAAATAAGAGTGCCAATAAATACATCACTATGGAATACAGGGGAAAAATCTCCGACCGCATTAATTTTAATCACATCTTTAACAGTAACGTAGTAAGAACTGCGGTTGAAAGATTTTCCACAAGGGATTTTATTCCCTTCAAAGTTGTTTACACTTATTCTTCCCCTATTTCCAAGCTTATTTAATTACAACCAATTTCCTAAGAATATAACCCTAAGTGAATGCAAACGTATTATTAGAAATGAATGTGCATGTGAAACGGATCGTACCTATAACAAGTTTGTTGACACATTTTACAGCATGTCATTACCGGTAACTTAGATATTATTAAACACCAACAACTCAAAGAAATTCTAAAAAAGGGTACAAAATATAGACCTGTAAGGGGTTATGGCAAACAAGCTATAAAGAGGCATATAAAAATACAGTAGAAAAGGTAATCATGCATATGGAGAAGTCCTACGAATTTGCTACTCATAGGTTGAAAGAACTCTCTCACTTCTTTAATGCACATTATAGAATTAAAGTTAAACCGCTTATTAACAGACATAATATAGACAATAAAGTCAATATTCCATATAGAGAAATTTTAATTATGCAAGATCAATTCGTATTTTGTCCGCTAGATAAAGCATCTAATAATTAGGGCTAATTTGTAAAAAACTTTATTTACTCAGTTTGATGGAAGAGATGGGCATTCATTATGATAATTTATTAGATGCCTTTACTAGTAATAACGCTAACTGTACCTATACAAAATTAGATACCTATAACAAACTCCCCATTATTTTAAAACATAAACTTTTCCATGTTAAACAAATAATTAGGGTTGATGTTGACGGAGATCTACCTATTATATGCGTGCTACCAAAACTTCACAGATCTTCAATAAAGTTTCGCTTCATTACTGGTGCTCACAACAGTAGCGTTAAGACTCTTGCTTTAGAAGTTTGCGTAATTTTTTCACATCTTAAACAACACTTTATTAATTATGCAAGTAATGTAGCTAACAATTGTAGGACTATTAAAACATACTGGGCTATTAATAATAGTAACATCACAGAAAAGCTTAATAATATTAGAAATAGAAATATTAAGCTGTATTCAGCAGACTTTACTGATATGTTTACTAACATACCACATAATATTATACTTGCCTACACTGCTAACAGGCGCGCTCCAGTTCCGCATTGTCTGCGTATGCGCTGACTGAGTATCAAATCTCATATTTTCGTATGCGCTGTGCCTAATATTCCATTTTAACGTTATTTCTTTATCTTTTACTCCTTTTAACAACGTTTTTCGTCTCATACTTTTCGCTTTATTCGCACCGCTATAACCTCAGGCCTCTTCATCGTTCGTTGTTCCCTATTCGGTTATTCCTTATGATATTCTTTACAGGTTCGACACACCTATGGAAAGTGCGTGAGTTTGTATATTGTGTTTCTATGTGTTCTGTACTGGCTTATTTTTATTTCATAGCATCTCCCCGCTTCACTGATGAGCCACCGGGGTGAGGCTATGACAAAAGGTTCGTATGAAGGTAGTGGCGAAACGAAACTTTTAACTATTTTTAGGTATGTTTAATTAGATGTGCACGAAGCGGTTATTCGCCTTCGATATTACACGCGACGGCATCATCACAAGGACAAGCCAGCGAAATGTGGAGATCACCGTTGAGCGTCTTTCCATGTAGGAAAGGGGTGGGCTCGTGGTGTGCGCAAAATTTGCACACATTCCATCAAGATTTTTCGACGTAGGGTCCGATTGAGCGTAAGCGTTTAGTTTACTGCACCTCAAGTTGCGTAGTACTGCGCACTCGCACAGAGTCATGGCCTACAGGAATAGTACCAGCATTTCTGCCAAACTTACATGGATCTCCTTGTACATTGGACGCAGAGACAGCCCCGGTGAAGGCGAGAAGTAGCAAAATGGAAATAGCCATTGCTCCTGAAAGCATTTTCGAGAATGATTGCTGCGTGACAACCTGCGTCGCAGTTTGCTGAAGCAAGGTGGAGAGGGGAAAAGCCTAACCCTACTTTTTCCTCAGCGACAGCCGGTGCCTCCTCTGACTGACGCGCCCGCCCGCCAACGGGAGAAAATGGGAAAATAGAGTGTGTTCCAAAATAACGTGATAAAAGTTTTTTAAAATTATAACTATGAAACAACTGACCAGTTCACCAATTATTACATAAATAGCAACAACATAGACCCTAGGCAACACTACACGTTCCCGCACAAAAGAATGGCGCTATTGTCGCCATGCTGCAGATCAATACATTCGCTTGGGGGAACGTCAATCCTTCTTCACCTTATTCTGGAACACCCTGCACGGTTCTGCATGCCTCCAATTCCAGACGAAGCGCGGAGATATACAAGCGCGATCTTTAATACGTCTAAAATACAGCATCGTGAAAAGTTCTGAAGGATATAGACCGGCGCTGAGAAATCCCTTTGCAGCGCATTTTACTTTGACTACATATCGTGGAGGAAATTCTTAGCTTATGGAGCCGTTGGTAAAGTCAGTGTTTTGTCGTTCCCAGACTTTTCCGGCTCCGCATGCGCTTTCTTAGGCCCAGATGAAAATGCAAGATCATGCTACAAACCATCAACAAGCATAATCTGCTCTGGATCTACTATAAAACACACTGCCAAGCCAGCGATGTAGTCGATCTCAGTAGAGAACGCAAGCTAGAGGATAACCGCTGCTTCAGAAAGGACATCGGTCTTTTGTACTCTTGTCCCATGTGCAGAACACAACTGTTCAAACTAACGTCGGTTAGGGCGTAGAAGGAAAATGTTCTCGGAAAGTCAATCTCAAACTGTCTAAATTTTGGAGGAAACGAGGCAAATAATGGAGAGCACATCGAGAATGGTGAAAAAAGCAGAGAAAAGGATTATAACCGGATTCAAGATGAATGACGTCTAGAAGCAAGCGAACTCGTCACTAAGAAGGAATTGAATTTTGAAAGTATTATCGCTGAGCAGCTGAACAGATTATTGCTAGGCTATCGGGGCTGCTCGCCTTCGAGCGAGAGCGCATTTTTCTCAGCTTAGGAAGTCATGAACGTTTACAGTCCTTCAGGCTCTGGAGAGAAGAATAGATGCAAAACTGGATGTTTCAATTAGAGGTGGGCGGCTGAGCTTTCAACCTAAAGTCGAAGAAGGCCAATAAACATCCGTTTGGTGAAGAACTTTCTTTACTCTTTTCCCGCTGACGCGAAGAAGAGCTCAGACTAAGCAAGGAAGGAACTGCTAGGTGTGGCCAAAGTAGACATCGGTGTCGTGTAAACAAGCTCAAGCATAAAACATTGAGCAAGAACTGATATTATTAGAGCGACGTGAAAAATTTGGTTGCCATGTTAGTTGGAATCCTACGGTCATAGAGCCGTTGCTTGTCAGATCTCCCAGAAATAACACAGTTGGCTATCCAAATAGTCAACTTAGATTCGCGCTCTGTGATACGTGCTATGATGTGCAAACACCGGGCATTTCTGGTCGATTTTCTTCTGCAATACATCTGTTCCAATAGCGATGAAACGCTGCCGCAAAACTATTCTGTCCAAAAGATTAAGTCAGCAGTCTTCACACATGCATATCTGAACAGAAGGCAGCAGACACAAAAATAGAAAATTTTCTCCTACAACGCACATACGTTACTGCAGTTTATTTTTAGGCACGAGACTATGAAGGACTGGTACGTTCCATAACCAGCAATTTTTCATAGTCGTTCAGCTTTTTATGACGCCTGTGAGAGAGGTTGGTGTGTCTGGCGCTCAGCGCTTTAGTAGATACGTTGCATTTGGTCAACTTGACTAGCTTGTGGTCAGTCTGTCAAACTGTTTTAGCACATTCTGGTCGTTGCATCAAATATTAGACCCACATTGTTCTTTCTCTATGATTATCCATTAGAGTGAACTTGTAAAACACCACATTATCGCACCATGCATGATGAAAGTCAGCAGAAGACACGATGTGTGAGGAGATGTACAAGACTCCAATGATAAAGCACAACACTGATCAAATAAGGATAAGGTGTGGCGCTAACACCTTCGGGGCAATGCGTTTTCTCGCCTACTGCTCGTCGCACTCGGAATCGTTATTGGTAGATATGTCCATAAATAAAAGTGAACCAAGAAAGCACATGACATATAGATTAGCCAATGTATAGTTGTGGAAAACGAGGAGGCTGATCCAGAAAAATTGTCACGTTTTGCTATGGCATCGCCCAAAGCTGTCCGATGAGGTAAACGAGCGTCGGACAGCATTGTCCGCTACTGTCGCAATGGGCTTAATCAGTTCCTCTTTTGGATAGGTCTCGCCTTTTTACCGTGGTGACAACTCGGTGGTCATTCGATGTGCCTGGTTCCCAACCGAACCTGTGTGGTTCGGGGCTACTAGAAATCAGGCCTACTTTCTGCTGCCTCTACAACTGTACCATAAAGGATAACGTACGACGTCGATCAGTTCCTTTCGGATGCGCCTTCTGCCGGATATGAAGGCAATCTGAATGCGTATTTGCCCATAAAATAGATTGCGGTGGTCGGCTGATAGAAAAGACAGTGTTTTGCCCTTCCCAGACAAGTCTAGTACCAATTCACTAATCCCGGAGGGATGGAAGGCTTGGTTAGTGTGAGCGGGAAACCCGAACCATGAACCTTGAATGGCGACGCAGACGACAACCAGCGCCTGCTCCGATTACGCTACCACTTTCGTCGACAATAACTGTCCAGAGTAACAGAACCGAGATGTTTCTTGTTTCGCTGAGCTTGACCTCTGTTTGGTAATCCAAGTGAATGTGGTGGAGAACATTTACCAATATCATTGGCGCGTGTAACGCAGACTGAAAAGGTGGCGGCTGATGGTAGTTTATTGGTTCCACTTACCAGAAAACTGTCTCTGGAGCATGTCTGAAGTGCTAAGATGTATAGCGCAGCAAGAAACTCCACCGCTCCTGCATGTATTAGTAAGATGTGTTCCATTTTTGCAAAGCTTTGCACCCAACTAGCAAACGGCCTTAAAAGTGGACCATGGGATAGCATCTGACGCCCACGTGCATGTCCTCGTTGAGATAAGGGCGCTAGTGGCTTAATTATTCTGCAAATGTTCTTTGGAATCAGTGTTTGCTGATTACGGTGTGCGAATAACAGGCCTCATTCCAGGAACACATGATGCAGTCGGCCAAAGCCAGTTCCGATCGAATCTGCATAGATTAGCAGATGGTCCGTGCTTCGACGATGGAACAGTTGGAGATAATGAACTGGCCTGGCCGTCTTATCACAGCCAATCAACGTCGGGGCATCTTGACAACCGTCGAGCTCCATTAGATCAGCAGATTTATTTATTTATTTTTATTTATTATTTGCACAATATCGTGCGCACAAAATACTACATTTACATGGACACAGCATATTAGGAAATACGTGGTGTAAAAAAACAACAACAAATCAAAACTAGCCATCATTGTTACTTTTCGTGTGAGCGGAACTCAAGCCCAAAAAAGAAACTCAACTCAACTAAACAAAATGTATGAATCGCTTAGTAGTATAAAAATTCCGGAAGAATAGGGGTAAGGAAACGGGGGAGAGGACGATGGGTAACTGATGAAGAAGAGCAGTGGCCCGCCAACACTGCAAGTCGTAGGAGATATCGGCTCCGGATACCAACTTAGTAGGTCCGTCAGCTCCATCAGAACCCATCGAAGACCGCTGTGTGGGGTATCGTAGGACAGTAGAACGGGTTAATCAGAAACAAGGTAGAGAAGCTCTAAAAATCAAAGAAAATTACAACGAAGAGGTGCAAAAAGGAAAAGACAACAAAAAGGCAGAATGACAGCAAAAACCATAAAAGCTCATAAGTAAAAGTCTTCTAAAACAAAGCATAGATTATTGAAATCTAATCCACTGTCCAAGAAAATTCCAAGATCGCGAACTTCAGATGCAGACCTAAACGCACGGTTATTAAGACCAAATTCTACAATAGGCGCTTCACCAATATGGAAAACTGAAGTTTTGGAAGAATTCAAAGGAATTTTCCAAACATTAGCCCATACTGCCATCATGACAATGGATTGGGATAAGGCCTGGCAAACCTCAGTCTTATTGCTATGATTGTACCTCCCATAAATTTTTATGTCATCGGCATACATCTGCACCTTCACATGAGAGTGTGTGGATAGAACAGCAGGAAGATCGCATGTGTACGCAAGAAAAAAGAACCGGTGACAGCACACCTCCCTGGGGAACCCCACTTCTGCAATCATAGCACATCGAAAAAGAATTACCAACTTTAACACGCATACGCCTTCCATGCAGATACGATTGAATCCACCTATGCAAAGATCCTGTAATGCCAAGATTATAAAGCTTTTTAGAAGCATTCTGTGGTTTCCTTGTTAAAAGCCCTTGACAAATCAACGTAAATAACATCAACCGAGTCTCCACTATTCAATGCAAGACTCCAGTCAAAGGTGCAGTCAGCGAGTTGTGTAGTAGTAGAAGATCCCTCCGTAAATCCATGCTGTTCAAATGGAATTGATTTGTTTCTATTGAACCATACTACGATTTTACCCCGCACAATCTTTTCCATTATCTTCATTGCAGTAGGATTTATGCTTATAGGTCGGAAGGAAGACACCGATGGTGAATTTTGAGCTTTTGGAATAGCCGTGACGATCGACTCTTTCCAAATTTTAAGAACTTCACTGTAAATTAAAGAAACATTAAAAATCATTGATAGGGGTTTGCAAAGAGAATGCGCGCATTTTTTGAAAACAATTTGAGGAATTCCATCAAAACATGCTGAAGTTGAGTCCTTAAGTCGCTTCACTACTTTTAGCACATCATTTGGGTGTATGATAAATTCACCTATACTCTCTAATTGATCATTATTTGCTTGAGTATATATGCCTTCCGACTCATCGAATGTCTCTTCCGAATCCGAATCGAAAACAGATGCAAAAATTCGAGCTAATGCTTCAGCCTTTTGGTGATCGGTTTTATAGAGAAGGCCAGAGTCATCCTGAAGCACTGGTAGCTCAGAGTGAGATTTCAGCTTACATCGAATGAGAGAAAAAAGAGCTTTATATTCCTCGTTTTTGATGACATTTTTTCTTTGTAAGCTAGAAACCTTTCCAAGTGGTGATCCAATTCTTGACATAACTTCTTATAGAGCGGATGAGAAAGTGGATTTGATAGCGTTTGAAAAAGGCGTGACTTCTGTGCTATCAAGTTTGAAATGTGCTTTGGGTACTGTGGAGCCGGTGTTTTTGCTACGTCAAACGGAACGTGAAGAGATAATCCATAATATACCACATCGCAAAATCTTTTGTAGAGATCATTTGTGTCTTGATATCCATCAAAAACTTTCCACCAGTCTATGGAACTGAAGTACGACACCAAGCTTGAATAATCAGCTTTCTTAAAATTCGGCAAAGGAAGTTCACGCTGCTTGATCAAAGGCATATGAACATCAAAACCAATTATGTTGTGATCGGCAGATGAAAACGGAGAACGGACGGAAATATTGTAAACGATAGGCGACGAATTTAAAATTATATCAAGAATCGCATCACCTCGAGTTGGTTTCATCACTTGTTGTATCAGATTGCAGCAATCAAAGAATTCTATAAATTTTCCTAAGTATCCATTCTTATGTCCACGCTTGGTAACCCAATCGATGTCGAGATTAAAGTTACCAAGCATGATTAAATGACTGTTCGCAAGGCATAGCTCTAACAATGCATCAATGAGGTCATCGTCTTCATGAGAGTTCGAGTTGGTGGGCGATATACTAGAACAACCCTAAACGCTAAGGAGCTAGTTATATCGAAGGCATCTAAGCAGAGAACGTTCGATTTGAGGCAGGCGGGAACGTTAACAACAGTTAGACTAATCGAAATTTTGGCAAGGCAGCATACACCACCGCCCCTTCGACTTCCACGATCTGCTCTGAAGATTTTGTACGGAAGGTTTGTAAGGATCTCGGTATCTGGTATCTTGTCTGTGAGCCACGTTTCGGTTATGAAGAGTAAGTCTGGTTCGTAGACGGACAAGAATAGGTGAAGGTGATGAACTTTGTTTGTAAGACTACGAGAGTTGAACAGAAAACATTTAATTGCTGCGGATCTGGTGGATGTGTGTGGTATGCCGCGTCCAGCTAAACGTATCTCGAAGCCCGAGGCTTCGGAAGTTCTTCGACCCGTCTTAGCTCTCCGCGGTACACCACCCACACCCGGTCATTTAACTGCTTGTTTCGTTCCATACACTCCTGCCTCAGTTCGAACTCCCGTTTCCTCTCTTCCTGGGTCATACTGCGGCGGACGCGAACCTTGGTAAATGCAGCGGACCCTCGAAGCGGCCATGAGTTCGAAAGGGCCGTTGCCCAGTGCGACTTCGAGGGCAGCACCATCTTTACCTTGCGCACGCGCCCGCGTTCCTGTCTGCCCATTCTGTACAATTCCAGAGGGCGACACTCGAGGTTAAGAACATCAAAAATTTCACTAACCTTCTCTTCAAGATCCCTCTGCTTTGCTGATGGAGAGAGGTCGCTGGCTGGCTCAGGCAAGCATTCAATTACAATGCTTCTCTCTTTCTTCTCCTCTTCAATTCGTTCCGCCAACTCCTGTGGTAACTTGGAGATGAGAGCAAACATCATCTTCTCGATAATGGGATCTTTCTTTCTTTCTAAAACAGCATTGATGATGTCACTAACCGATAAGCTAGAAGAGTTAACCTGAGTGGAACAGCTCTTACTAGTACTAGCTCTTACTATCGGCAACCAATTGACTCCTATCGCCGGGAATGGCCGGCACGTCAGATGCTCTTTTCGTGATCTTAGTGCGCTGAGACATGACCAAGGTTCAATGCATAACGAAAATCAATATAAGACTGGAGACAGTTCTGTTGAAAGTGAGAGTTGCACTAAGTAGCGCACTAGAGCACAGAAAAGAGCCTTAAGTAGAAATTCGCTTAAAAACAAAGTTCAAAACTTAAAGGACGTTCAGGAAAACAAAAATATTTAAGGAAAAACTTAGCCAGAAATCAGCTATCACAAACACCGCCGCTCGCTGGCGAAGAAGATGGACCTCACTGGCGAAGAAGATGGATTTAGCTGATAGGCTGCGTCCAGTGGCGTTCGATGACAGGCGAGCATTGGTGGCACCGCCAGGAACCGCACTGATGAGCCCTCCAATACTGGTAAACCTGGCTGTCTGCGGTTGCAAGAGCGAAACAGCCATTTTCGCGCCCTTCTCTTATTGATCATAGTTATAATAAAGAAATTTTCTGAAAATTAACTTCGTGAAGAAAACTGGAGATGATGGGGTGTGGCTCTGCGGCGTAATTTGATCAGTATCGATTGATGGCAATCGAAACTTTGAAAAAGAACTTCAAATTCGTGTTCAGCGACCTCGATCACCCCCAGGGCTAACGTTTCGAACCGCTTGAACGACATTCGCAAAAAATCGATAACTGGATTAATATCGATTGATGGCAATCGATACTTCAAAAATGAACCTTAGATTCCTGTTCAGCGGCTGCGATTACCCCAGGGCTAAAGTGCGCAGCCTGGTTAGGCCCTGAAATTTTAGCAGCCTCTTCGTACTCGTCCTTCCCATCGCTGCAGAAATGGGAGCTCTTTCGGGGTCAGGGGAATGAGGCCCTTTAGTGCTGCTGTTTTTGACTGGAGTACACACGGGTAGCTAGTCAGGCTCTGTCGTGCGGGCGAAGAACTCCGGGCAGCCAGCCAGACTGCCCGAAGGGACGGGGCGAGACTTAAGGCGGCCTCGAATAGCCTTACGATGTACTCCCAGTCTACCGAGTGCAAGCTTTTGGCCAGCCGACACAGTTACAATCCGCACAGTGACGAACACATCCACGCACACTGTGCATGAACATGCCGCTCCCACGCACAAGGAACGCGTCGACCCGACACAGCAGGAGCAAGGAGTCCATCCCCTGCATCCCACCTGCGTCTCTGGGCAGTACACGGTCGCATTTGGTTCGCGTTTAATTCCCCTATCCACCACCCGGGGACGCGCCACGTGGCCCTGCGACAAGCGGCACTAGATCCCTCTTAACAAGAGAGCCCGAAGGCTCTCTATCGAGGAAGATCCGTGGGATGAGTAAGATACTAGACCCAAGTAGCGTCGGCCCCAGAAAGGCGCCGGCGCCATCCCGGTTGTGTCCGAGCCAAACAGGAAGGCGCCGGCGCCTTTCTGAGGCCGACGCTACTTAGTCGTCTTACTGATGAGATGTTTGTTACCGCACCCCTCGGCGGCCGATCGCCGGTTTTGGCTCAGTTTTTGAGCTAACAGAAGCCAATTTGGAGCCCGTTTGGACCTTCCTGCTGCTGGGTTCCCTTGAAGAAGCCAGGCATGGTGTACAAAAGGCGCACGGATACGCAAGAAAGCTGAAGCAAGAAGTGCTTTTTCCTGGATTTTTCTCGTAAAAATGGAGGCATTTAGCATCTCATTGGCGGTGAGCTGCACATTTATAGTAGGGCGATTTTTCTCTATTTTTGAGGAATAGCTTGTTCTCCCTATGTGGGCCGGTTCTGTCAGTGGATTTGGTCGAAATCAGCAAATGTTGGATTCCTGGTTGATTTTTGCCGAGATCGACCAGATACAGAACCTACCCCGCCGGGCATGAAGACCCCTTCTTCGAAATCGATTCATGTGTCTAGCGGGATTCCTGAAGCTCGAAAAATTAGCCGACTTATAAACATTTTTGTGTACGTTCCACTCTGTCAATCCAATGGCGTTGGCGGAAGGTCGGCCAGAGGTCAAATCAATCTGCTTGATTCAGAAAATCATGACTTTTCGGTGTGTACTGTTCAACGCTTGAAGTTTTTGTGGCAGAATTTTAACCTTCTAGGGGAAACGGCTGGTAGAACATAATTTTGTTTTCATGGAAAACAGAATTTCTGAATACGATTTCCCCTAATCATATTGATATTGCTGCTGAGAATTTTTTCTGGGTGATAGGGCTTGAATTTTTGTGAGCTACTGTTTGATTTTTTATGTTTCCTGCAGATGGTGGGAAATGATTTTTTAAAGGAAGTCCATCATCCATCCTTCTGTGAGACTCCATCATATTGCCTCCAAGAGTGCTTCCAAAAAAACTCTAAACCGCTTAAGTGGTCGTTAGTTATTAATTCGCGAAATTTTAGATGATACAATTTCATAATTTCAGGCACCTAGATCTCTCCTTCTAGGTAGAAAACTGTATCTTGAGCAGGATGTACTAAAAGAAAAAACTGCAGATTTTGAAAAGTGACGGCTGGAAAACTGCTAGCAGAAAATCCTTATTTTAAACCTTAGAGCAATCACTATTCAAAAAATTAAGGAATTTTATTGTGATCTCAAACCATGAATTGTTAGGTGATCTCTTGCAATTTTCTTCGGCGTCGAAGCTAAACATGAAAACATTGTTTGAAATTTTGTAGGCAACATCTTCGACTGTTTGTCCTGAAGAGCGGACAAGAAATTAGCCGTCCGGATGTGGCGATCTCTCGGATAGCGTTGGTCAATCGGTTTTGGGGCGCGCCATGCATTGCAATTCTGTGAATATTAGTGAGGTGACTTAAATGCATTTTTGGCATAAAATTGTGGGGGGGGGGGGGAAATTCGGGCAACATTGGATTGACGACTGATTCAGGGGCATGAGACGCTTGACGCTGTCTCATGCCCCTGAATCGCACAAGTGCATCGAATGGGGAGGTGAGCTCCTGCCACGCTTGGTGTTTTCCAGCAGCAGTATTTATGTTAAATCTTTATTATCAGAAACCAACGAACGCACAATTATCCCACACTCTTAAACGACCGCAATTTGCGTCTTTAGTGCGTAGACGATCGACGTCCCGACCGTAATCGCGCCAGCCAATCACGCAGCGAGCGAACACGCCCCCTTCGGTGCCTCGGCCGGGGTTTGTGATCAATGTTACTAGACAGTCTTTGGGTTAGGAATGGGGGAGAAAAGAGCTCTGCGATGCGGATGGAGGACATCCCAGAGTTCCTTGCGATCTGAAATACGATTAAGGGAACTTCCATTTTTGGTCACTTTTCAGCATTCACAACTCGCGAACAATTCACAATTCTGAGATAAGTTTCTCCAATAAAATAAGACAAAAATAAGAGAACATCAGAGATTGAAATAGCACCCTATAACAACAGACTCTGATAATTATATGGTAAAAAGACCAAGTCCATCCACTGCGATCTTTTGCGAACGAGGGGAGCTCGAGTTTTGGTCTCTTTTCGGAATTTTCGGCAGAGAAAGGACCAAAATCGAACCCCTAGCCTGTAGAAGGGTGCCTATTTGAGAAGTTGCTTTTCAAAAGGTAAACATACTTTTATTCGGGTGAAGAACGTGCACGTACGTTGTGGTTTTCTGAAGTTTCTTCAAAAATCGACCAAAATGGGACGTTCATTGCACCGTAGAGGAAGTTGTTCTTGGAATCTGCTTCTTAAAAGGTAGAATCGCCTTTTCGTCCGTTTTCCAACGAACTGGCGATTCTTTGGATCTGCGCCTGGCGACCACCCTCCCCCACCTTCGCCTGTTAATTCTCGAGGACGCGGCAGCCGGCTCGTCTGGCCTCTTTAATCGATGACACATACAGGCATGCACACGGTGGCGGCCGGCTTAGATGCTGGATTTCGAAATGAAATGCAATGGAATGTGTGGAGTTGGATGTAGTTTACCAGCACCAGCTAAAGGATTTACACTTCTACAGTGGTATTGAAGTACCGCGTGTGTGATAGAGCAGCGGGACTACGCGGCGGTCATCGCATGGACCGTATTTCAATTTCTTTGTGGCGGTTGTCTTCGAGTTTAGCATGTCTCTAAATGATCATGGACGTTGGTGAGGGTGTCAGGAATTTAGAAAGTGAACGATGATTTTAATGCAATCAAACAAGTACTACACATCGTCTCGTGGATGCCATTGTCGATCCTCTTAGTCGACCAGAGAATCTCTATGTGTTCTCCTTGATCAACGAATATCCAGAGCGTCATATCGCTCTTGCATAGAATCTAGATGCGATTCATACTAGCCAATCTGATTCTCTGTTCGTGTCACAGCTCTTTGATAAAGAGGATCTTCCGTGGCTTTAGAAATACTGTTTAATGTAGACTTTCGACGTTGTTTTATCATTAGAGTCATCGGTTACCCTACATCTTTTTTAGTTCGCATTTTTGAATCATTCACACATCCAGACCTCACACGTGGTCGGACGTATTCAACAACCGTTATTATTGCTTTCTAGATAAGTAGTCTGAACAAAAAGGTAATATTGAACAGAAGTCGACGGTAGCCAATTTCTTTGGGGGATGCACTACGCATTCTACATCTACGGAAGACAATTTGAACGCGTTTCGTGTGAATAGTCGATGAACAATTCAGCATTTTTCATTCCCCTTGAATTCTGGCATCAACTTGTCGAAGCTCAGAAATAGAAATACACATCTATCCAGCTTCTGAACGTAGAAAGGTGGCAAGGTGAAAATCGGAGGAAAGTCGAAATCGCGTTAATTATACGCTGAAATGCAGTTCGCCGTTGGTCGTCACCATGCTCTGGTCCGCCAGCGAGACAATGCAGGAAGTCAAGAAATAATGCTCTCTCATGTAACCCAGCCACACTCTATGGGCACATCATATTCCTAGCATGTAGATTCGTTGAAAAAATGCTTCCAAATAGATGAACCATAATCGACACCCATCTATCATGTTCTCGGCGGGTCGCACTCGCAGCTCCTGGCACTGCGTGTGAGAGCCGCCGTGAATTACGGCAGCCATCGGGGGACCTTTGCTACCAGCGGCTCCGCTACAACTCGTCCGCGGCGCGACTTCCACCACAGTGGCAGCGTGGATCGCCACTGCTGCGGGAGCGATATGGACGAGTTTTCCGGGTGCTGCCGCGAGACTCTGTAGAGGCCAATAGAACACCCCGATTTTCTGTTTTGAGTGGAGAACAAACCCTTTGTGTGTTCATTTTTTCGTATTTATTACTGCTTTGGTGTCGAACAACTTCATTGAAAAATTAGTACTTATGGTGCCTTCGTATTACACTACTTGCTTTAATGTGAAAATGCTTGCATGCAAGCCGACTCAACTGTGCACCTTAAGAACCCGCATCGGCCAACCAAGTGCTCCTGCGTTAGGGACTAGGGAATCGGTACCAGAGCTCTTCGACAAGGGTAGACCACTGGCTTCATATCCCCAGCTTTATATTCACAAGCACTGCTATTTGAACAGTCGAGGAGCCATGTGACAACATTGCGATGCACTTTGACCTTGGTAGATAGTTACATATAAAGGCAGACCATTCTTTAGGACCGCATTTTCAGGCAGCCATAGTCGCTTGGTAGCGATCGGCAACCTTCCTCTTGTTGCTTTTGCAGCGCCTATAACATATTTCTCTTTGGCATTCAATGCTAACAGCTTGAGCACGCTTTTACGTCACAGTTCGGTTAACCGTTGTGCACAAAACCTTACAGGAATATAAACGGGATCCACATCAGGAGGGTGCAAACATCAGATTTGCCGCCGTCCCACCAAAATATAACATTTTCACATCGAAATGGACACTTTTCATTCAAAATTGGCGAATTTTCACGTCAAATTAGACACTCTTCTAAGCTAATTTAAGACAATTGAGATCAAAGCGAACGTCTTTCAAATCGAGACGAGCTTCTTACAGGTTAAACTACAGACTCTCCAAGATGGTAAGAATAACATTTCGTTCAAGAAAAAATTAGAATATTTTTTTGATTTTTTTTTTACTTTAGCTGCCCGAGTGAGTTTAGTAATTTTATATAATTAAATAAACCATGTTTTAAACAGCAGCAAGGCAGCAATCATACTGTTCATCAAGAGGCTGGATCGCGTCATGCACTCGGAAAGCAAGTCACAACGTTTATCTGATTGATTGTGTGCATACTGCTTACATGCAGTAAGAAAATCAGGATAGATGGGTTTTTTGTAATTGTTCACTGCACCGTTTGCAGATGAGAAACTACATGCAAGCAGAAATTTTGCTATCAATCGAATAAAAATCACGAAGTTGCGGGCAGGGCATGGCGCAACCTCTGTTACCTCTGCTCAAAAACTGAAATTTCTGTAAAGTTTCGAACTATGTTTTCTCTTATTGGGAAGTGAATTAAATCTTCAACGAAGGTTATACTAAAAATTTCCTTGAACAAAAAATTATTCTATCATTTTTGGAGAGTCTCTATTTTAATATAGAAGAAGCTCATTTTAGTTTAGAAGAGTTCGCTTTGATTTGAAAGTCTTGAATTAGCTTACATAGAAGAGTGTCCAATTTGACTTAAAAAGTGACCAATTCGACGTGAAAGTGATATAGATCCGAAAAAAACGCACGACTACGAGGACAGTCAAGTGCATGTTATTGCTCAGCTCAATTCTTCAACGATCACATCTTCTAGATATCCTTAGCTTTAGTTGGCATGTCTTGCTCTGAACTCTTGTGAAAGGGGATACCTAACCATCTAAAAATCATGAGTTTCATTCTTCATGCATGCACTGTGCTCCTGAGGAGAGGCGTTGGCCCTGGCGCTGGCTGCCCTCACAGAACCAAACAAAATAGCCAAAAACAGAAAAGTGGACAGCAGCTGAGTGTTTAAATTCCTCAGCCCTCAGCGTTTTCCTTCGCAATCTTTTCGCTGTTTCTTTGGTAACTCTCATCGCCCAACTGCAGACTATCGCTCAAGCATATAGAGAGAAACACCTGTACAGTTACCCTTTACGCTAGAGAGTTACCAATATGGGGGGGGGGGGGAATAAGGAGGATCAGCAAGGGCATCCATTACCAGTAAGGGAGACCGGATTTAGAAGATGTGACACCGATGTCGGGCAAAGGCGTTCGCTTGCCGCCGTCGTGTCGTGAGCGTGGGAGGGCTACTTCATTGGGGTAGAGTAGTAAAGAGGATTCCGAGGGAGGAGGGGAACTAACAAGAAGGGAGCCGTAAGGGAATTCGTACGGAAAACAAAGAAACTGCCACATGCATAGCCTCTTCGTAGTCGATACAGCGGCGACGGCGCGCGCTTCTGAGCTTCTGGACTCGGAAGACGGGTCTTCCGAGCTTCTGGATCCAGAAAACGGGCCCCCTACGTTGCGCAACAAGCGTTCTGATTCTGAATTCTGAATGCATGTCGCCGACGTCTGCCGTGGAGGACCAGTAAGGGGTGAGGAGAAGAAGGGGAAGTAAGGGGAACCTCCAGGGTGAACCAGGGAAGGAAAGGAACAACCTTTAGGAGAGGCCAGGACGGGAAAACCAGAAAGAAGAAACCAGTTGGGGAGTCAATAGTGGATGCAAAGAAGTGGGCCAGGACTTGGGACCAGGAAGGAGGGGGACCAAAGAGGGAGAGGATAAACCAGTAAATGCGGATCTGCAATTAGATCCAGTAAGAAGAAACGAGTAAGGGAGCACCTGGCTTCAGAAGACATGTCAACGATATCTGGAAACGCAAGCTGTTGAGCATGAACGGTTGCGGAGGAGCAACCTGAGCGACAGAGATACTGCGCAGAAAAACAATGACCTTAATGGCCGGTCCGGAGAGAATGTCTATGATGAATGGACGGAAGTGGTGAACCAGGGGTGCTCATTTAACGGTTAACGATTTAGCGAATTTAACGAATTAACGGCATTTTTCGTTAAAGTCTCGCTTAGCGACTTAACGGAAATTTCTAGGAATTTAACGGATTTTTTAACGGCCTTTTTTCTCAGTGAGTTTATCACATTTACCCTTAGTTTTCATTAGTGTTGCAGGTCTCATCCTCTTGATTAAGACTGTTCTTTAAAAAAAACTATTGAAATCAGCACGAATATTTTAACGTTTTCATGAAATTAAAAAAAGAAGAGAAAACCAAGCCTTCCTTTCCTCCGGAGTCTGAGAATTGGTGCCAGACTTGTCTGTGAAGGACACAGCGCTGATTTCTTCGTCGGCTGGCCACCGAAAGTCATTTTATGGTCAACCCCCAAATCATCCAAATCGTCTCCACGACATCAAGTAGAAGTAGAACGCGTGGCGCATCCCAGAAAGGATTGTGAAATACCGTTTTTTATCCTTACCGCGTAATGCATTTTGGAGCTAGAGTTTTTTCTCCGATCCCCCAGTCATGTCAACGAACCCACAAGGATACTGGTCTAACGTCCTCGTCAGATATGCCTATCCTCACCTGGCGCTGTCTATCCCAGAATACTTTTGTTCGCCACCTGGAAAAGTCGAGACAGAGAGAATGCTTTTGGCCGCTGGGCGTATCCTGAACGATTTTAGGAAAACGCTAATATCATAAAATAGGAAAGCTGGTTTCCCGAACGTTAACACGTTGACGACGTGTCACACCTTTTCGGCAGTGTGTGACACGATGTGGTGTCACGGTCCCGGCAAAAAAAACAAAAAGGTTTTGGATTTTCTTTTTCATAGAACAGTCACACAAACGGTTTCACACAGAACTAGAAAAGGGACACTCCGTGTTTTCCCTAATCGCACATTTTAAGATGCCTTGTCGGTGATCACCTTGAATGATAATTCCATACCTGTACTTATTCCACACCCTCAAGAAAACGTGTAGCTGAAGGCTTGTTTATTTCTCTGTGTTTATTTTACCTTGCCGTGTTACACTCCATTCCCCGAATTTTAGCTGTTGTCTCTTAAAGTTGAAACGTATAAGGCTTTCCTTGATTTTGCTCACTTAAAATAATGGTTTGCAGCTAATTGTATTTTTTAACGAAATTTAACGATTTACCGGAAATTTAACGAAAATTTTCCGTTAAAGAATTTCGTTTAAAAAATTTAACGCACAGAATTTTGTGTGCACCCCTGTGGTGAACGGCCTGATGCCGATAAAATACAAACCAGGCTCTAGATGTTAGCGAATTTTGTGTTTTACAAAACTACTTTCCATAGCTCAGTAATGCTGCAAAGTCGCGCGAAACGCGCAAGTGCGAGACAAAAGGAGTAAAGACAACCTACTCTTTTTCAAGGCATTGCATCTTCACAGATCCTACTTATTATACTAGTAGTATTATGCGAGTTATAGCGTAAAGCTTACTTTTTCTGCTAGCCCTGTTCACATTCTCAGTTCGTTCTAATACGCTTTACCTCTGAAAATAAAATTGCGTATCGATATTTTTTATTCATTTTTTTATTATATGAAGTGATTTGTTGTTAGCTGCTTAACCATTTGATCTAATGTCAGCCTCGCTGAAACGTTATCGAAATTTTCAGGAGCTATGCGTTTCCTCATCGCTCTCATTCCCCTCATTGCTGCTCCACCGCTGGCGAGACACGCACGTAAGTCTCATTAGTAAGTGTTCCGAGGACACATGTTGCTTAACCTTTTTTTGAATTTATTTAATCATGGTCACTTCTGAAGGGAAGCAGGTGTACGCGTTTGTGCAACAGATGAGGGCCGTTTGGATACTAACCGCGCCTACGCTAACACAGTAATTTGATTTCAAAATTCTTGACGTTACTGCACAGCAGTAGTTGTGGCCTATAAATTGGTGACATTGGTTCTTAAATTATCGCCAAGCTCGAGCCCCGAACATTCTCTACCCCATCGCTTTTCTAATGAAACCCTTCTTGTCGCATCTATCTAGGAATAAAAACTACACTTGTAGTTGTGTTCCCTGAAGTATTCATAGTGCAACGAAATATCCGATTTGAAAACCTTCCGAGTCTAAGACTTGAAGTGATCCTCCGGTCTGTCAGACCCCTGTGGTTGAGCGCGCTTGCACACGGCATGAATCATGGCCACCCGCGGATGCAGAGGGTTCCATGGTGGCGGAACTTCGAAGTATGAGTTTCATGACGGCATGCCTCGGTTCAGTGAGTAGAGACGGACACTGCAGGCCCATGCCTTGTAGACTCCCGAATTGTATTGTTGTCAGAAGAGTTACCTCCTCGAATGTTCCTCCTTCTAAGATTGCAACACTACATTTTAGTGGACGCCCCGTTTGAGTCAGCTCATATTTTGGCTCCATGTTGTGCACAGTAGTAGCGAAGGAGAGCGTGGAGCAAGTGAAGAGAAGGGACTTAGGGGTGCTGTTAATTCTGAATAAGGAGTGTCTGGTAAGCCTCTCTTGCTTAGTTCTCTGCTCTTTTTGGCATCACGGGAAGAGGAAGAGCGGTCAAAACAGTGACTGATTTCATAAACCGCTTTACATATCGTGGAGGCGACGTCGCACAAGTGCGCCAACGGCATGGAACTAGAAAACCGTGGGTGGAAAATGATTTGAATTGTACGGGGTGGGTGTGTTTCTAGGCAAGATCGATTGACTAAGCGTCCATTGTTTTATTTTGAAAACCCCTCCATGAATGACACCTTTTTGGCAGGAACGTAGGAGGTGCTATGGTAAATTTATTATTTACTGAATGGATTTACATAAATGTGAATGGACATATGAACAATAGACGTTACCTACTCTTACATTTAAATGTTTTCTCTTTATGAAATTCCAGATCGCGGATGCTGGACGTTCTACCATCTGGAAGAGAAGTTTAATTATGCACCTCAATTTATAGACGACGAAATGTGGTGCAGCAACAATGATAGCCGCTGTCAAGATTATGCGGCGCACCCATATTATCTAGATCCCTTCTTTGCGCCAGATGGTATTGTGTTTAACGGATACTGCGGCTATAACAAGACTGGTCGTAAGTTTACGATTTCAGTTTCTATTTTTTACATTGATAAATCGGTTTTCTAGGAACTATTACCCGGCTTCTAGTTTTCCTGAAGACAACTAGAAGGGGTTCAAAAACGGGAGAGGAGGGGGTGGGGGGGGAGTTAATGGAAAGCGCAGAATTAAGCAGAAGTCTGTTATTGACATTAGGAAGTACGCGAAATTGCGGACTAATATATTTCTAAACACAGGTTCCGTATAGAATTTCTGAGTGATGCGTGAGAGTTTGAGAATGCTTCTAAAAGCAAATAGAATGAACAGAACACTCAAATTTTGGTATCATCGAGATCACAGCTATTTTCGTTAGTAATCCTTTTATGTATAATAATTCTCAACGTTCGACTTTCTTTTCAATTTTTAGAACAGTGACACTGTCTTTTTTATAAGCATAGATCCATAATTTCCAGACTTAACGGAATGGCTCTGCAAAAACACAACGTGGATACTACTGGACTGCACGTCGGGTCCGACATACCGTTGCCCGAAATAACACTTCACAATGTTTAATAAATCTTTGACAGCTGACTTGATTGTAGACTACAAGCTACAAAACGATCTCGGCTGAAACCGATGACGATCAACGGTTATAACGTGTAGCGCAGATTCAGAAAATTGTGAGGATATAATACTTCAAGCTCTCCGTGTGCTGCCCACTTTCGTGACATGAACCGTCACGCGCTGAAGAGATGCTGCTATTAAGCCTTGATTTAGAGCGCTAACGCGAGGCAGGGAGTCACCTCTGATTGCGCATCCTTTACCCTTACAATCCCTATGAATTCTATTTCTCAGAAGGATAAGGGTTGGATTCACTATGGGTTGGTATAATACACGATTGTTTCGCCGGCTGCGCCACGCACTTCGCTTCTGTGAGGAATTGTGGACGTAATTATACTTCGTATTTGACCGGTTCTGTAGCTTTCGGCGACAAGCTAATCAATTGTTGATCTTCCAGGAGAATTCTGGTACCAGACGTCGACCATAAAGGGACAGAGGGCTTGCCTGGTATCTGTGAATTCGGGTATAATATTTCGCGATGCTGGTGTGAATGGGCGCCTCCTTTAAGTGCGTCACCCGCGCTTCTCCACTCTGTGAATGATAACTTTTAAAGGACTCGGGCGCATGAGAAGTGCCCGAGTGATTTGTGCTATTCTAGGAATCAACGCTGTACCCGTCCGCGTGCTGAAGCCGCTGCTTCACGAATTTGTCTCCAACGATGAGATGGACCAACGCCTTGCTTCGTGCTTGAACGTGGACCAACGACAAGCTCATGCTTTGCCTCCGGTAATTCGGGTCCCACCTACTTCTTCATGAAGGTAATACTCTCTCATGATATTGCCAAACCCCAATCAGCAGATCCCGCCGAGCTTCGACTGCTGTTGGGTCAGGTAATCCAGCTGATCCAATGGGATTCGAATTCCAGCCAGCCCTGGTGGCACCGCTGAAAACCGCACTAATGAGCCCTTCATTACTGGTATATTTGGCTGTCTGCGGTTGCAGGGGCGAAACAGCCTTTCTTGTGTTTTCTTTGTGCGATTTCTTAGTATTTCTCGCACTTAAATTGCCGATAAACCTTATAGGACCACTGGATTAAGTAAAAAACAATGACGAGTGGGTGAGAGTCTATTCGCGCATCAGATTGCTGTCCGGCCGTAAGATTTTATCAGTAGGACCCTTTGTGGGGCTACTTTTGTTGAGTTTGTGGAGGGCTTTCAGAGCACCGATTTCTCGACGATCTTCGGCGCCTTCTGCGGTGCATTGGAGTCGAGGATAAAAAAGCTTTCATCATGGTTTTGCTTGAAGATGGTCGTGAGAGGCTACACCGAATTTGAGCGTTGTTTGAATTTTCGCGACAAAATCGGTTTTTATGCAGCCGCGACCTCAATAGTGGGCCGACGGGGGAGTGCGCGGGAGAAGCGCGCGTAGCTTCCAGGTTGAGATTTTTGTTGCTTTTAGAGCGATTTTCGCTAGAAATCCGTTAATTTCGATCTAAGCCCTCCTAAAGAATCTGCTTTTTTGCTGGACTACGGCGTCGGGCAGGACAAACTCCTAAACACTGTGTGCAATGGTACACGGCGAATGGGTGTGCTATCAATTTAAATTGGGCTTTTCGGTCCTTGGCAGCTGTTTTTCGGTAGAGGGTGCCGTCAGACGAGTTTGACTTTTGCATCAGGGGTGTCGGACTAGGGTCAGCTCATCCACGGTTAGGTGTTCGTGTCGGAGTAGCTGAATGGTTTGTTTTAAATTTTTAATGGGACTCGATAGGTTGAAAGTGCTGGTGGCACCGCTGCCAACCGCACTGATGATGAGCCCTCCTCCACTGATTTATCCGGCTGTCTGCCGTTTCGAGAGCGAAACCGCCGTTTCTTTTGTTGTGGGCCTTTTCGGGCTTTTCCAAGGCATGATTAAGCCCCGAAATTTTTTGTTACTTAGTTAGGCTGAGGTCTGCATGGGAGAAATTGGGATGATTGCAAAATTTCTCACCTTCGCTGCCGAGATGCCCTTAGAGGCACGTAAAGCATTTAGTAGCCGACTTCGTTCAGCGGACCCATGCGCTAAGAGTTACATTTCTGGGATGGGGCGAATTTTCTCTATTTGTTGATACACATTTCCTTATTTCAGGGTAATTTCGGCTCCAGTATCTCACCTAATAAGTAAGATACTGAACCAAAGAAACGCGCGAGCGCCTTCCTGTTTTGCCCTAGTGGCGGCACTTTCCAATGCACCCGTGACAGTGTGGAATATCTCATTAGGCACAATACAGGATTGCGTAGCCGACACCAAGGAATTACTAATCGAACATAAAAAGTTCGCGATAGGTCTACAACCACCGGAAATCAAAGGAAATAAGATATAAAGTTGAACTTTGGAGGGAGCCAGGCAGGTACGCCTTAACAGTAACATTGCGAGCATCAAGCAAGATTCATACTTCAGTAGCGGCACGGCAAACGCCATCGATATCGATTGACTACATTGTCTAATCGATGTCGGCAGTTCTTGGGGTGGAACTCGCTGCCGTGCAATGGATGAGGTATAAACCCTGTTTTGTGGAATGATATCTAACAGTCGTGCTTTTGATGAATTTCAAATACGATTGCGAACTCAAGCGAAACAAGGCGTTAAACAAGATTTTCCCCAACTCTCCTACACCTCTAATTAAGTTGAAAGACACCATTACGATTGAAGTTTTGAAGTTTTGGCACGACCCAGCCGTCCGTGAAACATCATAACTCCCGGCATTCAGAGAGGGAGCCAAAACAGGAGAATACAGTGCTTGGAAAGAGTTGTTAAGCAGAACGACGGCTACATGTTATCTTGCTTTGCCACGTAAGGGAGTAGCCATGCGCTTTCTTCTTCGATGGACTTCCGGTTCAAAGTGTAGAGCTATAATGGAGTTCTGCTCTTGTCACTGTTAGAGATCTACCTAAGGATATGTTCCAACTTAATCCATCATTCAGTGCCCTTTCAAGTAGCATAAGTCTCGTTCTAGCCATGGCATCAACAACAGCCCAGTTAGTGAATTCGCGTGGACCTTACTGCTTACTGCTTTAAAGCACATGGCTGAATATACCATCGTATTGGAGCATTCGTCCATTGGCTGGAAACATTCCTCAATGTGCTCAGGTGTTGATTATGGACATTGAGGAGGCAGCTGCTGATCTGGCAGGAAGAGATGTGAACAGTGAGTGTGATCGCGCCACATTTGCCGTATTGCACTAACTGCTGCAAACGGTTTATCCCTGCGTGCAAGCGTACCGGCTAATGGATGAAGTGGCACAAAAAGAAGAGCAGAGGGCAATTGAAGCACAGCGTACACAGAGGCCAGTACGTATGGTTTTTTTGTCAACTTAATACCGACGATCATCGACGGTATAACATTGCAATAGCTAACGAGGTAGCTGTAGTTTACGTCGGTAGCGATGAGGAGATACCCGGAGATCGATATGTGGTCGTTTAGGAACGTTGCCAAGGGTTGCGTACCATCAGCTACTTAGATAGGTTTCGCTACCCTGTTTCCTATGCGCTACTCTTTCCGCGAGGAGAAGATGGTTGGCATCCAGACATGGAAAAGACCGTTACTGGAAATAACAGACGAACAAGAGTTACGCAGAAAGAGTTTTATTCATACCTGTTGTTCGCCAGAACCGGTACATCCAACCCTTTGCTCCATGCCGGGAAGCTATCTTACAATACGTTGTCTACAGTTGGTTGAAAATTGAGATGATTCAACTTAATTACCTCCGTAGGAATCAGAAAGTGCTCAGGTTGGATACAGTGAGAGGTCTACACGACTATATGATCGGAGACGATACTCGTGACCGCCCACCAGGAAGAAGGATAATTCTAGCAGCAAGTTTACAGGTGCTCCACGCCATATGATTGCGCAATATCAAGATGCAAGGTCAATTGTCTCAAAGTAAGCGAAGCCTGATATACTCCTTACATTCACTTCCAATCCGAACTGCGCGTGACTCAAAATAACTTGGCGGGTGGTCAGTCCGCATCTGACAGGCCAGGTTTGGTTACCCGCGTTTTCAATCTCAAACTGAAGGCTTTATGCTATGAACTTTTAAAAAGGAATGTACTGAGAGAAGTGGCTGCGTACATTTATGTTGTTGAGTTTGAAAAACGATGGCTTCCTAACGTGGACATGCTCATTGCATTAAAGCAGGACTGGAAACTGAACAATGCGGATCAAATTCATCAGCTAATCAGTGCTGAACTTCCCGATCCCGATTTAGATCCCGAACTGTTTGACATTGTATATAAGAGCATGATACACCGTCCCTGTAGGAATCTGAATCCTACCTCACTTGCATGCGAGACGGTGTGTGCACAAGTTTTCCCAGAAGCTTTCGCAGTGAAACATCTCTTAATGTTTATGGCTATCTCGAGTACAGAAGGCGTGATGACAGACGTTATGTAACGTGTCGTGACGTTCGAATGGATAACAGGTCAGTAGTACCCTACTGCCCCTACTTAACTCGGATGTTTGAAGCACATATTAACGTAGTAATATGTGCTTTGATTCATTCAGTTAAATATCTGTTCAAGCACGTGTACAAGAGACCTGACCGTGCTAGAATCCACATCTATCAGCCTAACAATGACGCTGCTGAAACTATTCGTGATGAAATTGAAGCATACATCGACGCGAGATATGTGCGTGCTCCTGAAGCTGTCTACCCAATACTTGGCTTTAAGATGCAGGACAGAAGTTATGCAGTGCAACGGATACAAGTTCACTTTCTGGGCTTCGAAGCATTAACATTCGAAGCAGGTGCTGAACAGCAATCACTCAATGCCGCTCAAAATCGGCTAAGCCCTTTGACTAGCTTCTTCGCTATAAACAGAACCTGCCATGGTTTTGCTCAGCAATACGGGCGTTTACCTAAAGGAATGGTAGATCCCCGCAGTTTCACTATTATGAAATGCCTCAGGCTTTCGAGTTTAAAAGGAATGGAAGCAGAGGAAGAAGTCAATACGTACGGTCGGGAGAATGTATTTCGTAGGGCTACAGGAGTAAGAACGATTCGCACTTCGGCTCCTCTTGTATGGAAAAGGGTTTATAGTTTGAAGATGTGCAAACAGCTGAAGGAGTTCTTTACCCTTCGTTTGTGTCTGCGGCAAAGGCTGCGGGGTACCTTACAGACGATACATTTTTTGCGCAATCACTTCGGGAAGCCGCAAGCTTCCATTTGCTTGCGCAACTTCGCAGTTATTTTGTTTCACTAATTGTATATGGTAACCTTCAAGATCCAAAGTGTCACGGAAGAGTCCCGTGACACTTTGGAATTTACACAAGGAAGGCTTTATGGAAGACTTTGTACTTAATGGCGACGCTACTGATGTTGCTGAATCCACAGCCTTCTGCGATATCGCTGAACGCATTTCTACTCTTGGCAAAGATTACGGAGCATACCTGAATATTGATATCCAACAATTGTTTGTAGACGATCTCCAAGTCGACGTTGACGTAGAAGGTAACTACGCTCTCCTCAATAGCGACAAAAGTCAGTAGTTGACAACGTGCTTCTCGCTATTGAACGCCAACAAGGGCAGTGCTTCTTCTTCGATGGATCGGGTGGAAGCGGAAAGACATTCGTGTACACTACGGTCTATCATTTGGCAACAGCAAGGAGAAAACGCATCCTAAATGTGGCGTGGACCGGAATAGCTGCAAACTTGCTCCCAAACGGTCGTACGGTCACATCAGCATTTCACTTATTGGTTGATGACAGAAGTAGCTCATCCGGCATCAAGCGGCAGTCAAAGGAAGCCAAGACATTGCGTGAAGTCGATGCTATCATTTGGGATGAGGCGCCTATGGCACCCAAGCAAGCACTCGAAGCCGCGAATTCCCTTCTGCAGGATATTACACAGAAGAACGAACCTTTTGGAGGCGAAATTATGCCACATGGCGGAGATTTTCGCCAGGTGTTACCTGTAGTAGAGAAAGGAAGCTGCCGAGACTTTGTGGAAGTGTACCTCAAAATGTCTGTTCTTTGGCCAATTTTCAAAACACATAAATTGACAACCAACAGGCGACTGAATGAAAATGACTACTGCCATAGAGAATGGCTTCTCAAAATTGGTAATGGAGAAATTCCTACAGATGAGAACGAGGCATCAAAGTTCCGGATGATTTAATTTGTGAAGGCGATGTTGCAGAAGCAATTTTTGGGGAGGCGCTTAATGGTGGGAATGGCGATTTTTCGGAATACTCACTCCAAGAAACGCTGATGCTCTACGCATTAACGACTAGTTCTTGATCGTCTATCAGGCGACAAGGTCGTGTCCTTGAGTGAAGATGGGGCCATCGTGGAGGATCTTAGCGACGCGTTAAACTTCCCAACGGAATTTCTTAACAAAATGACACTAACTGGGATGCTTCCACACGCACTGAACATAAAAGCTGGTTGTATGGTGATGCTGCTCAGAAATCTTGACGCAGTGGAACACGCCTTATAGTCAGAAGTATCGGTCGAAGAGTTTTGGTTTGCGAACATGCAGTCGGCAGTCGCAAAGAATCTCAGGTACTAATTCCGATAATAGACTGCTACTTCTCTCAGAACCTACCATTCCGACTTAGGCGGAGACAATTTCCCATCAGGCTGTCATTTGCTATGACAATAAGCAAGTCACCAGGACAATCCTCTTCCAAATTTGGCGTTGCTCTTTCCGATCCAATTTTCGCCCATGGCCAACTGTATGTTGTCGTTTTTCGGGCACGAAGCCGCAACAGAATTGTTGTAAGAGCACCTGAACGCTTGATCGCAACATTGTTTACAGTGAAGTATTATCATGAATTTTCTGTATTTGTAGTTTCTACAGGCATTTTTTTATCCTGGCATGGCTAAAGCGAAATGATGATTCTCATCATTTTTCATAGCACTCAAAAAATGTTGAATTTCTTCAGCGTGGCATCACTATATTAGCGGAACGATAACGTGGAGATTAATAGTTGTCGGGCTAAATGTTTTCTGAGCAGTAATCAATATCTCTAGAACCAGCCGCCTTCCTAACGGCTTCGAAGCTCTAAACGTTGAGAAGAGAAGACGGCCGGAGTGCCCTATTCTCGGGGTTTGGGGCGAAGCCCCCACCAGTCGTTGACGGCGTCTAAGCCTGCGACCAAGGAAGCTGAAACTCGACGTTATCGAGACGAAGATGCTGCGCTGGACAGCTGGAGTAACAATCTGGACCGCATCCCGGACGATGCCATTCGGCAGAAGTTCGATGTCGCCCTGATAGCCTAGAAGCTGCGCGAAGCTCGTCTTCGATGGTGCGGACGACACCGTCCGTAAGATTGGCCTGAACCTTGAGGTCCCTGGAAGGCTGCCCAGGGAAAGCCAGAAGCAACGTTGGCTAGATACGTTGCACTTGGTCTTGAAGGTGTCTGGTGTGCACTCTGATCAAGCATTTGATCGGGAGAACTCACCACACCAGAAGAGCGGACCCAGCCACCAAGCGAGACAGACGCTAACGAAAATGATGATGAGGACTCTGCTGTGATCATTAGGCTTGGTGCCAAAAAGTTACTGGATCACACCAGCCTCGAACACCACACAGCGACACCAATATTTTTTTGGTAGAGGTTGGAAAATGCCTAAGGGGTCGTCGCCATCCAACCACTGTCCCGAACGTTTCCTGTTATCACACAAAATCCATATCATCACGGGTGATGATTCGATCCAAAATCGGGTCAGTTTTGTCGCGGAAAAGTAGAAAAGAACAAATCGCCAAACGTGACAATTTCTGGCGATCACTCAACCCGTGAGGCACCCACTTTTCGAGCTTTTCACCTTTCCGGGGCGTTTCGAACTATGTGCAACAGCAGATTCACTGAATCCATATACCCTCGCGGACTGACTGCGATGGATCAGCTTCCACGAATGTCTTCAAATCAATCGCGTAGATCTGTCGCTTCGGGGTTGTTGGGTAGGGTTGCATAAACCAATACGCTTAATCAATTGCTACCACTTGGGCACTGTAAACACTGTAGTTGAGGGCTAAACACATTTTTTAAACTATATTTTGGTCGGCAGTAAAAAGCTCTGACTAAATAACATCAAATAGAATTTTGAAACACAATAAGCTGTCTACCTCATGATTTCCTACTTGTGAAGCTGTACTAATTTAGTAGGCATACAGAGGGCAGAAAAATTATGACGATGATCCCATTGTAACGAAGCATTAGCGCCCTTTTGAAGGGAATATCAAAGTGAAATTGAAGCGTAAACATCAACCAAAAGAAAACAAGCGTCATAATCTCACAAACAAGATATCTTAGCAGAACTGTCGAACACTACTAGGCAAGGCATCCACGGAAACAAGTAATCACCACCCGAAAACCACAATAAATAGCAACAAGTGAACAAAATGAACAAATCAACGGTTAACTGCAAGGGATAAGATGGACCTTAAATGGTGTTGAAGATGTCTTTGGACAAATCTGGACTGAGATTTGGAGAGTTTCGTGGCTCTGGTCCAAAGCCGAGATCACCGATGAACCTGAAGCGAACAAAAACAGATCCGAGGAAAAAGGAGCAGTGCCCTTTTGTAACCTCGGCAGTACAAAGGATGAAAATAAAGTTTCCACCCATTAGTTAGATGACTCGTGCTTAAAAATCGCATTTGAGGTATGGGCGTTGGTCTTACCGCATAGCTTGCAAAGGCACTACCGTTTGTATCCGAGGGGAAGTTGTGTCGATTTTGTGTTGGTGTAAAAACAGAAAAAAAACGTAAAAAACGTAAAAACGTTGTCATTCGGCGGTTGAAAAAATCAGCAGCGAACAAAAATATGCGTTTTTCATGTAACTCTAGGCAAGCCTCTTCGTGCTTCCCGACTTTATATATATATATATATATATGCCACTTTCGCGTCAAGTTGGACACGCTCTTAACAAGAAAAGGTTCCCAACTCATGGTGAGCTTTTGCGATGCCATCTTGACAGGATGTGGGGCCCTGTGAGCGGAGTCCAGAACCACAGTTACTTTTTGCTGAACGTTTCTTTCAAGATCGGAAAAAGAGGTGTGAAAACATGTGTGTGACACTAATCAACTCCTATGACACCCGACGAGATGTGCCTCGCTGGCGCAGTCGGTAGGAGTGCCGCCCCATAGAAGCAAACCGGCGTGCTTATGAGTTCGAGTCCACGCACTGCCAATATTCTTGCATATATTAGTTCGTTGTTATTACGCTTTCTCATGGTCACAGGAGTCAATTTTAGACCATCAATCCTTACAACAAACCAAGGCTGTCTATTTGCGCCTTCATATGTGCTAGTTTTTCAACGATGCATGTCTGCGCCAAATCATTTCTCTGGAGATAAAGAGTCTTATTGCTCTTCCTTTTAAGTCAACAGCTGTGGGACAAAACTATGAGACAAGTAAACTACAAGCGTGTGTCGCACCAACAGCATCTTACAAAAACCAGTGAGGAACAATATTCTCCATCTTCGCCAAGCTCCCATTTTCATTACACTACCTTTGACACCCGGTGTGAAGGTGGAAAGTAGTCGGCCGACAGCACGTTCAGGTGAGACGACAGTTTTAGCACACTTATGTAGGGACATGACCCAGGTTCGTAATATTCAACGTAGGGTATGGGAATTCGTGTGCAGTTACGGTATCATTAGTGATATGATATGGTGATGGTTCAGATAGGCATTGTTGAACAACCAGCACATATGAATGCCCAAATATACAGCCTTGGTTTATTGTAAGCATTGGCGCCCTAAAATTGACTCCTATGATCATGAGAAAGCGTAATATCAACAAACTAATCTGTGCAAAAATAAGTGCAGTACGCGGACTCGAACTGAAAAGCCCGTCGGTGTGCTTACGACTGCGCCACCGAGGCACATCTCGTGTATTGTCATAGGGGTTGGTAAGTATTGCGCACACGTTTTCACATCTCTTGTCCTAGCATTTTAAAAAGAGTTCAGCAATAGCTAACCGTGGTTCTGGACACCGCTAACAGGGCTTCTTATTAGCAAACTTTGTGCTTCTAAATTCAAAGTGAACATCTTCCGAATTGAAAGGAGTTTTCTTCGAGTTAGATTACGGACACTCCAAGATAGGTAGAACATTTTTTGTTCAGGGAACACTTGGTATAACTTTCTTTGTATTTTTTTTAGTTCAGCTGCTCGAAAGAGTGTAATAATTCTCTAATTTTTTGAGCAAAAATAATAAATTAAAATATGGTTTGAAGCGCAACAAGGCAGCAATAGTTAAGCACAATGAAACAAGAGATCGCGCCATGCTCTCAATTAGCTCATGTGATTTTTATTTTCCACGGATCTCCCTCGATAGAGAGCCTTCGGGCTCTCTTGTTAAGAGGGATCTCGGGCCGCTTGTCGCAGGGCCACGTGGCGCGTCCCCGGGTGGTGGATAGGGGAATTAAACGCGAACCAAATGCGACCGTGTACTGCCCAGAGACGCAGGTGGGATGCAGGGGATGGACTCCTTGCTCCTGCTGTGTCGGGTCGACGCGTTCCTTGTGCGTGGGAGCGGCATGTTCGTGCACAGTGTGCGTGGATGTGTCCGTGACTGTGCGGATTGTAACTGTGTCGGCCCGGCCAAAAGCTTGCACTCGGTAGACTGGGAGTACATGTAAGGCGATTCGAGGCCGCCTTAAGTCTCGCCCCGTCCCTTCGGGCAGTCTGGCTGGCTGCCCGGAGTACCCCGCCCGCACGACAGAGCCTGACTAGCTACCCGTGTTGTATTCCAGTCAAACACAGCAGCACTAAAGGGCCTCATTCCCCTGACCCCGAAAGAGCCCACATTTCTGCAGCGATGGGAAGGACGAGTACGGAGAGGCTGCTAAAATCTCAGGGCCTAACCAGGCTGCGCAAACTGAGAAGGACTAGGATGACGATCTGTACTTACAACGCCCGCACGCTTGCGTCGGAAGCATCCGTCGAGGACCTGATGATGCAAGCCAGGAAGATCAAGTACGACGTCATCGGACTGACCGAGACGAGGAGACACCACCCCCTACACGCCGCCTACGACTCCGGAGAAGAACTGTTCCTCGGAACATGCGACAGCAGGGGAGTAGGCGGCGTTGGTGTCCTCGTCAACACGCACTTGGCCATGAACATCGATTCGTACGAGTCTCTGACAAGCCGAATCGGACGTCTGCGACTGAAGCGATGTGGCTCCGTGCCAGCCTTGACTGTGTTCGTCGCGTATGCCCCAACATCCGACTACGACGACGAAGACGTCGAGGCCTTCTACGTGGAGCTGGAGAAGTTCTATAAGGAAGATCACACCTTCTACAAGGTGATCGTCGGCGACTTCAATGCCAAGATCGGGCCACGAAGGTCGCTGGAAGAACTTCACATCGGAACCCACGGTTTGGAGTGGAACGAGCAAGGTGAAAGGCTGTCTGAGTTTATCATGTCGACCAAGACCATCCATGGAAACTCGCAGTTCCAGAAGCCTCCCTCCCTACGATGGACCTGGGAATCCCCCGGTGGCCAGTTCCACAACGAGATCGACCACATCATCTTCAATCGCAAGTATTGCCTGACCGATGTCTCCGTTGTCCCCAAGTTCTACACGGGATCGGACCACCGCCTCCTTCGCGCGAGGTTCCGCTTTTCGCGTCAAGGAGAGAAGGCCGCGAAGTTCAAGAAGAGGAGTCCCAGAACGACCATCAACTGGGTTCTCTACACCTCTCTTGTCGGCCTTTGGGAAGATGCCGTCATGGACAACGTCGACGAGGAATACGATCGCTTCGTGCACCATCTCCACGATAGTGCTAAGGGAGCCGAGAGCTTGAAGACCACCAAGAGACGCCTGTCTCCGGAAACTCTCGAGCTGATACGCCAACGTGGAGCAGCACGAGCGTCAGGCAACTATCAACTGACGTCCGAGCTTGCAAAGCTATGCAGAGCGGCGATAAAGGAAGATCTGAAGGAGAGAAGGGCGGAAGTGTTGGCTGAAGCAGCAGAGGCAGGGCTGAGAATCCGCAATGCCCGCCGGAACTTCGCCAACTTCAAGACCAAGATGACCGCTCTCCGACGTCCTGACGGAACCGTCACCTCTTCCAGAAGGACCATGGAGAAAGCCATCCACGACTTCTACTCCGATCTCTTCGATAGCCACGTCCACCTGCCCCTACGCCATCTTCCGCAGGATGGATACGTCATCCCCTCTGTTCTCCCTTCCGAGATCCGACACGCCATCTCGTCGGTGAAGAAACGTACAGCACCCGGTCCTGACAGGATCAGAGCTGAACACCTGAAGAACCTCCCGCCAGCGCTCATCAACACCTTGGCGCGGCTCTTCACACGCTACCTGTCCGAATGCAAGGTTCCATCTCAGTGGAAGACCAGCAAGACCGTCTTGCTGTACAAGAAGGGAGACGTGCACGACATTGGCAACTATCGCCCGATCTGCCTGTTGTCCGTAGTCTACAAGCTGTTCACTCGAGTCATCCTGAATAGGATTAGTAGAACGCTGGACGAAGGACAGCCATGCGAACAAGCAGGATTTCGGAGAGGATTCAGCACGATCGACCACATACACACCATTACGAAGCTCATCGAAGTGTCGCGCGAGTACAAGCTGCCGCTGTGCCTTACGTTCATTGACCTGAAGAAGGCATTCGACTCCGTCGAGACTGAAGCGGTCATGGAAGCCCTGCTCACCCAGGGCGTTCCTACTCAGTACATCAAAGTCCTTCGAGAGCTGTACAGTGGATTCACGACCAAGATCTCACCATTCTACAACGACGTCGTCATTGACGTGAAGAGAGGGGTTCGACAAGGGGATACCATATCCCCGAAGCTCTTCAGCGCCACCCTCGAAAACGTCATGCGCGAACTAGAATGGGATGACATGGGAGTGAAGGTCGACGGCCGGCAACTGCACCATCTTCGCTTCGCTGACGACATCGTGCTCATAACACCGAGCATCACTCAGGCGGAGCGAATGCTGGCTGACTTCGATCGTGTATGTGGAAGCGTTGGACTGCAGCTGAATCTTACGAAGACGATGTTCATGAAGAACGGATGGGTTTCTGATGCCCCATTCTCGCTCAACGGAACGAACATCTCCGAATGCTCCAGCTATGTGTATCTGGGTCGCGAAGTCAACATGGCCAACGACCTAGCACCAGAGCTGAGCAGGAGGAAACGAGCGGCTTGGGGAGCTTTCAAGAGCGTCGAAGAAGTCGTGAAGAAAACGAAGAACGTCCGACTCCGTGCCCACCTATTCGACTCCACTGTTCTTCCTGCCCTAACATACGCCTCAGAGACCTGGGCTATACGAAAGCAGGATGAACACGCGATCAGCGTCGCGCAGCGTGGAATCGAGAGGACGATGCTCGGAGTGACACGACTCACGCAAGTGAGAGAAGGCCTCCGGAGTTCCGAGCTTCGCCGACGTTCGAAGATCAGAGACGCTGTCGCATGGGCCAAGTCGTCGAAAATTAGGTGGGCCGGCCACGTAATGCGATTCGCAGACACCCGCTGGACGAGAGCCGTCACAGACTGGATTCCGCGGGATGTCAAAAGAACACCAGGACGCCCACCAACGCGTTGGTCGGACTTCTTCGTGAAAGCCCTGAACGACCGATATGACGCTCTTCGTGTCCCTCGAGCGAGGAGGATCCATTGGACCACTCTGGCACGCGACAGGGACGAATGGAGACGCTGCTGGCGCCCGCTCGAGCAAGTCGATGATCAACGGGACGACAGGTGATACAGGTGATACAGGTGATTTTTATTTTATTGGTACCATAAATGCTGCTTACGTGAAGCATAAAAGTAAGAATATGTGTCCCTTACAATTGTTTTTGTTGTATAGTTTACATGTGTGAAACTCCATGCAAACACAAATATTGCTATCAATCGAACAAACATCGCAACGTCTCGTACTATGGCACGGCGCACTACTATAGGCATTAAAATAGCTGCCTTCCTGCTTCTAAATCAAGCCTTAAACCATTATTTTTCCCGAAAAAGCCAGCAATTATCTCTCACTTGTGCTTGTGTTTGACGCGTCTTCGTAGATGTATAAATAAATAAGCAAACCAACCGCTCTCCGTCGAATTTCTTCAAACCGCAACGTCGTCGGAACTCCTGACCTCGCTCGTGAATCCATTTGTTCGTCACCTAGACAGGCACTTTCAAAACCTATCAATGCTAGTAGAGAATTTCGTTTGTACCCATTTCTGCCCAATCAGCACTGGACAGGCGGCGTGACGAGTTCTTGGATCACCGTCTCCGAATTTGTACAGGTTATACCAGAACAGTGCGTCATTCTAAAAAAGCTCAATGATTTGAAGAGAACAGACGTAGTGTTTTGCAAGTCGAATGGATAGGTCTTGCACACGAACCTTGGTGGGAAGTACAGCAGATTTGACATCGGTAAAAACTGTTCCGCCGCCGTATAAGGGCTCAGTCATCTGAAGAAGAGTCCTTAAATTTCAGAAAATAACGTCCTCATAAGGAATAATAGAAGAGAAGACAATGGCTACTTGAATGCCTATTCGGCCTGTGCAATGATTCACGGTGCCCAGCCGATGGACGACTCTTGCGCCAATTCCCCGCAGAGATGGAAGACTTGGTGAGCATGGACGAGACGTGAACCAAGAAAATTGGCGCAGCAGCCGGCTTCTTCCCTCAGTGCGCTAGCACGTCTGCCCAACTGAACATCAGGCTGAGAAAACATGTTTAAAAGAGACGAATGTATGCTAGCGCGCACTTTATTTCCACTCAAGCTAGAAATCCTCAGGTCGCCGTTAATCCTCCGCCTCTACGCCACGTGCAGTTATTGCACGCACGCACCTTGCTTGCTTTCACGCGTTTTATGTGTCTCAGGGCACGCTAGACTTTGAGAACTTCCAAAACGTGCTCACGGACATGCTACATGCGTGAAGGTGAGAACGAGATCAGGGGCCAGATTCACCAATGTTACAACGATAGTATTTCACAGCTGATCGACAATACCGTGGTCCTTCAGAGAAACTACCTTGAAATCAGATTCATCAAAAACGCTGTTAAGTTAACGGAGTCTGCGTGCCCAATTCGTCGCCGCTGGACCAGCATTTAGCCTGGAGCGCAACAGCTGCAGCAGTTACAAAACGTCGTATCTTTCACAGAAAATTCCACAGAGATTTCACTATAACGACTGCTGTTAAGTCGCGTTATCTTCGTTTTATGCTGTAAATTCTCGGTGAAACTGCTGTAAGTCGTTGGTAATTTGGCCCCTGTCAGTTGGAGACAGTGTTAACGGAGGCAAAGAAAAAGCAACAGAACAAGGATCTACCTTATCAGGGGAGGCGCACCCCATTCTAGCTCTTCGGCTACGGCAGCAAATCCGATAGCAAACTAGCCTCCAAAAACGACATCGTGAATTTACCTACGAGTAGATCTTTCTTCCTAATTTTCAAGACGAAAGAGACTCCACTGATTCCATTTGTGACATTAGTTGCTCTAGCAATGTCGCCCTCCGAGAACGAATTCTAGATAGATATGAAATTGAGATGACACTGACTGCTTGCTGGGCCTCGAAAAAGTGCTCCTTCGCTTCTAGTTTATAAATTTAAGATATCTCCAAAATCTTTTGAGGTGTCATTAATACAGCCTTTATGGGAGCAAAAAAGGCTGCCTTAATGACATCTTAACACATGTTTTTAAATTTCCGCTGATTCCATCGCCTCAGTGGTAAAGTGAAGGCCGTTATAACGAGTCGGATATTAGCAGAAGTGGGGAGCGTAGAGAAACTACATTGTCTTCAGTAGTGCTCTACATATATAAAAAGAAAAATGGCTACTCTCTTACAGCAGAAATGCTCCAGTACACTCTATCTCACACTAACGTCGCATAACCTTTTCGATTTCGTGCATCAAAATATGTCACGTGAAGTACGTCTAGTGTTGCGAATCGGTGGGGATTTCCTGAGGCTGCTCATAGCTTGAAGCTTTACTGAAGCCGCAAGTCTAGGTGGCATTCCTCAGTTACATGATTTTGGCGTTTCCGCTCTAAAGGTTTCTGTACAAATTCTATGAATGTTAAGAAGAGGACTGCCCCCCCCCCACTTTAGTCTGGCACCAAGCCGTCTTACAGTTTCCCGCCCGGGAAACTTGAACCAAGAACCTGGAAAAACCAAAACCAAAAACTTCAAACCCTTAGGTGAATTGGCATCAGACTTGTCTGAGAAGGATACCACTGGCACTGACTTGTTCATCGGGTGGCCACCGCAACTCATAGTATATACCAGATACGCACTCAAATTGCCTGCAAAACATCCCGCAAAAGTAGAATGCGTGACGCACCCTAAAAGAGGCCGCCCTTTAACTCCATCCTTTCTGCTCTTTTCATAACTGGTCACTAGGTCTTGTTCTATTGTTCATTTCCTACAAGTCAATATGCTCAAGTGATTCCCAGTTTAGACGGTCGACTCTGAGACGCAAAATCGACAAAATCGATCGATATGGGTGGGTAGACCGAATTCGTCTGTTTCATGACTAATATTGAAGTGATTTCCAGCTGTTAAAAGGTGAGCAGAGATTAATAGTGATCATCGAATTGTCAAGCCTGCTTAGTGGATACTAGACTTGGACGAACGGACATAAGCATATATAGTCGCACAGACGTTCTTCGTAAATGGAATGTCAAAGTCACCAGAGCCTAGATTCATCAACCTCTTACTGCTCTTTAACGGTGAAAGGTACCGTCAAACCCCCTGAAATGACATTCGTCAGCATCGGTATTTGGAGGTATCTTCATTGTTAGAGGGCGGTAAGCGGTTGATGAAAATGGACGCTGGTATGCCTCCCTTGTTAGACCAACTTACATAGAACAGCACAGTAGCGACTCTGTTGCCAGTTCCGAGAGATTTGAAGGACTCAGTTTCTTCCTTTCTTGCGTGGTCAAAATGTGGATCGTAGTGTCCGCCAACTCCGTAGTTTTGCACCTGAAATCAGAAATCTCCATATGCTGAAGATTTGGAGTGGGCAGGTTTTGACACACCTGCAGTTCCTCAGCAGTGTCCTGGTTGAGGTTGGTCATCATGTCAATACGTTTGTTGATTCGATCCACTACTTCGTGTTCCCATCCCTTTAGCCATGCGCTGAACGTTCATTTTGCATTGGTGAAGGTCAAACCAAGGAGCATCTATGACTCTCCTTTACCTCTTGCTAATTCTGTAGGTAGCGGTGACCAACTTTCCTGTGGCGGCGTCATGGACTGTGGCTCGTGCTAACTGAGAATGGCAAACCATTTGGATCATATACAAGATGGATCATATACAAGACAAGATCTACGTTTTTAACATAGAGAAGCTTACGCGAGCTCAACTTGCTGTTGCGGACAATGAGCACCTTCTATCTTTACCTTTGCGTAAATTCCAGTAGTTTGTGTTAGCTAAGTTATTGTAGTAGTTGCTTTCACAGGTAGACCTTCATCTGTATCTCATAGTACTTGCCTTATGTTCTGTGTTCTACTGTTTTTCAGAACTGCTTTAATTAATTTTTCTTATTCTGTTCCACGCGTGTGTGCCATGTACTATGAATAAATGAATAAATAAATGTAGATTATTACGACATGTAATAAAGTTCCGAGTGAGGCGAAGAATATGCAGTGAAATTCCTTATCCATGGCTCTTTGACTATAGTAGTTGTCACCCAACATTTATTTCTACTCCAAAAAGTGGCTGTATCGATTGACTAGTGCTTCTCTTAAGGTTTAAAAGTCAAAAACACACTAATGCTTGCGAAAATGCAGGTTATCCTAAAAAAAAATTCACGTTCTGTTTGAAAGGTTCTAACGTTGCTGCTAGTGAAGCTTTTGAAGATGTTTGAGACTGTCATGAATACGACAGTTCGCTTCCTTTAAATTCAAACTCCCGCGGGCTGATGTATCCGCTCGGGACCCTGATGAGGCGCCCCCGAGGTGCGGCCGGCCCGCGCACGCTATTGATCGGCAGGACCGGCAGTGCGCCCCCCCCCCGCCAGTTCCATTCTATACTCCCGTCGTCACGTCGAGCGGCTGTGCGGGCGCGGCTTTGGGGCGCCGCAATTTTGAGCCCGTTTCTACCATCATCCCGGGACTATCCGAGCGGAACCTTGCCGCTCTTCACTACTCACTACAGCCGGCTGCACTTCAGGGAGGACGGCGAGCCCGGATGGGGCTCGGCAAGCCTCGCATAGCCAACACAGCCAACTTAGCCGGAGCGGTCCCGTCTATTTTATATTCTTCCATACTATCTAGTATTCAGATCCTACATTTTGATATGGTTGTGCGACACTAATGTGTGGAATAAACCTGGATGTCTATATTGTACTGCGTACGACGAAGAAAGTGGTGAGTCCCGTAATAGTCATCTCTGGTATTGGCGTATTATTTGCTGGCTATTATTCTGTCGCCATGGGGTATTAGTATTGTCGGTCGGTTAATATTGGGAATTGTGTCTGTTCACTAGAGTCGGGGTACCCTACAGCACGCCCGTAGGCACCCACGGCTTACGTGTGGTGCGGGCGTGTGTCAATCCAGGCGCGGTCCAGCGCTAGGGGCTAAAGATTGCCACGCGAGGCCCCGTCTGCTAGAGAGGGGGCGTGGCTTATTCATATCACGGGGTCCCCCTACCATCTCCCCTGGGTCTTGGGTTCCTGCTTACCTCGTAGCGCCACGAGGCGAACGGGGGCTTCGCTCAGTATCGGCATGTACCCTCGCGAGCGCGTCCACCAATTCGCAACAACTCATACGAAAACACGGGGTAAGGAGATTTCCAAGGCGTGTAAATACCCAAGATTGCGCCATGCCCCCGTCTGAAACCTTGCATCTCCAAAGTGATTGGCTGTGCATGCGCTGTATGCTTGTTACAATGTTGCTACTACTTGGTTTGATTAACATGTGCTTCTTTTAACGTTTGGAGCTTGATAATTGAAATGCGAGTTTATTGATTGCACATTTTATATGTGAGCAGGTATCCTATTTTCCAAAACGGATCCTGTGGACTGATGAAACAACATTCCAGCTGAATGCAGTTTAATCGGCACAACTACAACTACTGAACGACGGGAAACGTTAAAAGAAGCACAGCACAGGTTAACCAAGCCAAGCAGTAACAAGATTGTAACAGGCGTTCAGCCCATGCACAAACAATCAAGTCGGAAAGCGGTTCCAGGCGGGAGCATGGTGCGATCTTGACTGTTGGAATGCAACAGCAACGTCTTTACCCTGTGTTTTCATATGAGTCTCAAACATCTTCAAATGCTTCAGCAGAAGCAATGTTAGAACCTTTCACACAATACCTTTTTTTTAGTACTCCTGCATTTTTCACAAGCAATAGTGTGTTTTTATGTTTTAAACCTTAAACTCAGTCGAGACGACCACTTTGTGAAGAAATTATAACAAGTATTCAAGCGAAACACAATCGATAAATGTAAAATTCAAAATTTCAGACGAGTGCATGGCGCATTCCATGCCACTCAAATATCAAAAAAAAAATCTATTTTCTTATCCTTTCGCATTCCCAACCATTCGTTTTTAACCATTTCTTTAAACCGCTCTTGTATTGGCAATAGTTTCTTATTGTACTTCATCCCATATCATTTATGCGCTATGCATCGTACAGAAGTAAATAAATAAATAAATAAAACCAAAACTGTCCTCAGTGGTAGACTTGGATGCTGTGTACGTACCCTTGGTATGGATAGCTCCTCAATGACCTTGATTTCCTCATCGCTCATCACCTCTTTGAACAGAACAGCCAGCGGATTGAAGCGCTTGATTTCAACCTAAACGTAACAATTCTTCTATTGTCCGGTGGCATAAGGTTAGCTTCAGATGCAGATCTTATAGGACTAAACGCAAAGATAATTTAGTATATACCATTTTCACGTCAAATAGGACATTTTTCAAACCAAATTAGACACTCTTCTAAGCTAGCCTAAAACTGTTGAAATCAAAGCAAACTCTTCCACATCGAAGTGACCCTCAGGTAGGTGAAACTACAGACCCACTAAGATGGTCAGAACAATTTTTTGTTCAAGAAACATTTCACAGAAGTTTCTTTAAATTTTTTTAGCCTACCTGCCTCAAGGTGAAGCAATTTTTTAAGAATTTTATTTCTCGAGAAAAAAAAATTATAAAATAAACTTTGTCTTGAAGGTTCGAGGTTTTCTCATCAAAACCTCGAACAGGCGTTGATGGAGCGCTTATGAAATCAAACTGACCATCTTCCAAATCAAAACAATTTTTTCCACATCAAAACAGAGACCGTGCGAGAGGGTTGGAATAACGTTTGTTGACGGAAAATCTAGCATAACTTTTCTTGGAGTTTTTTAGCCTCAATAAGTGCAATAATTTTACAAAATTTTTACTTTCTGGGAAAAATAATTGATTAAAATCTGTTTAAAAGCGCAACAAAGCGGTAACCACTTGTTGTATTAGCGGAATAGATTGAGTACTCGGTTGGATCGTAGCGTTGCGATGTTCGTTTGATTGATAGTGTAAATGATGCTTACACAAAGGAACAAAGGAGGACATGTGTGTTTTTTGCAATTGCTTTTATTGTATCATATACTGGTGTAAAACTCCATACAAACAGAAATTTTCCCATCAATCTTATAAAACCGCTATATCTTGAGCAAGCCATGACGCAGTACCTTCTTTTCATTCTAAAAATGGCCCTTGTTGATCTTTGAAACAAACTTTGCACCATTATTTTCCAAAAAATGGGAATTTTATAAAATTTCAAACAATGTTTTCACTTGTTGGGTAGGTGAACTGAAACTATAAAGAAATCGTACTAAAATTTTCCTTGATCAAAAAATTATTCTATCCTTTTTGGAGAGCCTCTAGTTTAATGTAGAAGAAGGCCATTTCGATTTGGAAAAGGTCACTCTGATTTCAAAAGCATCACGCTTGCTCAGAAAAGTGTCCAATTTGTCGTGAAACTGGCATAAACAACATATTCAACGCAACCTACCTTAATCGGTGCATAGACTAGGTATGGTCGGTCACGTTTGTAGTAGCAGTACAGCTTCGAGATGTCCTTTTCACTCTGAAAACGTTTCGATTAATTTGCGAGAAGAGAATTGGGGATAAATAGTTGCTGTTTACCACTGGGACTTCGTTTCGACACAACGCTTCATAGATCGTTCGTTCTTCGTTCCCCAGTGCACTAATCGGCCTTTGGTTGGTGACTTCTCCAAGTGCCCTAGAGTTCATGCTACTCACTAAGAAACCATGGATGAGATCGAAGCCCACCTTCTCATATCAGCCTTCTTCACGCCTTCTTGGGCGAGGTGGTCTTCATACCATTTGATGTTTCCCTTGGCTCGCGGATGATTTGGCTCTAAATAACTTCTGAAGGTGTTTGCTTATCACATTTTTCACAAGATACTGTTTCTACAAGGAGCCGTTTGAAATCAAACTTCCGAAACGCTTCTACAGCTACATGAAAACAGCGAAACGAGTGTTTTTTTTCAAAAAAAGAGAAGAAGCTTGAAATAGGGCTGAAAGCTGAGCTAAAAATTGGATTCCCTGTTCTTTCCAACATTTAGTGCAAAACCAGGTTTTTTGCTCCTGGGAAAAGAGAAGGGATAGTTCAGACTTCCTATCCGGTGATAAAGGATAAGAAGAAAACGGACGGTCAATCTTCTTGGGATGCGCTACGCATTTTACTTCTATGAGGTGTTGTGAAAGCGATTTGAGTGCGTATTTGGCCATACAATGACTTAGATGGCCAGCCGATGAACGAGTCAGCGCGTTATCCTTCCCAGACAAGTCTGGTACCAATTCACCGACACGTGGGATGGAAGGCTTAGTTGGACTGGGCGGAATCCGACCTAGGAACCTGGTATTGGGTGCACTTGACAGACGTCACCTTCTCCAACTGCGCTATACGCACCCTTCCGGTGACATAGAAACAGAATAAGCCATAGAACTTCAGCTGAACCCTTTCTGATGGCTGAGTGGCGTTCCACCCTCCGCCCTCCGCCCTTTAAACAGAGGCGTGGCAAATGTCTGCATCTCCACTATCTCGTAAGGCAGCCACCGGACTCTCGAGCAAGCCGAGGGGGTTGGGGTGGGCGGGCCAAGGGGACGAAGGGGTGGAACGCTCGACCCCCTTTCTGATTATTACGACCCCAAAGCATATCGGACCTGGAACATACCGAGCTGAGCGAGTTGCTCGACGAGCCTCAGAGCGTGCTTCGGGTTCCCTTGCTTGAACAGTGAGTACGAGAGGTACTCCAGGATCTAAAGTTGGTATCTCATTCAAAGTCTACAACATGTCAGTTCAGTCCTACGGCACCTGCTCGAGCCTGGCAGTAGGCTGCTCTTCTTTTTCGAGACGGCGCTTTGCTTCTTCCATCCACAAGATCGTATGGTAGAAGTCGCCATCATTGTAGGCCGCTTTGGCTATTTCGAAGCAGTCTCCGGCTGAAACTCTTGTATGGTAATTTTCCGGGAATTCTGGCTTCGCTGGCTAAGTCAGCGTTAGGCCGATGAAGAAGATATTTGGAGCTAATATATTACTTCCACGGCTCAAGAGGTCGAAGGAAAAAGCCACGGAAAGGTTCTCAATGGTGCTGTTCACAAGTACATGTGTGGTTTTTATTTATTTATTTATTTGCACTGAAATTGGCTCCTGGCAAAACCATCACAGTGGAGAAGTACACTACCGGTCGTATCTTTTGGTATTTGGGCAGAAAAAGCTTAAAAACGTCTCCTCCGTTGCTTTTGACAGCGCTCTTCAAAATGCGTACTTCGAAAAATAATTCCGATATTTAGGATCAGCATTGAATAATCTATCCGTTGAAGTGAAAAACGCCGTGTAAATGTTTAAAAGGTTGATACGATGAGCTGTGTTCAGGATGTGATCTGTGGGTATAATTGTCTCCCGCGAGGTAGGGGGTCTGCCGCGCCGACAAGAATATGCGCCATCGAGCCATCATTTTTAACGTTCACTAGGCGCTTTTCTATTGATCGCATAAATGATTCGATGTCGATTCCGATCATCGGATTTATATTTCGAGGAATGCAGTTTCAAAAGCGCTATCAAAAAGCGGCGGAAAAGGCGTTTTGTGCGCTTCTCCGCCCAAAGATCAAAAAATCAATTTTCTCAAAATTGTTTCGCAGGATAGTCAGGAACATCGAGCGCTCATTTCTGATTTTTCGTTTCTGACTAAGCAACTGGTGAAACACTAATTTCTTTAGACGTCACCTAAACTTGATCATTACGGTCGAAATCTTATCTATCTTTCTCATATGTCAAGAATAAAGGATAATGATGGCCTTACTCAATCCCTTTTGGGAAGCGCCACGCATCTACTTCTACGGAATATCGTGAAAGCGATTTGATAGCGTATTTGACCACAGAATGACTTGGGCAGCAGATGAACAGTCAGCACTTTATCCTTCCCAGACAAGTCTCCTTCTGCACGACAGTGCTCGCCCCCATGTAGCACGAATGACGTTGCAGAAATTGAATGAGCTGAGCATTGAAACTCTACCACATCCTCCGTTTTCTCCCGACCTCTCTCCAACAGACTACCATTCCTTCAAGCATCTTGGCAACTTCTTGGTAGGGAAAATATTCAAATACCAACAGGATGCCGAAAGTTCCTTCGAAGATTTTGTCAATTCCAGAACTTCCGATTTTTATGCTGCTGGGATAAAAAAGCTTGTGTCACGTTGGCAAAGATGTGTAGAATCAGAAGGCTTTTATTTCGACTAATGAACTTGCCTACAAGCCGAGATATTAGCTGTTTAAATTTACAGTGGTTCAGTGCCATTTATTTCGTTACAACCTAATATACATATTACTCACCATTAAATGAGTAGTTGCTCTGAACCGCAAGAATGCGCCCATTAGCGACATCCTTCGTGTCCAATCGGTACGTATCCTGAAGTCGTAACAATCCAATCGCGGCTCCAGACAGATCCTCCTAAATACCCATGCATCAAACTTCATAATCATAAGTGAATCTTCCCACCAGTAACATCGGTTTTCAAGCGGCATTTTTCAGAATAGGAGGATCATCTTCACATGATGAGTCAGATCTTCACAAGAAACCTGCGAAGCTGTAGAAATACAAAAAGAAACTGCTGTGTACAAATTTTGCGTCAAACTAGACACATTTTAAATCAGGTTGGACACATTTTAAATCAGGTTATTCCACGCCAAATTAGACACAATTCTAAGAAACTTGATGCTTCCGAAATCAAAGCGACGTCTTCTAAATCGAAATGAACTTCTTACAGGTTAAACTACAGACTTTCTCAAATGGTTAGAATAATTTTTAGTTTAAGAAAAATTTAGTATAAATTTCTTTAATTTTTTTAGTTCAGAGGCCCGAGTGAGTGTGATATTATAATTTTGTAAATATTTTTTTGAGAAAAGTAATCAATTAAACTTTCTATAGTGCCCCAAGGCAGCAACCATTTAGTTCATGAAAGGGCTAAATCGCGCCATGCACTCGATTAGCTCGTTGCAATTTTCAATTGGTTTGAAGTGTATATTCCAAAGTGAGGACATGCGTGTTCTTAAAAACTGTTTTTTGTGTATCGTTCACGGGTGTGAAACTTCATGCAAATATAAATTTTTCTATCAATCGAATAAAAACCGCAACGTCTTGGACGAGGGCATGGCGCAATCTCTTCTTTTAGCTTAAAATAGCTGCCTTTCTGCTCTTTCAAATAGGCCTTAAACCATGTCTTTCACATTTCTAACATATTTCAAACAATAAGTTCACTGATTGGGCAGTTAAAGAATTTTACTTTTCAAACCATCTTGGAAAGTCTATAGTTTAACCTGTGAAAAGCTTGATTTGATTTAGATGTTCACACTGCTTTCAGAAGCGTCAAGCTTGCTTACAAGAGCGTCCAATTTGGCGTGAAAACTGTTCTATTTATTTATTTATTTAATGGCGTGGGCAAAGTGCACATACCAACAAATAAAACAATAAGATAACATTACAAGACCAGAGATTACTAAGTTGATTTGACCAAATTTATTTGAAAGGGTCCGGTTTAACGTGAAAATTGCACAACAACGAGTCACCTCAGTTGGATAACGAATTCCATATTCAGAAGGAAGGAACGCATTGGCTTGGTTTAGCATCATCTTCTGCTGGATGGCTTTCCAGTCGAACATCTGAATATTTCACTCTTCGACTAAGCATCTCTTCCAGACAGTGATTGGTGATAATTCGAACCTTTCTTTTGATGAGTAAGAAGGCCGCAATCGGATTCGAAATGTCTGTGATCTCGGTGACATCACGATCATTCTGCCTGTCATACTTCTGAGCTAATCTGAAAGCTCGGCTTCTACAGTGCCTCTAATGGCGTAACTCGAAGAGTAATGGCGCAATGGGCACGTTAGGGGGATAGTATATGAGGCTTTCTACAAGGCAAGTTAATGAAAAGCCAAGTATCATAAACAGTATGTATTGAGCCAGCACACAATAACATTTAAAAATCATTTAAAAAACATAAAAATCTCAAAATATACTAACTGAAAATAAATAAAAACACCTCTGACTACGAACAGGAGAGGGAACCTAAGGCTTTACCTTCCTGTTCCAAAATCGCAGGCGAAATCAAACTTCTTCACTTACAGAAATCTTAAAAACTTGAACTTATTATTAGGTGAGGATGAGAATATCATAAACATGTCTGTGAGTTCGTTCAAGTCCTACGTAAAAAGCTATGTTAAACGTGCTGCGTTTAATTTTATGTTTGTTGTAGCTTGTGTGACCTAGTATTTGTTTTTCATTTTTGTCATTACTTATGTAATGCATGACTATGTTTATGTCTGATAAATAAATAAATAAATAAATAATGGAATTTCGTGGGCACATTCCGTCATACCGTGAGATTACGAGAGCAGAGCGCAGTCATGTGTCACCTCAAAGTCACGGCATATGGTAAGACAGCAAGCGGTCGGGCAAAACGTTGAACTTTTTGTGTTACTCTTTTTCAGGTCGAAAATTAGATGGACCGGCCACGTAAAGCACTTCGTTGGACGAGAACCGTCACCGACTGGATTCTGCGGTATACCAAGAAAACACCAAGACGCCCACCAACGTCAACGCGTTGGTTGGACTTCTTCTTGGACCCCATGTCCTAACGATTCGTCCCTCGAGTGAGGAGGATCCACTGGAGCACTTTGGCACGCGACAGGGGCGAGTGGAAACCTGCCAGACCAGCTCGATCAACTCGACGATCAACGGGACGACAGATGACACAGGTCGTCCCGCCCCGTGGTATAGATGTTATTTGTGTCATTTGGATTGTTTCGTGCTGCAATCCTAACTTGGAGAACCATCAAGCGAAGTGGCTATAGGATGCATATATGTACATGCATATGCTTGTTTCCCCGTTTGAAACTCTTTTCCGTCATTAAGTAGATTGGTCCCACTGGTCTCCTCCAACTTGCATGTCACCCACGGATGTTTTTTCTTCGAATATTTCAGTACAATGTACTTGTTCGTGCTTAAGTTACCGTATACTCAAGTTGTACTCAAGTTTTTCTCTAAGGTGAAAGCACGAACATACCCCCGACATGACATCCACTCAGCATCAGGTTTGGCGGTATTTTCACCGTTAAAGGACTGTAAGCAATTGATGAATCTGGCCCCAGCTGTAGTAGACCACATGCTCTTTGTCCCCTAACGCGCATAGCTCCGGATGACTTACTCTGCCAGCTGTTCCAGTCGCTGACGTTCACTGTCGATGTATTTGTAGAGGATAGCCGGGATAGACTTCTCGGAATCCACCAGACTTTGCATGTCGGCGATCGAGGTGAACAGATCTGCATTGGCTGTAGTGAGCAGTACGGTCAGAAGGACCAACAGGTACTGCATTCTGAAAAGCTCCAGAATGAAGATCGTAAAGAAGCGGTTGAGCACGGACGACTATCGGTGAAAGCGATTGAGGTACGCGTGATACTTTTGAGAGCAACAGAAAGAATGGCGAGAAGAAAGACCAGCCACAAACGCAGACAACTCGACGGAGACGGAGAAAGTGGAAGAGGAAGCAGCTTATAGGCAAGAGTAAATGCTCACAAACTAGCGACAACAAATACAGAAATTCGAGCAAAGAGCATGGAAATGAAATGCTGGACACAACTAGTTAATTCCACTAATTTTATTTAAGCCTCGAGTGGCTGGAAAATGCTTGTAAGCTATCGTAACGACGCTTTTTTTGCGAACAAAACTCTAGCGCCAGGCGGGGCTCGAACCCGTACCACCTGCTGACCGGGCGTGGGCGTCGGTGGTGGTGTGTCGTGGAGCATCCCGTCCTGGTCACCACAAGGGGCCGGTTGGAGCTCCGCCTGGATCTAGAGTTTTGATCGCAACAAACGTCGTTATGGGAGCTCGATATAACTGTGCCTAAAAGAACATGAAATGCAGGTCTAGGATGGTAAAGTAGACATTTTTCTTTCAAAAGCGCATACATAGGAGGCTATGCAAGGGTGAGTAAAAGTAGGTTCCCGGCGAACAGGATATTTTAAAGTGATCATTTGATATAAATCATTTTCACGTCAAAAAGTACCCATAAGCTTGAGTGACTATACAATGTATAGAGCCTAATGACTCGAAAGACTAGCGTCCGAAAACTAAATCGAATCGGATACTACGGTAGGCAACTTTGAGATGCTTTTGAAATCAAGCTGAACATCTTCAAAGTCAAAGCGAGCTCCTTCCACATAAAACTAGGGAACTACTGAGAGGGATAGAATAATTTTTTATCAAGGAAAGTTTAATAGTAGAAGGAAAAATAGGGATGTGAGAATGTATATAATAAAGGATAAAGGACGGCGTTACTCAATCCCTTTTGGGATGCGCCAGCTCATTCTACTTCTACGGAATGCCGTGGAGGCGATATGAATGCGTATTTGGCCTGGTATCGGGTGCACGCGTCAGTCGGCGCCTCCTCCCACTGCGCTACACGCGCCCTGAGTATATGTAAGAATATAGAAAGGGAAGTGAGATCGTCTTTAAAATTTGTTAATTCACCTGTACCCAAAACTGAGTAACCGTTTAAAATTCTATAAAAATTGTATTCGCTTGAGTAAAAACAATGGCTTAAAGTTCATTTTAGAGCCCAAAAGGCATAAATTCTTTGCGCAGTAAAATTCATTTTTCGCCATCGCACTGTGCACTCGACTAGATCAATGCAGTCAATTCTTACCATTAGTTCATTGATAGCGTAAATGCTGCTTGCTTAAAAATAGAGATGCGAGGTTATGTGTGCTTTTATAGCTGTTCTTGCTGTATCGTTTACATTGGTGCTACTTCAGGAGACTAAAAATTGCGACGATTTTGTCGGGTGCAAGGCGCGATCCCATCTTGTATTACACTAAAAGATTGTTGCTTTGCGCTGCTTGCGCTTAGAAGCAAAATTTAATTGATTACTATCATCAGAAAATAAATTTTTTGTAAATGTTCAAACAGCATGTTGACTTATTTCAGCAGGTGAATAAAAAAAATTCCAAAGAAGCTTGCACCAATTTTTCGAACACATAATTATGTATTCTATACGTGTTGGAGAGTCACTAATTTAACCTAGAGTACGCTCGTTCCGATTTGGAAGATGTTCAGTTTGATTTCAAAAAAGTCTCAAACTTACTTAGAAGAGTGTCTAATTCGATTTGGTTCTCGGACACTAGTCTTTCGAATCGTTACTCTCTATACGGTCATTTGAGCTCCTAGGTACTTCGTACTTCTTCTCCCCTTTGTTTTAGTCCAACCGCAAGTTGAAAAATTAGCAGGTCAAAAAGAGCTATTCAACCACCTAGTCGTTCTGTATTTTTCTGCACCGATTTGGAGATTTTGGCTTATTGATATCAAGACGTGAAGCCGCTGTTTAGGATTTTCGGTTATCCGTAGGGATCTATCCTACTCGGAGAGGGGCGTCGCTAGAAAAGCGAAACAAGTATAAATAGCGTGGATTCCCACGGCTAGGAAATTGCAAACAAAGATTTTCTGGTAGGTCAGTTCAGGGCGTTCTCTCTGTAGACTAGTTTGTTTTCAATTCTGCCGTCGTTGTCAAAGATTCAGAGTGGACTGTCCCTCCCCTCCCACTAGGACAGGTCCAATCTGTGATGTTGTATCTCTCATAGCATGGTCTGTTGTGCTCCATTTTTCTATTTTCTTTTAAACTCCTCTCAGCACTAAAATAAATAAATCAAAATAATGTTTGCAGTAGGGCGCGTGTAGCGCAGTCGGAGGAGGCGCGACTGCCGCGTGCACCCGATACCAGGTTTCTGGTTCGGATTTCCCGCCCAGGCCAACCAAGCCTTCCATCCCTCCGGGGTCGGTGAATTGGTACCAGACTTGTCTGGGAAGGATAAAGCACTGACTTGTACATCGGCTGGCCACCGCAAGTCATTGTATGGCCAAATTCTAACACTAGGTCTGGTTTAGTGTACCATTCATGTCGCCTCCACGACATCCTGTAGAAGTAGAATGCGCTGGCGCGTCCCAGAAGGGATTGAGTAACGCCGTCCTTTATCCTTTTATCCTAATGTTTGCAGTGGGCAGTTTGACGTGCAAATGGTACACTAAACCAGACCTAGTATTAGAAACGCTCTTCGTCTTACCGTTGATCTAAACATTGTACATAACACACTGCCATTGTTTTAGACAGGAAGACGGAAAACATAAAATTTGTATCCTCGTGAGCTTCATTAGGATGAGTACCTTATGTTTCTTAATCTTCACGCAAACACAGCAGAACTGGAAATCCTACATGAAAATTTTGAGTTACCTGAAATGCGACCTCCTTTGAAATAATATTCAACCTTTCAATAAAAAGTCAGTTCATCTCAAACGTACATATGCCACCTTATAGTAACTTAAACGATCGACGTTAAATAGCGGCCTTCTAGAATACTCTGCTTGTTCCATTAGGCGATGAAGTGCGAAAACTTAGTATACTTTCATATATTTTTAATTATAAATTTATTGATGCCCACGCATACGTTGGTAGAACTATAATATTTACAACCAGCTTAAAAAAGGCAAAATAAAATATATACGGCGAGAAAAACAATATATATATATACATATATATATACTCTCCAAAACTGACAAAGCTTTCTTTAGCAAGTTATCTTGTAAGGAAAGTTCTGCCAGTTTTGGCGCGTGAATAGGAATAAGCACTGAGGGGTGCGGGTACGTGGAGCGAGAGTGGGAGGGTGGGTATGGGAATGCGCCGTTGCTCCTACCGTAGTTGCGGTGACTAAGCATGTGTCCTGAGAGTACGGCTGCGCCGGGGCGTGATTGGCTGCCGCGCGGTTACGCTAGGAGCAACGACTCGTTCCCATACCACTGCGATAGGTGTTTGCGACATGCAGTCATCACTCCTCATTCGTTATTCGACTCCTTCAGTGAGCAGTAGTTAAAGTGTGGACGATTGTTCACTGGTCACAGTTTCAGGCCACCCCCACCCTCCACCCTACCCCTCCTTAAACCTAAACCTACAAGATTATCAGCTGAAAAACGAACTAAGAACTTACGGTGATGATACTCCGGTAAAGTTTCACGTTATGCCTACCCGCGCAACACTGTCACCGCGACTCGTCGCCGGTGGTATATCATAGGCCTTAGCCAGTCAGCCGTTACAGTAGGAGGGAACTGGATAGATGCAGCAATGTTGAAGCAACGAAAATATTAGATTGGTGAAAAAGTCTTACAGCAAAAATTTTGAAAATGTTTCAAGATTCAACAGGAAGTCCAAGTCGTCCGTGTCCAAAGACTGTTTGGTGCCATATAGTTGTAGCACAAACATTCTAGAATATTTCGCATACGTGGCCAGTTGCTTCTGAGAGTATATAAATACTACGATTACAATGAAGGCTGACTGACTCCGTGACTCGGACAAGGCTTCGCGACTGACTATCGCTCAGTCTCTCCCTATTCGTTTTCGCAATAAGGACTTTCTCAAGAATGTCGTCACGGGAGATGAATCCAGTATATTCCTCGTTAACCCTGCTCAGAAGCCCCAGTGGCTCCCTCAAGAAGAACCGCAACCTCAAAGCGGACATCCACCAGAGGAAGGTAAGGAAAGGAATGAATGGAATGAATGAATAGGAAGGAATGCTCTGCTGTTGATGTTGTTCTCGAGGAACGCTCTATCGTGAGCTTCCTGACGACGGCACCGCAGTAACGGCGAACATCTGCGCTACACAGCTGCAGAAGCTGAGCGAGCCCATGTCGCACAAACGGCGAGGGCGGAGGAATGTTCACCTTCTTCTCGATAATGCTCACCCCCACGTTGCAAGGTCTCGCCAGGAGTTGAAGCAGCTTAGGTGGGAGGTACTGCCCCACCCACCGTATTCGCGAGATCTTGCGCCATCGGAACCACGTCTTTCGAGCTCTCAAGCAACACCTAAGGGATAGGTGCGTCAACGACCGAACCGAACTGGAATCCGAGGTGGAGCACTTCTTGGAGCCACAGCTGACTTCATTCTGGAAGAAAGGGTCTCATGATCTTCTTTCCAAATGGCAGGAGGTTGTAGATGTAAACGGCAGATTGAAGCCGCTCACAAAAGAAGCAATAAAATTTTGAAAAAAAAAACGCTTTAGTGCAAGAGTTTTTCGCCTACCTAGTACCATGAAGAGGTGAAGTGAAGAACGACTTCCGAGTTCTGTTACTCAATCATAACTGATGTGAAGTTCTCAGAAGGATTTCCATTTTTCTCAGCGAATGAATGACTAGCATCAATAGCACAGCGTATACAAGTCCTTGCCGCAAGGTAGCAAACAACACAACAACTTGCCTTCTTTGAGGAGAAATTGTGAAATGGCACATTTACGTTTGCCGTCTTTGAATTGGACAGCAAGAAAATCAGAATAAATTGAAAACAATGGTGTCTTTCATGTGGCGTGCTTGCCATTAGTATTGTGTCCCCCAAATGTTCGATAAAGTATATCGTATATTGCATAGTTATATCCTACCTCGAAGTTCTGTTGTTTATTAATCTAGCAAAATTTATTTACTAAAAGTACATCTAAAAGGATGCGCCATCACAATGTTTGTTGTAGAACACGGGCACTACTAGGAAAACAAGAGAAAAAATCCAAAATTATTTTTTAAATTGCAGGTTTCAGTACTTGTTTTGTCGTTGCTAGCTTTGTCGATATTCGAGGATCAGAAGCTCTGGGCAAAGTCGTTGAAAATTAAGTGGGCCAGCCACGTAATGCGTTCTGCTCGCAAATGCTGGACAAGAGCACCAACCGACCGGATTTTTAGCCATATGTCAAAAAATAGGATAAAAAGGATTGGGCGCGTGTAGCGTAGTCGGAGGTGTCGCGTGCACCCGGTACCAGGTTCCTGGTTCGGATTTTCCGCCCAGGCCAACCAAGCCTTCCATCTCTCGGGGTCGTTGAATTGGTACCAGACTTTTCTGGGAAGGATAGAGCGCTGACTTGTTCATCGGCTGCCCACCGCAAGTCATTGTATGGCCAAATACGCATTCAAATAGCGTCCACGACATCCCGTAGAAGCAGAATGCGCTGACGCATCCCAAAAGGGATTGAGTAACGCCGTCCTTTATCCTTTATCACCACCTATATATAAAAGAGTTTGTCAGTCGAGTGATCTAATCTAAGTGAGATACGCCGCATTCGCCGCATCACCCACAGCGAGAGCGGTCGAATGATCTAACCTAAGTTAGGTACGCCGCATCACTCACAGCGAGAGCGGTCGAATGATCTAACCTAAGTTAGGTACGCCGCATCACCCATAGCGAGAGCGGTCGAATGATCTAACCTAAGTGAGGTACGCTGCATCACCCACAGCGGGAGCGGTCGAGTGATCTAACCCTAGTGAGGAAGGCCGCATCATCCACAGCGAGAGCGGTCGAATGATCTATCTATCTATCTAATCTAATAAGTGAGGTACGCTGTATCATCCACAGCGCGGTCGAAATTTCCCATTGAACGTGGGAATTGCTGCAGCATGGAAAGCGCATCCTTTTACTGCTTGACACAACAGCACTTACACGCGTTCCTGAGCGTCCAGATTCAGAAGCCGTGCCTCCGACTTCGTGCCATTAGCATAAGAAGACCACTAAAGGGGGAAGAGTATAAGGGGACTTCGAGGGTGGAGAATCGACAGCGACCAGGAGGTAGCGACTTGGAGGAAGCATCGGGAAGGAGGGGGGGGGGGGTCGATAGGGAGATAAATGAAGCATTAAGGAGGGACCAGTAGGGAGTTAGCAATCAGGGAGGGGGCAGTTAAGAGGATCAGTAAGGGGAGCCATTACCAATAAGAGAGTACGGATTTAGAAGATGTGACACCGATGACACGCAATGGGCGTTCGCTCGCCGTCGTTATATGTGAGCGTGGGAGAGCTACTTAATTGGGGAGAGTATTAACGAGGATCCCTAGGGGGGGGGGGGGAGATCGACCAGGAACAAGGGACCTGGAGGCGGAACCAGGACGGGAAACCAGCAAGAAGGGAGCCGTAAGAAAATTTATGCGCGAAACAAGGAATCTGCCATATGCGCAGCCTCTTCATGCTCGACACAGCGGCAACTGTGCGCGCTTCTGATCCTCTGCATTCAGAAGGTGGGTCTTCTGTGGTGCTGGTTTCAGAGTCCTCTACGCCGCCCTAGAAGCATCTGAATTAAGGAATTGTGTCACCGGCGTGTAGGCGCTTTCAGAATTCAACATGGGATGCTGATCTACAGAGGAAGTATAGCCTTCTCCTGCTTGACAAACGGCAACTACACGTATTTCTAAACGTCTCGATTCAGAAAAAAGGTTCTCTACGTCGCGCTAGAGGCATTTGGATTATCCTAGGAGGTGATTTCAGACAAATTCCTCCTATCGTGCCAAAAGCAGGACGGTCCGAAATTCTGAACGTTTCTATTAAGAGCTCCCCACTGTGGCCTCATTTCTTTAAATACAGATTGACTGAGAATGTGAGGGCGTCCAGCGGTGGAATCGGTTGGTCTAACTTTCTAATTCAACTTGGAAACGGAGAGCTTCAAAACGATTCCGATGAAGTGAAAGTGCCCGACGATATGCTGAGCTCTGTAGATATAGCAGATGAGATATTTGGTGATATAGTGAGCTTAGAAGATATGTCCGCTGCAGTCGGTAGAGCGATTTTGACGCCTAGGAATTTCGACTCTTTGGAAATAAACAACAAAGTGCTTTCGAAACTACCTGAGCAGGAGAAGATTTAAAGAAGCATAGATGATGTTATGAATGACGAAACTGAAGCTAACAACGACACAGAGTATTCATTGGAGTTTCTAAACAGCTTGACACCCCAGGGATACCCGCCACATGAACTCCATCTAAAGAAAGGAGCAGTCATAATGCTTCTGCGGAATCTTAGAGTCAACCAGCGTCTATGCAATGGTACGCGACTCACCGTTGAACATATGGATAGGTACATTCTTGGCCGCAAAATTGCAACTGGAGCGAACAAAGAACAATACGTCCTTATTCCTAGAATAATATTCTGTCCGCCTGCCTATGACACACCTCACCGTGCAGATTTAAGAGGAGACAATTTCCTGTGCGTTTGGCCTACGCAATGACAATAAACAAGAGTCAGGGACAAACATTCAACTGGGTCGGTGTATACCTCCCCAGCACAGTTTTTCTCATGGTCAACTTTACGTGGCGTGCTCACGTGTTCGACAGAGATCCCATCTGAAAATTTAGCTACCACCAGGACGGAAGACTATATCAAACGTAGTATTCACCGAGATGTTTGGGTAAAAATTAAACCATTTTCGTTGCGCTATGAATAATTTTTTTTGAAGCGCACATCTTTCTTTGTACAAGAGTAGTTCCTGAGAAAAAGACTAACTGTATCACCCCGCGAAGCGGGCAAGTGCGAGACACGCCGTTAGGCGTGTCGCAGCACTTGTGTCAAAAGAAATACCATGACTCCCACCAACGCCTTGACAGAATTTCCTCGTGAAAGCCCCGAACGGCTCTTCATGTCCTTCGAGCGAGGGGGATCCACTGGAGCACTCTGGCACGCGACAGGTATGAATGGGAACTCTACTCACGCTGCTTACTGAATGGAAACGGTTGAGGAATTCGATCAATGGGATTACAAGTGTTACAGATTGAAGTTTTTGCTGCCGCCTTCAAACGCCTGCCTTATGCAAACATAGTGCAGATATCATCTCTCCTATTGTGAATCTCCTCTTGAACCGTTCTTTTGATAAAAAATAACCGATGTATTTTAGCTCCTAGACGCGCTGAAGCGCAGTAGTCAGAGACGCCGGATGTCGCCTGCACTCCCGATTCCAGGTTCCTAGTTCGGATATCCCTCCAAGACTTCCATTCTTGAACTGGTACTGTCTAGGAAGGGCAAAACACGACTTGTTTATCGGCTGCCCACCGCATTGTGCAGAGCAAATACGTCTTGAAATTAGCTCCACGATATCCCGCAGAAGTAGAATGCGTGGCGCATCCCACATATATTTATATTGACTAACGTCGACCTTTGTTCTTTATCCTCCTTGTAATTCCACCGGAAGTCCCCTAAGTTATTCTGCCTATATCTTAAGCCATTACGCTTTGAGGAAATGAAGTCGGGTAACGGATGGAGGAGAGGCGAGAGACGCTCTGATAAACAATCATCTTTTGGGTCATCTTCCATGGCAGAACCATAGTCGATCCGGCTATCGTAGTCGTAAAGGATCCTCAAAGCATTTGTTCAAAGCGTAGGTCTGTCTTTCTGTCGTGGATCCAACGAATTCTTCAGTTGACTTCGGGAACCACAGCTCGTTTCTCGAAGATCCAAGTCCATCATTTGACTTGGGCCAGTCATCACAGCGACGAAGGCGCAAAGATATCACAAATATTTTCATTTCAAAAAAATCTCAATTTTCTAGCTTGGCTTTAGTTTTGTAAAAAAAAGGTTACCCCAACACGCGGCAAGGACTTAAGTGCCATTTCATTTTTGTTTCGATAGTAGATATTCGCTAAGGCGATTTTGAAAGGACTTTTGATGACAGTCGAGTTCTTCTTCAAAAGTGAAACTCGGAAGTCGACGTAAATCTCAGGTGGTGATTCTTGTATGAGCCATAAAGCAAAGAGAAGGCGTTTCTACTATTTTCACGTCGAACTGACACTTTTCACATCAAATTGGGCACTTCATATAAACAGCATTTGCACTTTCAATCAAATAAAAGTCGCGACGAGCTTTTCGAGCGCATGACGCGATCCGGTCATTTAATGCACTACATAACTGCTGCATTGTTGCGTTTCCGAACAAGATTTATTTTATTATTTTTTCTGGTCAGAATAAAAATTTTATGGAGTTATTACACTTATTGGGGGAACTAAAAAGTTTCAAGGAAAGGTATACATATTTTCCTCGAAGAAAAAATTATTCTAACCAACTTGAAGAGTGTGTAGTTTAACCTGTATGAAGCTCGTTTCGATTTGGAAGACGTTCACTTTGATTCCAGAAGTATCAGGTTTGTTTATAATTTGTTTAGAAGAGTGTCCTATTCGATTTGAAAAGTGTCTAATTCGACGTGAAAATGGTAAAAATTGGCATTAGTAAAGCCCATCATACTCAGCGTAAGCTAAGCACAGATTCTAGAAGTCTTTCCACTCTTTCATAGTTTTAGGAAACCACTCCAATTCCATGGTCAAACCCTTGAGCTTCACAGAGTACTAGGCATAGGCTTACGTACATGTCGCGTAGACGCACCACAGAAAGGCGGAAACGTGCCGCAGGGTTTCGGAAAAGAGCCGGTGCTCCTAGCGTAACCGCAGCAGCCAATCAGGCACCGGCTCAGCCGTTCAGGCAGGGCACATGGTTGGACTGCCTAAGCGGCGGCGATTACGGTAGGGGCAATCGCGCGTCTCCACATCCCCACAGCGCGTTCCCGCACCCACGCTGCACGTTCCCGCACATTCGCTGCACGTTCCGACACTCATGCAGTGCGCCTTCGCGACATGTGCCTAGGCTATTGCCTGTCAATTTTTCTCCAACTCCACAAGTCTTCACAACCTGGCCGCACTCACACGGGCCACAGGGACCAAATGAAAGGCAAAAGAAAACATGTATTCCACGCGGTGAGGAGTGGGCACAACTCATACAGTGACATATCTGCTCAAGTGATTCTGCTGGGCAACTGAGATGCAGGACAAACATAACGAAACAATACGAATACCGACAAGGGCAAGGCAAGTGTACGAACAAGTAATCACCACCCGATATAGACATAGTTGTACGTATTGACATCTAGACAAAACACTAAGTTAACTAGTTACTAGCGTTAGTCCTCAGATGGTGTTGAAGATGTCCTTGGAGAGGTCCGGGCTGAGATTCGGAGCCGTTCTGGGCTCCGGTCCAAAACCGAGATCACCGACGAATCTGAAACGATCGGGTACGCGGTGAATGAGACAGATATGCTGAGAGGACCCTCACCGCTCTCCGTCAGATAACTTCAGGCCACACCGACGGCGAATTTCGTTTCCTCGCTCGTGAATCCATTTGTTTGACACCTGCAAAAAGGTTGATCTTTCAGTACAACTCAAATTTGGATCCATTGTCAGTTCTTCTGATGAAAGGCTCTTCAATCCACAACTGTCGTTGAAAATTGAAAAGGAAGCAAGCAAGAAGTAGAAAGTAAAAAAAACGCCATAGCATACGTAAGTAGGTACATAAAAAGAAAAGTCTAAATTTTGAAGTGATCCCGGGCTTGAAAATAACACAGTTCCATTTAACTTACCCATTTTAATCCAACGAGAACTGGACATCCAGCGTGTCGAGTTCGTGTGTCTCCTTCGCCATGCTTCCGCAAATTGTACCAGAAAAGAGCGTCATTCTGAAGCATGACAATGCTTCAGAGGAATTCTGACAATAAGGAGTCTTACGGCACCGTTATATGTTTACCATTTCCATGTCAAATTGGACACTTCATGCCAGCTGGATACTCTGGAAATTAAAAAGCTCCTCTTCGAATTCAATAAGAGCGTTTTTTTAAATGAACTAGACACTCTTCAAGAAAATTTTTAAATCTTTCGAAATCTATTTTTAAGGAAAATCTACTTTGACATTAGTAGAAAGTTTTATTTCACCTGTCTCAAAAAAGTGACAGCATTTCTTAAAATTTGATAAAGATCCTATTCTTCTGAAATTACGGTCTTAGGCTTATTTTAGAGTGCAAGAAAGCAAACATTTATGCGTATTAAAAAAGAGACCGGACCACGCACTAGTCCAGCAACCAAATGTAAATCGCGACGAGATAGATGAGTGCATGGCGCGATCCCTTTTCTGGCCCAGTCATTAAATACTAGTAGGATGGAATAACGAACAATAAATACAGCATGTATATAGTAGAAACTGTGTGAGAATACTACCTTTGTGGGAAGAACAGTGGACTTGACGTCGGTGAAGACAGTACCACCGCCATATCGTGGCTCAGTCATCTAAAACAAAGCTTTCCAGAACCTGTACATTTTTAGCGGCGGAGATAAAGAAGATGGCAATTATTTACTGTTATAAAAATTGGGTAGTGGTAGTGCATAGGAAGAGGATACGGCTCTTGCATACGATTCCAGACTTCTGGTTCGGACTTCTAGTCCAGATCAACCAAACCTTTCATCGCTTCTGGATAAGTAAACTGGTACGAGAATGAGCACCGAAATGTTTATCGGTTGGATACCGCAACCCATCGTATAGGTCAAATACGCATTCAAATTGCCTCATGCTATCTCTTAGAGGCAGAATCCCGAAAAAATTGAATAACCTCCTTTACCCCTAAGCCTTTTATCCTCTCAACAGATGAACTTGAGACATGGTAGATGGAGCTCTGTAGTTCTATTAGAGGCGTAGATTAATACCTACGTACAGTTCACCTTCTGCAACTGGTTTATAAATGCGGTGGCTGTCGCGACCGCGTCATCGCTCCTCTGTACTATGATTGAGCGGGCGCGCTGTATCTTGCGGTGGCTTCCGATGAGGCGCTTCGGTCGACATGGGAAGACTGACGTCAGCAGTCGATCGGCGGAAGCTCCGCCCTTGTGACTCCATCATTTGGCATCGATCGCCCCTGCGCTCCGGCGGCGGAGTCAACCGCTCTTTCGTTTATACTCCCATCCTGCCGGGTAGCGATCGTGGGGCCGCGGTTATGCAGTACGTCTTCAGTGCTTGCTATGACCTAACAGCACCAGCAGAGGGCCTGGGATCTAGTGAGCTCGGCACTCAACCCCGCGGCTTCCGTTCAGTAGAGGAGGATTTCTGCTCCTATCCCCTATTTCTGCCCCGTGTATGGTATTTGCCGCTCAAAACATTTTACAATAAGTCCCAAGAAATTGCCGTGCGACCAGCCGGAGGAATTGGGTGAGTCCCTCACATGTTTCCTGGTCACTGCGCGGATGGGAGGCGGCCGCCGCGCAGGTTGGACAGGGGTGTCCAGTATACTTATCGTGTGATGTGAATCCCTTATGTCATATGGGCGTTGGGTCTTCTTTCCGTGGACTCTGGGAAGCGCGGAGTCGGGTAGCAGGATGTGAAGGGAAGGATCAGTCTATCCGGAGTTCCATCAATACGCTCGTAGGCAATAGGGTAGAAACAGTGTTGATCAATAGAGCTTCGTTTCCTCATCGCCCGATCGCAACGGTTGTCTTGTCATGTTATTTCTCCTCTATTCACTGGTATCTATCTACCTATGTTGCTTCCCCTTCCACTCACGTAGAACAGCACTGTGGCGATTCGATTACCGGTTCCAAGCGATTCGAAAGACTTGCTCTCCTCCTTTCTAGCGTGGTCAAAGTGAGGATCGTAGTGACCACCAATGCCGTAGTTTTGGACCTGAAATGAAGATTGAGCAGTTGTCAGGAATGATCGTGTGGCCGCTCACCTGTAGCTCCTCGGCAGTATCCTGGTCGAGGTTAGTCATCATATCGATACGTTTGTTGACTCGCTCAACTACTTCATGCTCCCATTCTTTCAACCATGCACTGGAAGCGTTTGGTCTGCGTTTTCCAATGTTAGGCCTAGGAAGGTCATGATATCTTCACCTCTTGCTGATTCTGTAGGTGGCAGTGACCAGTTTTCCAGTGGCCGCATCGTGGACAGTTGCTCGGGCTAGCTGAAACAAACCTCATATCCAATTAGTTTCGGGGAGACCGGACAGCTACAACTCTCCCTAGCGAGTTCTTGCTATATCACGAACTGATTTCCTCACAGCCATCGATCAACCCCGCTGTCGTCACTTTCACCACGACTCCTATAGGGCCATAGGGACTTCTGCGCCCTTATGTGTCCTGCCGCGCACAAGCCGACGCGCATAGTCGATAATCCGCGTCTACGCGTTCTTTGTCTTGGACCGTTACGGCCCTTATCAGCACATGACTAGCTAACTGTAGATCCATTTTTGCCAAGGGCGACTAAAGGCCCCCACAGAGTTATGCGGCAACGCCGCTCGGTTAAGGATAGGGCAGGGACGCCGCCGGCGGCGAGCTCTGCGTCTCTGCCCTATGGTTAAGCATAGGGCCGCGGCGCTGCCGCAGAACTCTGTGGGGGCCTTAGGCCAGCAGCAGAGTCTTGCGGGTGCCGCGGACCCGCCATGACAACGGCGTTTGGTGCGGCGCTGCGAGTGTTACTATACGCAATACTGCGTACTTTTGCCGGCAGTTGCGACCTCTGGGAATGTCAAAGATGTAGTAAGCAAAACGCTTTTTCTTTTGTGAAGAAGCGTTTTCTAAGTCAAGTTAGGAGTTCTTGAATCTAAGCCCCGAAATCTAATAGAACACCTCTTATAACTCAACAGTTCTGTGCCATTTTGCACTTGCTTTTGTCGATCTACTTTCTCTAAAAGTTCCTCGCTTGTCAAGCAGCTCGAAGATAATGTGGTAGCCTTTGTGATGACAGCATTCCCTCCAAGGCCTTGTTGAATCCGGGAGATCTGTCCGGTACAGTTATAGCTCATACTAAAAAGAACTGTCTGCTTTGTTGTTGCATTTCTGTGCAAAGGTTTTCCTTAAACCTCAGACGCCTAACTTGTGACTGTAGGGCCACGGAGATTTTCAGTGCAATTAAGGTTACCTAATATCGTGCCAAGGTTTTTTGCGTTACGTTTTGAGTGCAGGATTCCATACGCCTCCATTTGTCGACATTACCGGTGATTATATTGTTGGTTGTCAAGCTCCTTTATGGACAGAAATTATGCACCAACCTACTGTATCCCTAGCATGTAGATTCGTTTTAAAAAATGTTTAGAATAGATGAACCATAATGGACACCCATCTATCACGCCCTCCGGCGGGTCTCACCCGCAGCTCCTGGCGCTGCGGGTGAGAGCCGCCGTGAACTGCGGCAGCCCTCGGGGACCTCTGCGTGCGGCGGCTCCGCGACAACTCGTACGAGCCGCGGCTCCCACCATAGTGGCAGCATGGGTCCCACTGCGGCGGGAGCGATATGGACGAGCTCTCGAGGTGCTGCCGCGAGACTCTGTAGAGGCCCTTAAGGACGCTGTGGCAGTGTGCGGTTCAGTGGATTTATATGATAACGTACAGAAGCAGAGAGAAGAGGAACGTGTTTATTCCTTGGTATCCAGAAAGAGAGTCCCTAGCATGGGTTGGGAATAGGCCCCGCCCCTGCCATCGTCGTTGGCGGCGATAGGCAGGATGAGATGCTCTACTCGGCATTGCGGCCAGGAATATGTAACTGTGGACCGCTGGGGAAGGGCCGCTGCCTCCTGGGTTCAGGTGTTCAGACCACGGGTCCATTCATTGCGGTTATGGCGTACGGTATTGCCATTGTAGTCCCCTGTAGGATATTCAAATGTGAGCACGTGACTCTCCGTGGTAGGACCCACTGGAGCCGCCTAAAAAACCGGACCTAGTGGCCTCGAACCCTAGCACACAGGCCCCAGGCAGAACATTGCACCAGAACCGGAACCTACGCACACAGTTCGTAAGTGAACCTCACTTAAGAGAACTGCTGCTCGACTCGTATGTAATCCTATGGTGCTCTTGAGTATAGTCAATAGTAAAGTACGATTGATGCACCAAGGCCTCATGTTGATAGCAACCAGATGACAGCCCTAAGTTAGCGCTAGCATGCCATAAGTCTACGAAGAAATGCCTAAAACGGACTTCAGGCTCGGGCAGAGGTTCAACGATGCCGGCAAGTTTGAGCCCGATACACAACTTCTTTAGCTCACCTTCGGTATGGATAGGTCCTCAATGAGTTCGATCTCCTCGTCGCTTATGACTTCTTTGAATAAAACCGCCAGAGGGTTGAAGCGTTTGATCTCAACCTTAAAACAAAATTGAGAGAATGCTAGCTGAGAAATTATCAGCAGGTAACATGTAAATTTGGCACTATTGAGCTTCCGGACTCCAGAGGTTGAGGAGAGGTCGAAAAATATTTTTCGCCCAAACTTCGCCCAGGAGGTTATTTGGGTTGCTGATCACGAATCTGATATCCATTTTTCGTTTTACGCTGGAGCTTGGGCGAAATCGGTGGCCATTACCTTAGTCACCCGTACCTACTGTAACCTACCGTACTCCACGTAAAACGAAAAACGGATGTCAGATTCGTGATCGGCACCGCTTGGGCGAAGTTTGGGCGAAATTTTTTACGACCTCTCCTCGTCCTCTGGAGTCCCGAAAGTACAATAGTGCCGTAAATTTTTGCGTAGAATGATCCTTACGCCCATCTCGCCATCTCAAGACCGTAACTCACCTTAATAGGTGCATACACCAGGTATGGTCTGTCTCGCTTATAATAGCAGTACAGTTTCGAGATGTCCTTCTCACTCTGAACAGGTAAGGTGTATGCGGGAGACGAGAAGTCTAAGGGCCGACTCCTTACCACTGGGACTTCGTTTCTACACAGAGCCTCATAGACTGCCCGCTCACTGTTGCCTAGTACGCTGGCGGGCCTTTGGTTCACGACTTCTCCGAGTGCTCTGAAAGAAGATATACTCTTTAAAGAAACCACTTTTAAACAGAAAAAGGCTCACCTCCTCATATCTGCTTTTTTCACGCCTTCCTGCGCCAGATGGTCCTCGTACCACTTAATGTTTCCCTTGGCTCGGGGATGATTTGGCTCTAAACACGGGATGGAAAGGTCAGTGGAGGTAACAACGATACGCCTTCAGTGATAGGCATTCTTTAAGGCTATGTTATGCTTCTGTAAAATCGTTTTCTTCATTCTCTACATAACTCGTACCTGTACTTTCAATCTGTTGGTGCAATTAAGTGAGTCCTCATCTAATATTACTCTCTATGGTCTTAATATAAGATGTGGTGCGTTTCATGCACTCCAGCTCAAACTCAGGTAGAAGCTAAACAGCACAGAAAATGTACGAATATATCTACGCTGTATGATACAAATGCACTTTACACATCCATTTAATAGAGAACTGGTCGTGCTCAATAAAGAAGCACTGCCTAGAATCTGCACCAAAGAAATTCGATCAGTAGATGGTTAGTTTATTGTATTTAAGCCTTAGACTAAACCTGGGCACTATGGAGGTGACAAAGTTATAAGCTTCCTGTCGTGACTTTTGCCACTCTTTAAGCACTCATTTTTTAAGTAAGCATGAGCGATCGGTCCCAGCGCGAAAGGCGTGCGAGAATGCAGAAATCCACTCTAGTCACATATTTCAATTGACCGATCCGCATATCATATCCATTAATTGTTGCTACTCGACTATGTCGATCTGGCTGCGCATTAACCACCGCGCACTGACGAGAACGCCGACCATGGGCCAGATTCATCAGCCGCTTACCGGCCGGTAACGACATACTACGTAGGCCGGTGTGGTGAATCTGCGGTAAGATGACACCAGCGGTATCGTTGATGAATCTGGTCCAAGGACATCGCGCGGGAACCGCATAATAGCCCTGGAACCGCCGAAACTCAGTGGCGCTACCTGGCCACCGCTCGTGTGATCCCACACTCTCGGGTAAGAGACGATTAAGTACTGCGGATTGCGCTGCGTGCGAACTTCCGTAGGTTAGTGTGGCGGAGCTCAGCCTTAACCCGTAGAAAGTTATTCTCATTTTTTTGGTATTGTTCATGCGTGTGTGTGTGTGGTTTGTCTATGAACTGGAATAATAGTGCAGTGTCAAGACATAGTTAAGCCAAAGGGTTTCTTGTGTAATACAGCGCAGAACCGTGAAGTTCAGGGCCACAGTACTACGCGGGTGACGTGATGACAGAGTAGGGAGAGGGAAGTGAGCGTACAGGCGATCCAGCGTAGCTTATTAAAGTCTATCCGCATTGCCGTGAGGTGCGACTCCAAACGGGGCAAAAGACCCTAAACCTCCTTTAGTTGTGATAGGAACCGTGGAGCTGCGAGCAGGTAAGACTCCGACATTCAAAGTGCCACTTTAATTGGCCTCGTGAGCGTAAGCGTAAGTGTCGCACTAGATACCACGAATTTCTGAGGGCCCCGTACTGTCATAACGAAGCTTACTGAGCATCCTGACGGATAATAGGGGTGCAGGTTCGAGCTCTGAATGGTGCTAGAGTTTTTGTTGTTTTTTCTCTCAAGTCTACATCTCTCGGCAGACCTCTTACCTAAGCGTAACTAGAGTTATGAACTCTCTGATATCTAGACCTCACTGATACCAGTTCTACATAAGACTCACCAAGTTGAGCAAGCTCCTCGACGAGCTTCAGTGCATGCTTGGCATTTCCTTGCTTATACAGCGAGAAGGATAGGTATTCAAGAATCTGAAGACGATATCTCATCGAAGCTGATGAACTAGCACAACACCATAGTACCGCGATACCTGTGTCAGCTTCGCAGTGGGCTCTTCTTCCTCCTCAAGACGCAACTTCGCTTCCTCCGCCCACATAATCGTATGGTAGTAATCGCCGTCGTTGTACGCCGCTTTCGCTATTTCGAAGCAGTCTCCGGCTGAAACATAACAGGGTACTTATGAAGCAAAGGGCCCGTGGTGCCGTGGGGTTGCCGGCAAACATGTTAACGCGGCAACCCCACGGCACCACGGGACCGCTACTTATGAAGCACCGGTCCCCGGGTGCCGTGGGGTTGCTGCGTTAACATGTTAACATGCAACCCCACGGCACCACGGGCCCTCTGCTTCATAAGTACCCATAACAGCTACACTGATGATCTGCAGATCTTCCCAAGAGGCTTGGCTGATGTCGTTGGTGGAATTTTGTGCTCCAAAAGTGCAAAAATTTCGAGTTTTTTAAAATCTCTCTGATTGGTTTTACCAAGATTGCTAATAAGTTTATTATCAATGAAATTCAAGCAATTCGGGATAGGTAAGCAACAGCTGATTCCGGAAGTGCAGCATCGAACTATTAGGAATAGGAACTATTTTGGTAGCATGACAGCGCAATAAGAGGAGCCGCTGGCTACCACTTACGCCACGTATCGAGGCTCTTGGTTAGGGTTCCGCCAGGCCCACCAATCTTTTTTTCCTCAAGCAGTTGGTGACTTTGAGTAGGGATTGTCTGGGAAGGACAAAACAAACACTGACTCGTCCTTCGTGTGCCCACCTCAACTCTTTTTATAGGCTAAATACGCATACAAAAACCTCTACGACATACCGTAGAAGGTAAGTGCGTGGCGCATCCGAATAGGGCTTGATTTACGTGTCTTTTATCCTTGTCATTATTCTACAGTTGCATACCCTCTCAAAATCAATTCTCACCATTGAAAGTGTAGTTGCTTTGGAGCTCTAAAATGCGGCCGTTCGCAAGATCCTTAGTGTCCAATCGGTACGTGTCCTGAAGTCGGAGCAATCCTATTGCAGCTCCGGCCAAGTCCTCCTAAAACAGGTCTTCACTGATAAAACTGATAGTATAAAGGATAAGTGAAGGGTTTCACAGTTTCAACAGCAATTAGTATGTAGTAACACAGTGGAATACGAAAAAAACTGGTGAATAAGAGAAAGCAGGCCGGTGCGCGTGTAGCGGAGGCTTGGTTTGTAGCGGCGGAGGGCACAGATTAATCAAGGAAAGGAACTCCAGGACGTGGTCAATTTTGGCACAGGCGCGGTGGCTGGGTCACATCCTGCAGCTCCTTATAGGCGCATGGACCCGATTCCCTATAAGAACCGAACAACTAAATATTTATATATTTTACTGGTTAATTTTCCCAATTCAAATCAGGAAGGAAAGGAGGAGATAGGAGGAGCAAAGTACACAATTTCCACGTCAAATTGAACACTACTCTGAACAAGCTGAACGCTTGTGAAATTAAACTGGACATCATCCAAATCGGAACGTGATCCTTCCACATTAAATTAGAATCTCTTCAGAAAGGGTAAGATAATTTTTGTTCGAGGAAAATTCAGTACGACTTTCGCTGATGTTTCAATTCAGCTACCCAATAAGCGAACACAAATTTGTTTGTTGTGTTTAGTTTGTTTGAAATTCTATGAAATTCACATTTTTTAAGGAAGAAGAATACTTCAACAGCAAGAAGACGATCATTTTTTAGTGCCAAAAAAGAGATTGCGCCATGTCCTCGTGCTTGCCGTTGCGATTTTTATTCGATTGATAGCAAAATTTCTGTTCGCATGGAGTTTCACACCTGTAAACGATAATACAAAAACGGCAGTAAAGAATATACGCCTTGATAACTCATGTAAGCGGAATTTACAGTATCAATCAATTAAAAGTCGAAGCGCACTTTTTAAGCGCATGGCGCGATATCTTCTACCTAACGCAGTAAATGGTTGCTGCGTTGTTGCGCTTTGAAAAAATCAATATAATACATTTTCTTTAAAAAATTTTTTTAAATATCTACACTCATTCAGGTAGCTGACCTAAAAAATTCAAAGAAACTTGTACCAAATTTTTCTTGAACAAAAAATTATTCTACCTATCTTGAAGTGTCTGTAGTTCAACCTGTAAGAAGAAGCTCTTCTCGATTTGGAAGAGTTCACTTTGGTGTCAGAAGCATCAAGTTTGTTTTGAAGAGCGTCCAAACTGGCGTGGAATGTGTTCAAAAATTGCCGTAAAAAGTATCCCAAAGCGTCTAACTTGGCATATGACGTAAAAGTTACAAAAATTGCCTCTGGAAAACGGGGATAATAAGCAAAGCAAGTAAAGAAAGAGGAAGAAAACGAAAAAGGAATACAGGATTTGCAAAAAAAGCAGAAAAATTGGTAAAAATGCGAATGCTTTTCTGCACAAATTACACAAATAAGCGTGTAGGCTTTTGGCCTGAATTTCTGAGATAGCCAGCGACAAATAGCCGAAAAAACATGATCAGAGCAGATTTCTTACGGCGATATTAGCATAGGTGTCGGACTAGTCGTTACCTAGGTGGGCTGGAACTTTTCAGTATTATTATTACATGGAAGTTACACAGCTAAAAACTAACCTCTGTCGGAAAACGCACACCATACTCGGCCGGAACGAACGAGTCGGCATTGTTTAGTAGCATTTTTTGCTTGATCGTGTTCCAGTCAGACATCTGGAAGCGTCCAGCTCACAACTGCATACAGCTAACCCTAAACATTAAGGCCGACGATGAGCACGAACCTTCCTTTTGATGAGCAGAAAGGCGGTGAGTGGGTTCGAAATGTCGTTGATTTCGGCCGTATCCTTCTCGTTCTGGGTGTCGTACTTTTCGGCTAATCTAGAGGAAATACATTTAGATCCAAGGTCTCTCTTCGTCGTACACAAAACGTTACCCTACTCCATAAGCTGGTCCAGTCGACGTCGTTCAGTTTCGATGTATCGGTAGAGAATATCCGGGATCGATCTCTGTGAATCGACTAAGCTCTGCATGTCGGCGATCGAGGAGTACAGGTCAGCATTGGCATAGGCGAGCAGTACGACCAGAAAGGCCAGCAGGTACTGCATTCTGAAACGTAGTAGTACATAGAATGCGAGCTGCCGAAGGGGCGAAACGAAGGATGATTCACAAACCGGATGGTTACGGAAACGCGTACGATATTCGCGAAAAAAAAAGGAAGAAAAGGGAGAAGAGCCGGGTAAAATTATAGCTGCCAACTCTATCATCATCGCGGAAGGGAGGAGTGATGAAAGAAGCAAGGCTCACTTTACAGATGCACCGGAAATATCATGCTACTTAACGAAATCGAACGGTGCCCTTCCAAAAATACGCAAAGCGTTTTTCAACATAGCATATCTCAAAGGAATGTGCGGAAACTTCTTCAAGAAAAGCGGAGCATGGAGCAAGAGCGCAGAATGATCGGAAACGGGAATACAAAAGCGGAAACGGAAATAGTATGAGTATGAAATTCAATTCAAAATAAAATTCATATCTTCATTGAATGTTTCATAGATATGTCTAATGTTTGTTACGACCTTTTTATTAATTGACCACATTACCATGTGCTGTGCATCTTTCAACGTTTAGGACTTGACAGTTCACAACTTCATGTGAATTCTAAACATCTCTACAACCTTTACTAGCAGCAATGGTATGGCTTCTCATTTGGCGCATACGTTTTTTAGGGTACCACGTGCTCTGCCACAAGTTTTAGTTCAGCCGATGAACAATGAATCGAGTCTGAAATGTGAGGTTTCAGACAGGTTCATGGAGCAGTAGTGATCTTTTGCACGTCACGGAATTTTTGTTGTATAATGCTTTCATATGAGTCTGAAACATCTTCTAAAGCTTCATCGAGCAGCAATGTTGAAGTCTTTCAAGCCTGCACTTAGCCTGTTCCTACATTTTGCTGTTTGTTGTATTTTACCGTAATCTGTAGCGTTTTTAAGTTCTAACCATTAAAAGAAGCACAAATCTATTTGATACAGCCGCTTTATGGAAGAATTTTGACAAGTGTTCACGCGATACACAATGAATCGAGTGTAGAATGCAAAAATTCAGACGAGTGTACGGCGCAAGTCGCACAAACACCCAGGAGGTACGTCAGAAAATCGTCAGAAAATTCCTATTTTCCTTCGCTTTCATACGAGCTCTATAATTTTGTAAAATTTTCACTTTTAAAAAGTTACGAATTAAATTCTGTTTTAAGGCGCCACAAGACGGCAGTCATTTGGTGCATTAAAATACGAGATCGCACCATGCACTCTAAAAGCTCGTCGCGATTTTTATTTGACTGGTAACGTACGTGCTGTTAAATCAAGCATCGAAGTGAGGGTATGTTTGTTCTTTACAATCGTTTCTGCTGTATCGTTTCCAGATGTGAAACTCCATGCAAACAGGAACTTCACTATCAATCAGATAAAAATCGCAACGTCTTGGACGTGGGGCTTGGCGCGATCTATACTTTTAGCACCAAAAATGGCTGCCTTTTCTTTTAGAACCAAAAATGGCTGCCTTCCTACTCTTTAAAAAAGCTTTAAACCATTATTTTTCATTAAAAAAGTGAATTTTATAGAATTTCAAACAAGGAACAATGAACAGGTGAACTAAAATCTCAAAGAATATCACACTAAAATTTTCCTTAAACAAAAAATTATTCTAACCTTTTTGCAGAATCTACACCCCTGCGCAAAATTATAGGTTCACCCCCGGTTTTTAATACCCGAAGAACCCGCTGCCGAGTCTCAGTAATGTTACCATTGTATTCGTCAATATCGAAGACCTATATAGAAGAGTTCTAGGCAGGTTATCTTATCAGCGCAGGATATTACGAACTTTCATTGAAAATTTACCACATGGAGACCGGTGCAAAATATAAGTTCACATCATAAAAAACCTGATTAATCGCAAAAGCACTTACAGACAAAGTAAGATTGTTGATTCCATCTCCTTTGTTGGAAACAACATCGAAAATTCCATTTGGCGTGCTGCTGATAAGGTTATCAATAGCAGTTTGTTCTACATTTGTCCATTGATCAAGTATGACGTTCTTCAGATCAGAAATCGAGGTATAGTTTGTTCTATCTTTGTACACTTTGTGTACCAGAAAGCCACACAAGTTCTCTATCGGGTTGAGGTATGGAGAACAACTAGGCCACTCCAGAGGTTGAATTCTGTTGAAGTTAAGCCAATCTGTAGTTGACTGTGATACGTGAATGGATAATGTTGTTGGAAAACAAGAAAATCTTCTTAAATATAGCACAAGGTAATCTCCGAGCAATTTCTGATAGTCCTTACTGTCCATCCTACACGAGACAAACTCCAAGGCGATAAGCCCGTATCCAGAAAACGCAGTCCAAACCATGAGACTTCCACCGCCAAAGTTGCGCCTGGAGAATATTCGCTCCTCTTTCCTCAGATCTCTACAGTAGTGTCTGCACCCGCCGGGCCCATCAAAATTCCACTTCTTTTTTTTAGTTTTGACAAATTTTAAAGGCGATCTCACATCCCTTTCAATATTCTTATATATACTCAGGGCGCGTGTAGCACAGTCGGAGGAGGCGCCGACGGTCCGTGCATCTGATACCAGGTTTCTGGTTCGGATTTCCCGTCCAGGCCAACCAAGCCTTCCATCCCTCTGGGGTCGGTGAATTGGTACCAGACGTGTCTGGGAATAATAAAGCGCTGAATTGTTCATCGGCTGGCCACCGCAAGCCATTGTATGGCTAAATACGCATTCATATCGCCTCCACTACATCCCGTAGAAGTAGAATGCGCTGGCGCATCCCAAAAGGGATTGAGTAACGCTGTCCTTTATCCTTTATCCTACTTTTGTGATTAATCAGGTTTTTTATGAAGTGAACATATACATATTATATTTTGCACCGGTCTCCATGCGGTAAATTTTCAATAAAAGTTCGTAATATCCTGCGCTGATAAGATAACCTGCTTAGAACTCTTCTATAGAGGTCTTCGATAGTGACGAATACGGGGGTAACATTACTGGGCCTCGGCAGCGGGTTCTTAGGGTATTAAAAACCGGAGGTGAACCTGTAATTTTGCACCGGGGTGTATAGTTTAATGTCGAAGGAGAAGGAGCTCGTTTTGGCTTGCTTTATTCAGTTTTCAGTTTTATTTCAAAAGCGTTAGGCTTGTCTAGAAGAGTGTCTAGTCCTAAGACTCCATAGGGTGGCGACATCGCTGACGAGCTTATCGCCTCTGAACAACAGAAAACTGGAACGTGCACATTCCGATTCTCCTAATGGATCACGCCCGTTGGTGAACTGCATATCCAACTACAGCCACTCATGTATTTACGAAGAAAGCGTTCATCCGCATCTGAAGCACGTCGTGACATGAACGCAGAGGAAAACAGTATGAACGTTCAATTTTTCTAGGAAATTTCATGAAATTTCTCTCCGTATACTCTACATCGAATAAGCTCGAGACATAGATGTTGAATCTGTAAAGGTAGACGCCAGCTGTCGCGCGCAGCCAATCGAAATTCCCGGTTCACGTACCACCAGGGTCAAGCATGGGATTCGATTTTTCTCTGAACATTTACTGCCATCTCCCTTCACACCTTTCGGAGCAGATTTGATACAAAAGATGTGGAGGGGGTTGGTCTTTTCTAGTTTTTTAGGTCATTTCTTGCCCTTAATAAGTCGTTCTTCCACGTGTAGCTTCGGCATTGTGGAAATTGGCATTTTGTGAACATATAACTACATTCTATAAAGTTTTAAATGAGAACCCGTTCTACCGTTCAAAAATAAAGATTTATATAGGTTTTCTCAGGCAGTCTTCGAATCATTCAGAATGGGTTCAATTCTACGCGTATTTTTGCAGAATGAGCATGACATATTTTTCAACCTGAAGAAGCGACGTCTCTGATACTGTGCTCTATAGAATTTTGTTGCTAATTGCCAACTGTAATTTTAGTGCTCTCTTAATATTTAGAAGATTTGTTATTTGTTATGTCAAAAGATTTCTTCAAGTGACATGTAAATCGTTCACGCAGTCGTACTTGAATACTTGACTTGTCACGGAAATAAATAGATTTCTAACTGAAGAAGACAACGTCAAGAGGAGAAGTTGTGCCCCCTGAAAAACTTCGAGATCTGTTTATTATACAGAAAAAAGCATTTTCGCTGCTTAGGGGTGCCGAGTATTCAAAATGTGTAGTCGTTTTTCATTGAAATGAAATTGAGTTTTTATCTGAAGAAGACGACTTGTCGAGGCGAAAGAGTTGAAATTTTACCATATAAAACTTCAACTTCAATTAATAACCCAAGCTTGAGGCATAACCACGTGAAGCGCCAGGTAGGATTCGGTGGCTTTGGCGGTGGTCCCCTTTCACCAACACCAGCAGAAGGATTCGGCCCACGAGGACGAATGGGACCAGGAGGACGCATGGACCCCCCCCCCCTTGGGAAGATGAGAAGGACGCAACAACGCAACGCAACGAATCTGAATTCGTCATGATCCAGTAACTGCTGCTGCAATACAATTACTTAACGTAATATACAACTGACAGCAATCTTACTGCATGTTCTACAGCATCCTCACATAGTGGTACACTAACTACTTGTATGTCTTTCTCTAACTATTATACTATTCTAATGTCTTGTAACAACGGTTTTCTTTAAATAAAGCCATGACTTACTTCTGTTTAGCACGAAGTGAAGAGTCACATATTTTCTCTAACGACTCTGTATGATCAGGCTTCCATTTTTGCATCTATTTCCCAAAAGAAGTCGATGCGAAAATCGAACTTCCTGAACTTATAAAAGATCGCTACAGAGAAGTTATTTTTACACATCCCAGATGATCCATTTCTCCATAACCTACGGAAGTGATGTAGTCACGGCTCTCGTCCACCAGGTGTCTGCGAAGCGCATTACGTGGCCGGCCCACCTAATTTTCGACAACTTAACCAATGCGACAGCGCCTGTGATCTTCGAACGTCGACGAAGCTCAGAACTCTGGGAACCTTCTCTCACTTCCGTGAGTCGTGTCACTCCGAGCGTCGTCCTCTCGATTCCACGCTGCACGACGCTGATCGCGTGTTCATCCTGCTTTTCGTGGTATGGCCCAGATCTTTGAAGCGCATGCTAGGGCTGGGAGAACAGTGGAGTCGAATAGGTGGGCACGGAGTCGGACGTTCTTCGTCTTCTTCACGACTTCCTCGACGCTCTTGAAAGCTCCCCAAGCCGCTCGTTTCCTCCTGCTCAGCTCCGGCGCTAGGTCGTTGGCCATATTGACTTCGCGACCCAGATACACGTAGCTGGAGCATTCGGAGATGTTCGTTCCGTTGAGCGAGAATGGGGCATCAGAAACTTGTCCGTTCCTCATGAACATCGTCTTCGTAAGATTCAGCTACAGTCTAACGTTCCCACATACGCGATCGAAGTCGACCAGCATTCGCTCCACCTGACTGATGCACGGCGTTATGAGCACGATGTCGTCAGCGAAGTGAAGATGGTGCAGCTACCGGCCGTCGACCTTCACTCCTGTGTTCCCCATTCTACTTCGCGCATAACATTTTTGAAGATGAAGCTGAAGAGCTTCGGGGATATGGTATCCCCCTGCCGAACCCCCCTGTTTACGTCGATGAGGGCGTCGTTGTAGAATGGTAAGATCTTGGTCGTGAATACACTGTATAGCTCTCGAAGGACTCTGATATACTGAGTAGGGACGCCCTGAGTGAGCAGGGCTTTGATGACCGCTTCAGCGTCAACAGAGTTGAATGCCTTCTTCAGGTCGATGAACGTAAGAGTACCCTCGCGATACTTCGATAAGCTATGTAAGTGAAAATCACCCACAATGGAGTGAGAACCTTTTACAGCAGAGGCAACAAAAGCTAACCTTACCTAAAAAGTTGTGTCATTCAATCACAATTCTAAAACAGCGTTGCAGCTGAGAAATATGAGAGCGCGTACCGGTTTCTCTCCAATTTTCTGCTAACAAACATAAGGAAATTTTTCGACGTCAGACTTCGGCTAGAACAGAGCCTCGACTCTGCATTACGCATTGGATGTGTGGCACTTCTCCTTCTACATCAGGAACTGGAATGCGATTCCTTAAACTAGCCTTTTCAAAAGAGATGAATCGAAAACCGATGCGTGAATCAATCGTTCAAAAGACAAGTCAAAAACTTACACTGCCCGCGCCAGAAAGATACAGAACGTGGGATCGTCCGGTGTCTTCGATGGCAGGAGAAGCTGGAGAGAAAAGTTAGTAATGAAAGGTCTAGAAGCGGTTGTTAGTGAAGAGTAAACGATGAGATTAAATGTGATTTTCGATTTCCATATGCCGACTGGTATGACCTTAGGTGAGATGTGCAAATTTTAGATGTGCATGTGAAGATGTGTTATTTGTGCCTTCGTGATCACATTTCTGAAGTGCATAATAGAACCTAATACTCTGAGATATTCTTGAAAGAATATATACGTAGCCTTGTAGCCTTTTCGTCGTCGAAAGGCTTACCTCGTAAACCGATATGAGGTCCAGGTGGTGATTCTTGTGCGCTTAAGGCAGACCGAACCTTACACACGTTGAGAAGCAAAGCTCTCTATCTTGACCGCTCTCATCTCATTTACCCAGTTTTAATAGTTCTGTGATGAACTGGTACTGCTGTAGATGATTTCGAGTTTTCAAGGCTCTGACGAAGGCGAGTTCGCCGAAACGTGAGCCAGATAGAAGTTAATAATAATCTTGGTGAACGGCTACAACAAGGACACATCAAGAGTTCTATGATGAATTTATTAGGCTGTCGCAAAATTAATATCCGTTTCAAGATATCTACAAAAAAAGTTTTTTACCCTTAATCATTTCTTCTCAGGGAAAGCCACACATACCTATGTGTATGTCGCTTTTAATTTTCTAGCCAGCCTTTTCCAGAGCGCCGTAAAATCATGAACCGACGCGACTATCGAGTCATCGTGCTTTATGAATTAAAATTGGGACATTTTGAGGAAGAGGCATCCCGTAACCATATTAGCGCTTTTGGAACGGACTGTCCTTGCGAACAACGGTGGGGCTCTGCTTCGAAAAATTCGTCTCTGGTGATTTTGATCTCGAAGAAAAACCGGATCGAGGCGCAAGTCGTCGCTTGACGATGAAGTTTTAAGGAGAGTCGTCGAAGCAAATCCGGAGACGAATACATGTACGTTAGCGTAGGCCTAGGCGTACATCACAGTACGGTAGCAAGACATTTGGAAGGAATCGGCAAGGTGAAAAAGATGTCAAAGTGGGTGCCTCGTGAGCTGACCGATGAACAGCGTCTGGCAGGTTTCGATACTTGCAAAAATGAGCCTTCTGTAAGCCACATTATAACTGAAGATGGAAAACAGGTCCGTTACGATAACAGGAAGCAGAGATTTGTCTGGATAGATAAGGATGCTCCTCCAACATCCTTTCCCAGACCCGCCCTTGACCCTATGCTTGACCCTAAGCGTTATGCATACTTTGTGGTGGTGTTGTAAAGGCGTAATCCATTACAGCTTTTTGCAACCTGGTCATGCAGTCACAGCAGAGTCTTGCTGTTGTGATATAAACCAAATCTATGAGAAGTTGCAAAAATTGTGGCCGGAGTGGAGAACAGAAGAGGGCCGTTCCTGCTGCAGTACAACGCAACGCCACACACCTCACAAAACACTCGACGAAAATTGACCATTTAGGTATCGAAGTTCTGCCTGACCCGCCATATTCTCCCGACCTTCCCCCACTGACTATCACATTTCCGTGCTCTTGATTCTCATCTGCTTCAGAAACAATTCACTAATTTGGCCGATGTTGAATGTGGCCTTCTTGATTTCGTTAATTCCTGTGATCTCAGGTTTTATTGGAAAGGATTAGATTCATTAAATTCTTCTTGGCAGAAATGTATAGGTTCCGAAGATTTTTACTTCAATTAATAAAGTTGTGTTTAAGCAGAGTGATAGCAATTTGAAGTAAGCGGTCCGTTTTGGCGATTAATTTTGCGACAGCCTAACATATCCTTGACCCGTTGACGGCAGTTCAACTAAGGCACGTATCACCGTACAGACTCACCCACGCAAACCAAGGCCAACTCGAAGTGTGCCAGTTGCATCAGGCCCCAATTTCGTTACCACCGTGCTAAAGATCATCACGGCCAACCCCGCTTTGCCGGTGGAACCATAAGAAACTAGGATGAAATATGTATTCTGTGGTAAGGTCAGGGCACAAGTCATACAGTGGCACACGCGCTCAAGTGATTATGCTGGGCAATCGAGTAGGTGCTGAAAAATCATTGAAATCACAAAGACATTTGGCAAGGCAATGAAGAAGGCGACTGGCAAGTCATGTGAGTGAACAAGTAATCACCACCCGAGATAGAAACGCAGTTGTCCGTAATTGGTGCTAGACAAGGAACTAAATTATTAATATAGTTAAAATATTATTACAGTCCTTAAGTGGTCCTTAGATGGTGTTGAAGATGTCCTTGGAGAGGACCGGACTGAGATTTGGAGCCGTCCTTGGCTCTGGTCCGATGCCGAGGTCGCCGACGAATCTGAAATGTGGAGATGAGCAGTGAATACAGCTGGCAGGTAAACGGGCTAGTCGCGGACATACCGTTCCGCGTCGGACATCTTCAGGCCGCATCGTCGGCGAAGATCGTTTCCCTTCTCATGAATCCATTTGTTCGACACCTGAGTGGCAGAATTCAGCAGGATAGGTAAACGTAGTGCAATAGAAGTTAATTCTACAAGGCTCAGATAAGGTTCAGACGATCCAAGAACTCCATCCCCTATGGTCCGCGAAACTTGGCGGGCTCCGTTAAGCCACAGAACAAAACAATTGAACTCTCTTCCCAATTTTTCGTAGAAATGGAAAGCATGACAGCGTAATGTATACACCATTCTCATGTCAATTCAGACAATTTTCGGATCACGTTGGAAATTTTGCACACTAAATTGGCTTATTTTCAAAGCCACTAATGATGCACTTGAAATCTAACTGAACATTCAAGAAATCAAAACGGCCGCCTTTCAAAAAATCAGAAACTTTCTAAAAAAAAGGTTAAGAGTACTTTGTTAAAAGAAAGGTTAGTATGACCTTCACTGGAAATTTTCAATTGACCTGCTCCAAAAAGTGAAAGCAATCTGTGAAATTTTATGATTTTTCAAATTTAAAATGAAAAGTGGTTTTAGGTTTCTTTATGGCCCAAGATTCAGCAATTGTTTTAGTGTGTTAAAAGAAGAGGTCGCGCCGTGCACTCATCTAGTCCGTCACGACTAGACGAGTGCATGGGGCGACTTTGTTTGCTTGATAGAGTAATCACTGCTTAGTTGGACAGCAATTGAAAAACATGTGTTTTTACAAGCGCTTTTGTTTGTAGAACTCGAACCTGTGTGATGTTACGCAAAAAAATTTTTTTGATTTTGCTATCAAACAAAGAAAATTCGCGACATCTTCAACGAGTGCGTGGCGCAACCTCTTCTTTCAATATGAAAAATCCCTGCTTTCCTAAACTTTAAGCAAAACCTTAAAACCTCATTTTATTTGAATAAAAATATTTTGTAAAATTCATAGAGTGAGATCACTTTTTGGGGAAGATGAATAAAAATTAAGAAATAATCCCAATTCTAAATTTTCCTTCAACGAAAAATCATTCTAACCTTCTCGGCTAGTCTCTAGTATAATCTGAAAGATGCACGATTTGATTTGTTAGATGTTCGGCTTAGTTTTAAAAGCGTAAAGGTTGTTTAAAAGAGTGTCTAATTTTGATAGAAAAATTTCAAGCTAAACTGGACACTTTTCAAACCAAATTTATACGAAAAGTGTCTAATTTGAAAATAGTATGCGCCACTTCCACCGCTGAGAGCTACCGCTGGGACAATCTCCTGATTAGTCTCCTTAACATTTCGACGTAATCCCATTGCTATGGGTCAACAACTCCAAGCCTGCATCTTCTTCTACTTTTTACCTGCTTTTTCCTGGACAAATCCCGAGTTTTACCGACGGATTTAGTACCTCAAGTGCCTCATAAATGGTATACGATATTAACGAACCCATTTTACTCCAACCAATACTGGACAGGCTGCATGCCGCGTTCGAGCGTCGCCTTCGCCGTTCTTTAGCAGATTGTACCAAAACAGAGCGTCATTCTGAAAACGAAATTGTTCCAGTTCAACGATACAGTGGTTATGGATGGAACTGGTCTTACTGCAAGGAAACATGGAAACACAAGAAAGACAACATGCAGGAAAAACAATAACCTTGGTGGGAAGAATTGTGGACTTGATGTCAGTGAACACAGTTCCACCGCCATGCACGGGTTGAGACATCTGAAACAGAAATTCGAGCGAATTCTCCAGAGCAGTTCATACTGCGTCTAGTCAGGCAGAAATAAGTACATACATAGTCCTCCACTATCTCCACAATACTTGTTTCTTTCATTGTAATACTCTTAGAATAGTGTGGAAGGTAGCTCTGGAATCGTTGTCGAAATTTTGCGTCTTTTGCAGATTTCGTCGACTGGAAAGGCTGTACGCTCGCGTTCTCTCGGCTCACTGAAGCTTCTCGTCGTTTGTCCCCGGGTGGTGCCTGCCTAGCCTCAGCACGGAAGCCCACTCCCATATTTCTATATCCTCAGAAAGCTCGTTCGTACTAATGTTTTACCTACGAGTTTCTTCGTGCGTAGAACGTTAGGTCACTTCTATCTGGACTTCTTGAATTACCGCTAATCTTTACAGACTTTAGAAGGCTCTGATAAAACTGGGTCTTCCGTGACGGTCTGCACATCACCCCAACCCGACGGACTCGTATTTCTCTATACCGCCCTTTCTATTACGTCCAGGGACTGGATTCTTCAACGACTTACAGCAATTTAACAGAGAAAAGACAGTCGAAATCCCTTATAGCGAGGCTCATCAAGCGAACACTTCGCTTGATGAGCACAATGGTGGAACACTTCGCCACTCTGTCAGGGATTTCGACTGTATTTTCTCCGTTAAATTGCTGTAAGTCGTTGATGAATCCGGCCCCAGGTCCTTCTGGCTGTCTTGTCTTCTAATAAGATGGTATGAACACTTGCACACCATAGAACTCACTATCTAAACTCACGTAGAGAAGCACAGTGGCGATTCTGTTGCCAGTTCCCAGCGATTCGAACGACTTCACCTCTTCCTTTCTCGCATGATCAAAGTGAGGATCGTAGTGCCCACCGATACCGTAATTGGCAATCTGAAGCGAGGAACCGCTCTTCGAGGAGCCTTTCAGCTAAGAAAGGCTTCTCCCATACCTGCAACTCTTCTGCGGTCTCCATCTCCAGGTTGGTCATCAACTCTAGACGTCTATTCACTGTCTCCACAACTTCACCTTCCCATCCTTTCAGCCATGCGCTGAAACCAGTTCATTTAGAGAGAGCTCTAGACGTAATCACGATCCAAGCACCTTTTGCTGATTCTGTAGGTGGCGGTTACGAGTTTTCCTGATGCGGCGTCATGAACTGTGGCTCGGGCTAGCTGAACAACGAGTTGGGGTTAAGCAGAACAGAGTCAAGAAGTGCTGTATCCTACCTACCTTAGGCATCGCTAACTCCTGAATCGCCTCGATCTCGTCGTCAGTGATAATGTCTTTGAAAAGGACAGCCAGAGGATTGAAACGTTTAATCTCGACCTAGAATCAGAGAAATAGTCCTATTGAAAGAATGTCATGCGTAGCATCATCTGACGCTTTTACTAAATTGGAAAGCTCGTCAACTTATCTACGTATGAATTGAGCCAAATGAGCCACTTCTACCTTTCAGACCAATAAACTATTTTCAAGTCAAATTGGACATCTCTGAAAGCATGCTTGACGAGTTTGAAATCAAGCTGTACATCTTCCACAACTTAATCGCCTACCAGATTAAATTAGTCACTTACCAAAAAAAATTAAAATTTCGTCTATGAAAATTACATGTGACTTTCTTTGAAAATTTTAAATCGTCTGGGGCAGACGATTTAAAAAAAAAGCGAAAAATCTCTTTGAGATTAAACTTATTTTTATTTTTAGAGAAAGAAATAGGTATTCTTATGAGAAGGATAAAAAGAATAAAAGGAATTCTATGCAAACAATAAAGTGAAGATTGCGACGAAATAGACAATTGCATGATTGGATTTCTTGTTTTAGAACTCTAAAAATTAGTACCTTCCCCCCCCCCTTAAAAAAACTTCAAACAAATAATGTTAATTTAAAAAATTTAAATCTTACGAAACATCAAAAATTATGCTTACTTTTTCGGAGCGGGTGAATTTCAAAAATTCAAATAAACTGCTATTCAACTTTCTCTTAATGAAAAAATATTTATCTTCAAGGAGAGCACCTATCATAATTTGGAAAATGCTCGTTTTGATTTACAAGATGTTAAGTTTCATTTCAAAGTTATCAAGCTTGCTTAGAAGAGTGCCCAATTTGATTTGAAGAATTATTCAAATTGGCAAGAAAATGGTATAACCGATCCTATAACACAGCTGAAGGTCAAAGGGAATGAGAAAAAGTCCGCAGATATCTATGAATAAGTAGTAGGATCATGTTTACCCTTCAGACAAATACGTAGACATTTCCGAGTAAACAGGTAACTTTCTTTAGCTGAAATTCTCTCGCAAACAGCACACGCCTTTTATGGACTACCCATTAAAGTTGTCTGAGCGAAAGAACATGCCGCGAAGACGCACAGCAGAGGTACGGGAACGCACCGTTGCTCCTACCATAATCGCGGCAACCGGGCCGGCCCCAGTCTCAGCATCACCGATGGGGCACACGATTGGCTGCCGCGACGACGAGAGGAGCAGTTGCGCGTTGCAGTGCGCCCTCTTCACGCTCCCGCATCCCTGCGGTGCATTTTCGCGTTATTTGCCGAACAAACTCACCTTTATCGGTGCGTAGACAAGGAAAGGACGGTCTCGCTTGTAGTAGCAGTACAGCTTCGAGACGTCTTTTTCGCTCTGAAATGGCACCTCTTCATAGTGGCCGAACATTCATTACAAAAGACGGTGAAAAGTATAGCTACTCGCCACTGGAACTTCATTTCTACACAAAGCTTCGTAGATCGTTCGTTCCTGATTGCCCAGTACGCTCTCAGGTCTCTCGTTCACGATTCGCCCGAATGATCGTCTCATATCAGCCTTCTTCACACCTTCTTGTTCCAGCAGATCTTCGTACCACTTGATGTTTCCTCTAGCTCGGGGATGGCTGGGTTCTGAAAACTTATTCCGTTCAAAAACTTCTAGAAGGGTACATCTAGGTCAGAAAACGTGGACCAGAAGGCTGCGCTCACCTATTCTATAGAGTTGCTCGATCAACTGCAGAGCATGCTTGAGATTTCCTTGCTTATAAAGCGAAAACGAGAGGTATTCGAGGATCTAAAAGTTTCAGCGTCAATGCCTACAGATCAAGACGTGATGCCGACAGCATACCTCTCCCAACTGAGCTGAAGACTCATCCTCATCCTCGTCTTCAAGGCGCTTCTTCGCCTCCTCCATCCACATGATTGTGTGATAGTAGTCGGCATCGTTATACGCTGCTTTGCCAATCTCAAAGCAGTCTCCAGCTGGAAAGTGAGGACTCTGTGATCGGATGGAGTTGCCACTGGATGTAAGGAGTGAATTGCGGTGCTGGCAGACTCCCCAGGATATCTTGTCAAATATGAGGGATAAGCATGAGAGAAATCACTAAATGGTACAGTATGTAAATATCTGTCTGCCGCTAATGTACCGCATTTATTCGATGGAATCTTTTAGCTATCCTAAAAGTTTAAATACCCAAGTTTGAGGTCTAAACGGCAAGAGTTGTGACAACAAAAAGCTATCTCGAACGTGTCCACGCGGCCTTAATTCAGGACGAATGGGTAAGACTGGAAGCGGAGACGAAGACTTGCTCGACTGGTAGCGCTAGATGTGAATTTTGAAATAAGCCTTTACCCATCTTATTTACGATGAGTGTAAGGCAGTCAGAGGTGACGGCTGTCGTGTGTGCCCGATACCAGGTTCCTGGTTCGGATTTCGCGCCCAGGCCAACCAATCCCTCCATCCCTCCGGGATCGGTGAATTGGTACCAGACTTGTCTTGGAAGGATAGAGCGCTGACTTCTTCATCGGCTAGCCACCGCAAGTCATTGTATGGTCAAATACGCATTCAAATCACCTCCACGACATCCGTAGAAGTAGACCGCGTGGCGCATCCCAAAAGGGGCTGAGCAACGCCGTCCTCTATCTATCTATCCTATCCAACATTATTCACCTTTGCAAAGGGAATAAGGAGGATTTGAGAAATGTTCTAGAACAGTAAGCAGTAACATACCACTGAAGGTGTAGTTGCCCTGATCTTTGTAGATACGACCGTCAGCCAGTTCCTTTGTATCCAATCGGTACGTGTCTTGCAGTCTCAGAAGGCCATTCGCAGCACCTGTCAGGTCTTCCTGAATCACAGAACGTTTACTCTAAATTCTGAAAAACTGGCGAAAACTAATAGCACTCCTAACAAGCAAATCCTACGATCTAAATAGATCACCTGTAAGATCTGTCACTTAAACCTCACCTCGGTCGGGTAACGAAGTCCGTAGTTCACATCGCTCACGCGGTCGATGAAAGACTCGGCCTTATTCGAATTCATCATTGACTCGATGCTCTTCCAGTCGAAAATCTGCAACACTTCAGCTTAAACTAGGCTACACCACCTCAGCTTCAGAAGCTACCTTCTTCTTCAGCAGCAGGAAGGCGTTGATGGGGTTTGAGATGTCCTTCATTCCAGTCTCGAGCGCTGCGTCGTTTCTCTCCTCGTACTGCTTTGACAGCCTAAAACACATTGATAAGGACATCGGGTGTGTCCGCCTGGTAAGCGAAAAAACGTACTCTCTCAGCTTATCGAGTCGCTGGCGCTCGCTCTCGATGTACTTGTTGAGGATCGACGGGATTGTCTTCTCCGAGTCGAGCAGGCTCTGCATGTCCGCGATCGAGGTGAATAGATCTGCACTGGCTGGTGCCAGCAGTGCGGCCAAAAGGGCCAGCAAGTACTGCATTCTGAAATCAGGTTGTGAAGACGGCTGCTAGAAAATCGACGACGATCAGGAACAGAATCGGAGCAGAGTTAAGGAACAGTAGAGGAAATGTAGAATGGGGCTAGAAGATGAGCTCCTTAACGAAATGAATTCAGAAGTCAGCTGAAGTCGATGCACATATTCATCGCCATTTAGTGAGATCAAACTTCAAGTGTCTCCCTTCAAGTGAAGAGAGTACGAGGTAGGAATAAAAGTATTAAAAACGGTGTCAGGAGGGTGATAGCGCAGTCGGAGGAACCGATGGTTCTTGCATCTACCCGATTCCAGGTGCTTAATTGGGTTTCCCGCCCAAGGCAATCAAGCCTCCCATGTCTCCGAAGTCGCGGCATGTCTGAGAAAGGTGAAGCCCCGACTTTTCCATCAGCTGGCCAGTCCCGTCCGAGACATGAACAGGAGGAGAGACGGGAATGAGAGCGTTCCTGCTCCTGCAGTCACGTATTGTCAAGCGGTCATTTCTTGGAGAATAGGCATGCGCAAAGCAACGGAAAAGAAGAAGAAAAAGATGCTGCGAGCGGCCGATTTTCACGACAGCAACTCTCTTAAATTACTTCACAATCTTTGGAAAAAATGAAAGAGGAGTTCAAGCCACAGAGAAGTGAACAGCTGTTCTCGCTCATACAACAGATATCATTGAGAAGATGCCCTCACTTCTGTCAATCGTATACGCTCTGAAGCGAAAGAAGATATGTGTTGGTGTTGGCCAGCCGGTTAAGACCAACACCGACAGCCACGCACTGAACTTCTACAGAATACCGCTGAGGTCATTTGAATTCTGTACTGTCGACACCTCTAAATGATTTAGGGAAGAACTTTTTAGTGATAGAACATACCTCCACCAGCAGGAGCGCCATCAAAACCGCTACTTCTCTAGTGCTCAATGCTTTTTGTTTAGCCTACGGCCGTTGTTACAAAGGTTACATGACGATAGAGGACGGTGTCAATTAATCCTCGTTTGTGATGTGCCACACATTCTACCTTTATATGAGATCGCGGAGGCAGTTTGTATGCGGTTTGGCCTATACAATGACATGCGATGGCCAGCCGATGAACAAGGCAGTGTTTATCCCTCTCAGATAAGTCTGGTATCAATTCAGCCAACTCGGAGAGATAGAAAGCTTCTATGTTCAGGGAGGAAACCGAACCAAGCATATCGGTAAAGGGTGTACGCAACAGCCAGCGCCTCCTCCAACTACACTACACACGTCCTATGTGCTCACCCAAGGATGTCCTGCTGCGAGCAAAACTCTTACGCGAGGTGGGACTTCAACCAACCGATCCTGCTCTGCCAGCACGATCCTACACGACTACATATGTACATACATATACCGGGGGCGCTGTTCGACGCAGCTCAAATTTGGCGACAGAGCATGAAGGTTCAGATCCCGTTTCGGAAGAGTTTTGATCGCAACAAGACATTTTTGCAACATTTTTCTCATGTCTGCTATTCAAAAAGAGCAAAGCGTATTTGAAAATGGGCTTAGTGCACAAATTATTTCAGTGTAGTAGACTCCATGGTTCCCGAGGTCTCCGAGTTAGTGGAAAATACATCGTAGAATACCAGAATAAAAGATTACACATACATGTGCATGCCGTTTTCAATTGGAATTGAGAACAAAGCTTCTCAAAACAAAGCTGAACACTTCTGAGACCAAGTTGAATGCCTTCCATATCAAAACGAGCGCCATCCAGACCAAACTAGCCACTCCCTACAAAAGCCAAAAAAATTGTCCTGGAGACCTTTACCATTCCTAGAAAATCTATAATTCATTTGGGGCGAAAAGGTGGACACATTTTCTGAAACCTCATACAAGTGTTATTTTTCCAATGAAGAATGTCAAAGCTTATTTCAAGGTGCAAAAGTGTCAATTTTTGGTACATACAACGAAAAGTCGTTGTTCAGCACGTCGCAATTTCACTTTAATTGATAGTAACTAATCCTATTTACGGCAGTTACTACTCTATAGGGCAATAGAATGAATTGTAATACTTAGAGAACAGGCATCCCCTACTTCGCAGCTTCAACAGCCAGAATCGGATGAAAATCTTTACGTCCTTGACGAGCTCATGGCTCGATTTCTTCTTAAAATAAACCCTAGAATTGGTGCTCTCTCGCTGGCAATTAGAATGATTTTCGTCATTTTTGCGGATTTGCTAAGCTTGTCACGGAATTGCTACACGTCTACGGCTAAGTTTCGATCCAAAATTTTCTCTTGTGCAATAAATATTTCATAAAATTTCAAACAGTGTGCCCATTTCTTGAGACATGTGAATTAAACATTTTCAAAGGAGGTCGTCCTAAATCAATTTATCCCGAACAAAAATTTATTTTTAAATTCTTATAGATAGTCTCCTTAATCTGAAGGATGCTCGTTTTGATTTGGAAAATATTCAGCCTGATTTCGAGAGTATCCAACCTGAGATGAAAATTGTATGCATAGCCTTACGGCAAAGAAAGAAACAGCTACTACACCACGAATGCGTTGAAGGTTAAGAGGAACAAGAATAGAGAAATGGTTAGGGATCTCAACTAGTCGTCAGTGTTCCTGACATCCAATATTCCAAACTATTGTAGTAACCTAAGAAAACGGACTCCACGCAATCGCTTCTCGGAATCAGAAAGGTCAGCGATAGTCCACTTTAAGTCAACCGACACAGAAGGTCTTGCCGACCTTCTCAATCCTTCGACTTAATCCCTCTTCACTGATGAACCATCGCGGAGGTATTACAAGAAAAAAGCTCGTTTAGACATGGGGAAACGAACCACTTTAAGAGAAGGCAAACATTTGTGATTTTATATTTTTCACTGTCGCTTTTCTTATAACTATTTGTAGTGAATGCTTTTCTTATAACTATTTGTAACATGAAAAATAGTAACACTTCCTGAAAAAAACTAAAACCCGTAGATCATCGAACGATGAGGCCCTGATAGTAGAATTCCAAAAGTTAGAAACACAAGGAGTCGTCGAAACTTTGGACATGGAAGGGCTGTAGTATAAACATGTAGGACCCTCTAGGAAGGAAGTGAACACGTAGTTGGATCTCGAAGGAAATCTCAGCCATTAATAGCAAGAGTAGCCGTCTTTAAGAGATTCCTTTTGCGAGCAACGCTCAGCAAGGTTGTATGCGAGATGAGCAAAGGGCAGAACCATCACCAGCATAACCGAGATTGTTATCGTCGGCGGCGAGCGAGAGGGGTTTCGCCGAAAGGTGGTGCTTGTCTCACCAACAGTTACTCCCACCGGTCAGAAGTCGTAAGTACACGTAGCGTTACGCCTACCCAGAAACCGTGACCGTTTCCGTTTCTGTTCGAGGACGACAGCAATGCCTATGGACAGTGCCACATCAGGTTTAGAGGTACGCAAGAGCAGACGCTCGAACGGCGCCTCTAAAAAGGATGGCGACTTCTTTCCACACAACGCTGCAGACTGGCGAAGTATGTGCGAAATTTTACAACGCGTCGAAGAGATGACCGCTGGGAGGAGAGGGGGGACGTGTACGTGCTGGCGCTCACAAACCGTCTCGAAGGAGTTGACGTGGCCGGAACCGTGACCGTGAATAGTTATCATTTTCGGGCGTAGTAGAGAGCTTCGTCCAAACATCTAGGGAGTTCATTCGCTCCTGAACCGTACTTGAATCTGGTGGCAGATAGGCGATAGGACGAACACGTCCGCACATAAGAACAGGACTAGTCGCTTGTTTTCACAGCTATCAGCCATCTATTGGAGTTTATTTATTTATTTATTTATTGCCTAAAACTCAAAAACGACTATTGTCAGCGATAGCTCTCATGCTTTTTCATTTTCACTTATCTTTTTTCAGGAGTTTCTAATCTCACCGAAAATCAGTTATGATGGCTGTGTTTATTCTTATTAGTTGAACTTCTTTCGAGTTTTTCCTAAATACTTTTTTCCGCCTAATTTGCTGTTCCGCATCCCATAGATGGACCATTTCATAGGCACTATTTTGCGCAAATAAATAAATAAACAAAAATAAATAAAACTTGTTCAACATAGGGCCAACTAAAGTTGGAGACGGATCTAATAATAAAAAAGATAAAGCAGTTATTCTAAAAAGGTGAAAGAAATAAAAAACTATAAATCACACTTAGTGCAACTCTATTGTTTGATAAAAAATCTTGTTTTGCTTCGCCTTCGCTGGTGAAACAAAAGAGGAGGAGCTTCTTACGAAAATACTTGAATTCAATCGAGAGGAAACACTATAAAATAATTTTGTGTGGGAATAAAAAACAGAATAAAAGCAACACAGAAAACAGCTAATTCTGAAGAAAAACCGCTCTGCAGAAGTGTTTTCTGGAAAAAGGAAACGGACCAAGGCTTATTCAAACTGTGCTTGGAGTCGTAACACAAAGCCTATTTACATAGCTGCTTATCTCGCCGGGTTGGGAGCTGAAGCAAGAAGCTTGATTCAGAGAATTAATTCTTATTGAAATGCGCCGGGTATTCTACTACTCCTAGGGGATGAAGGTGAGGCATTTTGAAGGAATATTGGGCCGGCACAAGGGCTTGCGGCGGCCAGCCGATAAACGAGTCAAAACTTTGCCTTTCCCAGGCTAGTCTGGTACCAATTTGACCTCGGAGATATGCCAGGTTTGGTTGACAGGCCGGAGAATTCGAACGAAGGCCCTTGAATTGGGTGCACGCGACAGTCGGCGCATTATCCGTCTGTCCACTCAGTAAATAAATAAATTAAATAATTAATTAATAGCACAGAAATGAAAGAAAGGAAAGCACCAGTGATTCGTATCAATGTTGTGTTAATAATTTTGATGTTAAAACGTTGTTAAAAATGGTTGTTGTTAAAGGTTGTTAATTTTAATGTCGGTTTTCTTATTACGACTCAAGCTAATATTAGAAATTTTTAAATTGGTCATGAACATTAAGAGTGAAAAAAGCAGCGAAGGAATCTTATATAAACTTCAGCTGATCAAAAATAAGAGCAGAAAGACAAGACATAGTATCTATCATAAGTTCCGGAAATATTTATTTATTTATTTATTTATTTATACGTGTATGACAACACGCGAAGAAATAAAGACTAGCAAGACAACACATTGGTAATAAACACAAAAATACAAGAAACGGTCATTGAGTGCTAGAATAATATCACAATAATAATAATAATAATAATAGTGCTTGAATAAAATACTGCTAGAATATGTCGGCTTCCTTAATTCACTCAGTCGACTGCTCTGAGCGAACACCTCAGAAGCATGACGTTTTTCCGCATATCGTCACTCTTTCACTAGAGCGTGTGTAGCGCAGTCGGAGGAGGTGCCGGGTGTCGCGTGCACCCGATAACAGTTTTCTGGTTCGGATTTCCCGCCCAGACCAAGCAAGCCTTCCATGCCTCCGGAGGTCGGTGAATTGGTATCAGACTTGTCTGGGAAGGATAAAGCGCTGACTTTTTCATCGACTGGTCACCGCAACTATGGCCAAATACGCATTCAAATTCTACGGCATCCCGTAGAAGAAGCATGCACGGCGCATGCCAAAAAGGATAAAGTAACGCCGTTCTTTATCCTTTATTCTTTACTTTAAAGCAAGTAGACATAGATAACGCAGAAGTAGAACGAACATGAATGATTTGCAGGTCCAAAATCAAACAATAGTTTGGGTAGCTGAGCATGTCTGATGGCAATTTGAGCGAAAATGCGTAGGATCCGTAGGATGCAGGATCCCCGAGGACGAAACGAAAAATCTGCGCTCAACAGAACAAACCTTCAACCTTTTATCATGTAGAGTAGGAAAACGGGGCAGCACGAACACTTCTGGCAGACAAAGCGCCGGCAGGCACGCACCTCCAGGCTGCCTGTGGGCAGGTTCGTCTTTATAGCAGCCACGTCGGAGTGGATTTCGACGAACGTTGGCCGACAGAGGGAGAGGGAAAAAGGGAACAGATGTGTGGCCGGCCGGTGGCCTGAAACGCCAACCAGAACAACTGACGACTCCAAAGGAGCCCGATCAATGCCTCGCGTACTCCACGGAACGCACTTGGAGGCTGGCTCGGCGACGAACTTATTCACACGAAGCAGCCATGCGAACGAGTTACGAATGCTGCCTTGTTCAGCTGGCTAGTGCGCTCGACAGCAGCAGTGAATGAGTGAAAATGGCAGAGCACCACGTCAAGGTCTTCATAGAAGGACTGTGAAGTGAATTTGGAAGATCACCCAAAGATGAAGAGAAACGGTACGATTTCGAAGATAAAACGTGTTCTAAAGCATAAAAGATGATATCGTCTTACCACAGGTATATTCTATTAATATTTCAGGGTAGCGCAGTCGGATGAGGCGCTATCCGTCGGATGCATCCGGAATCGAAGTTTCTTGGTTCCCGTCGTGTCCAGGCCAACCAAGCCCTCCATCCTTTCAAGATCCATGAATTGCTATCGGTCCTATCTAGGAAGGATAGAACATTGCGTTGGGCCACGGCTGTACCGAATGTCCGCAATTTTCGAGTAATCGAATTCGAACATATTCGAAGTGTGGTTTTTTGAATATTTGAATTCGAATACATTCGCAAAACGCGATTCTTTGAATATTCGAATTCGAATACTCAAATTCCAGTGAAAATCATTCGAACACCTATTCGAATAGGTCATTCGAGAACATCTATACACGGCTAGCCGTCACACTCCAAATACGCGCGCGGGCACATGTAGCGCAGTTGGAGGTGCCGACTGTTGCGTGCACCCGACACCAGGTACCTGTTTACCTGGATTTTCCGCCCTGGCCACCAAGACTTTCATCCAGGGTCAGCGAAATGGTACCAGACTTGTCTGTGAAGGACAGAGCGCTGACTTGTTCATGGTCTGCCCATCCCAAGTCATCGTACAGGCCATTCCTCATTCAAATTGCCTCCACGATATTCTGTAGAGGAAGAATGCGTGGCACATCAAAGGGGATTGATTGACGCCGTTTATAAGTTTTCTCTTCCTATGAGAGTTCATTTGATGCAGGAAGATACCCATGTAGAGGCAATTCTTGTTTCACTACCGTAGTTCTCCTTACTTCTAACAAGAAACTCTGACTTTCAGATGCGATTGCAGCTTTCAGTGAGCTTACGAAATTCAACGCCTACAAGCGCTTATAGTATAAACAAATAGAAGGATAAGGATAAACGACGGCATTAATCAATTAGTTTGCGGGATGCCCCACGCATTCTACTTCTACGAGATAAAACAGAGGCACTTTGAACGCGTATTTGGCCAATACAATGACCTGAAGTGGCCAGTCAGTGGAAAGGGCAGTGTTTTATTCTTCCTAGAGAATACTGGTACCAATCCATCGGTTTCGGAAGGTTGGAAGGCTTGGTTGGCCTGGGCGGGACCGAGAGCTAGACCGATGCATGTCACAGCCGGCGCGTCATCCGATTGCGCTACAATGCACTCTTATAATAGAAATAATAATAATAATAATAATAAATAAACAAATAAATAAATTATTGCGGATCATTGCGATCGCAGAAGGAAAGCCTGCGTTTTACACCCGTTGCAACTCGGGAATGCTCCGCGCAGTCATCTGGCTTCTCATCTGGTAGCGCTGATATCTGTATAAAAGCCGCGCTGACATTCTTGAGCTCATATTTTCCTTCTTCTGGTCAACGGGGTTTGCGCTGCACTCCGCTCTTGCGCTCTTCACATCCTGCGCTCATCTCATCCTAAGACTTAGACTTAGTTACTATTCACTTAGATTAGCTAGAAGTCATCCGCATTGCCCTAGGACCGCTATTGTGTTGAATCACTTAATTCGTGAATATTTGTTTGTTGTTTAATGTTTTTACTGGTTTAACTACCCAAGTTTCAGGTCTTGCGGATAAACTCGTTGTGTGAGCGTTGTGTGGTTGTGGTCTGTGGCAAGAACTGTGTTAACCGAAAGAACTGCCGCATGCTATTTCGCTGGTTTATGGTACATCGGCTGGGAATCGAACCCGGGCGAGCATTCTACCACTGAACCAATAAATAAATAACAGTTTACCACAGGGGTAGGTTAAAACATGGATCAAGGAAATATTATAAAAGCTAAACTCGTAAATGGGCCGTCGTTTCCTATCCCAATATTCCGACCCGCAATTTATCTTCAATGCATTCATAACTTACAATTGTCCATACAGTATGTATTGCTTCGTGCGATGCGCTTAGTAAAACCGAGCGCTATAAACATTTAAGAAATCAGAAATAAAAAATAATGGGCATATGCTACACTTTGCGATGATACGCTGACAAGTTGATGTTTTAGTCTTCTTAGAGAAGTCCAGTCCCAACTCACCGACCCCGAAAGGATGGAAGGCTTCGTTGACCTGGGTAGGATCCGAACCAAGACGGGTGGACGCCACAGTTGGCGACATTTTCGATTGCTTGCCATTAGGCTTAGCTAATTATCGGGAAGAGTATGCAGATTCCAACAGTTTTATTTCGATTAAAAAAGTGGACTGTGAGTGGACATATTTTAACCTGAATGGGCGGCCCAAATTCTACGTTATTTTTAGACAAACCGGATGTGCAGTAGTCAGGCCAGGTTCCTCAGTGGGAACACCCAGTTAAGATGCTAATACGAAGCTAATACAAACCAAGGAGACGGAACTGCAGATGTTAGCCGCGGCAGGCGGCAGAGAGTATCAAAAAGAACCGAACGCGACTTCTGGTGTGCAAGGCGACGCGACGCGACTCGTCGGTCCGTTCCGTCATCTTGTCCGTGACGATGAACGTTCTCTGCTGCGCTCGCATCGCGTAGGATTCCAGTTCCACAGAATGAATCCGTTGCGGTTCCTGCTAGTTCTCACATACGCACACACGAATCTAATTGCGCTCGAAATCAGGCGAAGGCCGCACTCACGACCTGCTGAACACGTCCCGCCGAATGTGAAGGTGTGTGGGTCGACTAGTCGAGGGCCAGAAGAGCGGTGGATTGCGAGTTTTTCGGATTGAATCGCGTTCAAAGCCAGACGTCGTTGAGGTAAAACCTCCGTTCCATGAAGATGAGCGCAATGCAGAATAGAGACACAAGAACGAACCGCAAGAACTGCTACACCTCCTTGTCACAAGCACGCTGACTCATCCTAATTCGAGGGTGTTCTCGAGAAGGATAAAGATAAACATAATCCTTTAGAACTTACTTACTTTGATACTTTGATGGTCCTTTGTCGGCTGGAGGTCTTCTCAGCGGGGACCACAACTCTTCCAGGCCGCTCGATCTCTGGCTGCTTGCATCCAGTGAGGCAGACTCCGCTCTCTGAAAGATCTTGAGAATGAGTCTGCCCATCGCGTTGGCGGTCGTCCCAGTGGTCTCTTATGGTCTCTCGGGAGCCATTCTGTGACACGGAGACTCCATCTATCGTCCTTTCGTCGAAGCAGGTGTCCGGCCCAGCGATATTTGGACTTCTTCATGTACTGCAGCGGGTCTGCTAATTGCGACTTCTCCCGTAGCTCCGAGCTTCGTAGGCCTTCTTGCCATTGCTGACGAAGGCTTGTCCTTAGAAGACATCTCTCCAGTGCACGATGCGTAGTTTGCATCGCTCTGGCGATTGTCTTGTTGTCGGGCCAGGTTTCCGTCGCGTAACACATCGCAGGCAGTACAGAGGCGTTGAATATCGAGGCCCTGAGGCCGGGATCCTTGACCTGATCGGTGACTTCGCGAATCGAACTGAAGGCTGCCCATGCTGCGCGTCTCCTGTGGGCGATTTCAGGAGCGAGGTCGTTATCCATGTTCAACTCTCTTCCCAGATAGACGTAGGAGTCGACCTGTTGCAGAGCGACTCCATTTAACCTTACGAGTCCCGTGTCACACCACTGGTTGACCATAAATTGTGTCTTGGACATATTCATGTCCAACCCAATCTTCATACCTGCCACATTGAGCTCGTTCAGCATTTCCTTGGCTTCTGCCGTGCTGGTAGAGATCAGAACAATATAGTCGGCGAAGCGAAGGTTGCTGATCCGTTTACCGTCGACAAGGTAGCCTTTATCGTCCCAGTTCAAGTCTTTCATGGCATCCTGAAGTGCCGCTGTGAATAGCTTGGGAGAAATCGTGTCTCCCTGCCGTACTCCTTTCCCGATAGGAATTTTAAGCTTTCGATCGAACAGCTGGATGGTAGTCGATGTGTTCGAGAAGCATTCGTCGAGAAGTCGGATGTAGGGCGATTGTATACCAGCGTGCACAAGGGCGTTCAGAATGGCGTTGGTTTCCACAGAGTCGAACGCTTTCCGATAATCCACGAAGACAAGAACAAGTGGGAGGTGGTATTCGCGGCTCCTTTCGATGAGCTGTGAGACAGTCTGAATATGGTCCATGCAGGAGAAATCCTTGCGAAACCCTGCTTGCTCCACTGGCTGATATTCATCCAAGCAACGCTCCATGCGGTTAAGCAGTATCTTGGTGAAGATCTTGTACACAACCGAGAGAAGACTGATGGGTCGATAGTTGTTGATATCCTCCTGGTGACCTTTTTGAAGATTAAAACTGTTTTCGACTCCTTCCATGAGTCCGGAATCCTACCAAGTCGAAGGTAGTGGTTGAAGTGCTTGGCAAGAAGTGAGCAGACGGCACTGCCACCCGCACGAAGGAGATCAGCAGAAATGCCGTCCGGTCCGGGAGCAGTGCCCAGCTTCATCCTTCTGATAGCATGAGCAACTTCTGATTCCAGAATGGGAGGTACTTCCTCAGCTGGTGGCATCAAGCATTTCGGGACAGTGATGGAAGAACGGAACAGATCTGTGTAGAATTCCTGAACAATGGCCTCCATCGCTCTTCGAGACGTTTGCGTTGTTTCATCCTTATCCACGAGGGCTGACATTATTGCCTTCTGATCGCAGAGATCTCGTTTGCAGCGCTTTATGCTTGAACCTTTCCCAGCGGCTTCTAACAGCTTCAATCTTCTGTAGGCTTGAATGGACTCCTTCACTGCAATTCGACAGGCCTTCGAGATGGTGAATTTTTCCACATGGGAAGCATTAAGATCCAGTTTAACAGCTCTTCTTTGCTCCAAGAGCTTAATCGCATGTGCGCTGAGTCTTGAAGCAGACGGTGATGTGGCTTCGTGAGAGCTGCCAGCACATTTCAACAGTCCTTTGGAGAGAAAGCCGTAGCGATGGATCTTCAAGAAGATTCCAATCGTACGACTTTATTGCATATTCCAACTCCTCAGACTTGAATGTGGGGTCCTCACCGGTGCCGGTTTATGAGTGTCACGCTTGAACATCCTCTTTTTGAGAGTCAGCTTCGCACGGACAAGACGGTGATCGGAGTCGGTGTCAAATGAAGGCAGCACGGAGACGTCGAACAGACTCCAGCGTCTGTTTCTAAGAACAAGGTCGATCTCCGAGCGTGTTTCTCCATTTGGGCTTCCCCAGGTCCATCGTCGGTTTGAAGGCTTCTTAAACATAGAATTTCCATGGTAGAAACGGCACGCGGATAGAATGTCTATCAGGCGCTCTCCGTTTTCGTTCCTTGAGGAAGTTCCATGTGGTCCTAGCCTCCATTCGTCGTGATCATTCGTACCGACGATAGCGTTAACGTCACCAACGACAACTTTGTAGTAGCTCTTCTCGTCGTTGACAGTCCTTTCGAGCAGCTTGTAGAATTCCTCCTTTTCTTCATCTGTGGCCGCAGATGTTGGAGCATATCCATTTATGATGGAGATGGTTCCTTGATCTTTGGTTTCCAGACGAAGAACAGCTACTCGCGGACTGATGATCTTGAAGGACTCTACTAGGTGGTGCACTGTCGAATTGACGAGAAATCCAACTCCGCCAATATTCTTTCTGTCCACCTTTGCTCCGATAATGAGAAGCTCGTTGTGGTCGGTCCTTCTTATGGTTTCCGTTCTGCCTTTCGTTTCCTGCAGGGCGTTAACGTCGTATTTGATGTTGCGGCTTCTGTAAAGCAGTGTCCGAAGATCCTGCTCAGATGCGATCGAACGACAGTTATAAGTGCAGACGAATAGGCAGTTTCCGTGTCGTGGTGGGAGGGAGTTTCCGGTAGTCCGATTCCAATGACGTCCTGATAGTTTAACTCCGAGATTAGATGGCCCCTCGCCGGAGGTGGGTGCAACCGACGTCGTAGAAGTCCACCTCCGGCGCGCGGAGAACTGGGGCGCGGGTTTAGTTGTTTGAGCCGTACCGGTGGTCTGGTTACTCACATGTTCCTGGCCAGGGATACAGGAGAGCCGCCCATACACGACAAGCGTCGCGTACTGCGTGACCGTTTGTGCCGTTAGCCATCACAAAGTGATGTTCACCCCTTCACCGCGGTGAGGTGGCACATGAAGGGGGATCCTTTAGAACTATTTAAAACAAACATTAAGTATATATAATTATAAATAAATAAACAAGTAAGATATAAAGACAATTTTAAATTAATATAAAGCTCCAGTAAGTCAGAAATTCATTCAAAGCCCCTCCATGGCAGCACAAATAGCGGATACGTGCAGGCTCTCTCAAAATTACGTTTCCACATGTTTGACCCTCATTCTTCTTGAACTACGCGTCAAGCACGTGTTGTCTTCATTTTGCTGGCTAGGTATGTTAACCCAGAGCTCAAATGCTAAATATCCAGTTGCAATATTGACTGGCTACAAAATGGTACCTTCTCATCCTCTGAGGGTTCCCATCGTCACAGTGCACACCAACGGTGCATCGGTGACCAACATCTCCAAAATGTTCACTGTCGAAGCAGCGCTGAACCGCTGGAATCACCGGGTGCTTGTCAAATCAAGAAGGACAGTCCTGCTGAATGCTTCCAATTACCGTCTGAGTCATCTACTTCTCATAGCATGAACATCTTTGATCCATGAAAGAAATCGTAACATAGTCCAGCTTTCCAGCAATCAGTGCTGTTTCGTGGCTGGTTGTTGCACCGTTGATGTCATACACGTCGCCCGCCTCCTGATTGAGAAGCATCGCGTGAAACAAAAGCCAGTACATATCTCCTTCCTCGATTTGGAGAAGGCTTTTGACCGCGTACCGCGTGAAGTAATATGGTACGCCCTACGTCAACATGGAGTTCCTGAAGAGCTCATAGAGTGGGTGCGAATTCTCTACTCTTGTCCAAAGAGTCGAGTTCAAGCTGCAGCTGGAACCTCGACGGAGTTTCCTATCTCTGTTGGGGTGCACCAGGGTTCTGCGCTTTCCCTACCTTTTTTTGTTGTCATCATGGATGGACCTACGCGATATCTTCAGAAGTCTTTCCCACTTCTTTATGCAGATAACGTAATGCTCCCTTGAAAAGATAAATATGAACTCGAGCGGCAGGTGCACGCTTGGTGCGACCACTTGGAGATGTTCGGGCTCAGACTGACCGTCAAGAAGACCGAGTACCTAATTACGGACGTGAACGAGACCAGCTCCATTAAAATTACGAACTTCTACGAACTTCAGTTTTCAAGTTCCTTGGATCAGCAATAGCGTCTGACGGCAAACTGATGGTTGAAGTGAATTCACGCGTGAGTGACGCTCGTTGACTGGAAGGCTCTGCGACGAGAAGATGCCAGAGCGCTTCAAGTCCAAAATTTATAGAGCCGTCGTTAGGCCGTTGGCGATATACGGTGCTGAGGGCTAGCCTGCGACCAAGGAAGCTGGAACTCGACGTCATCGAGACAAAGATGCTGCGCTGGACAGCTGGAGTAACGATCTGGACCGCATCCCGGACGATGCCATTCGGCAGAAGTTCGGTGTTGCGCCGATAGCTGAAAAGATGCGCAAAGCTCGCTCACGATGGTACGGCCACGTTCTGCGTGGACAGAAAGACAGCGTCCGCAGGATAGGTACCAGGCTGTCCAATAATTCCTGTCCGAAAATTTTCAAAATTCTATAATTTTCCTTAGAAGTGTTATAATATAAGGCAAGTGTAAAAACCTTCTAGAAGGTTCTCCAGAGTTCCACGCTAGGGGTATATAAGGCGCAGTCGCCGCGTCTAGCTACCAGTACAAGCTAAAATGAACCAAGGTCGAATTCGTACGTTCGTGTACTACGAGTGGCTGCTGGGCAACGACACGGCACCGCGGTCGCCAACATCTGCAGAGCGTGCAAGGAGGATGCAGTGTCCCAACGCACAGTCAGGCGCTGGTTCAATCGTTTCAAGAGCGGCGACACGAGCCTCGAGGACAGGGAACACCCGCTGAAGATCATGCTCTGCTGCTGGTGGGACGCCAAGGGCATGCTGTACCTCGAGCTGCTCCCGCTCGAGGTACAGCATGCCCTTGGCGAGAAGAAGAGGAAGAAGAATAAGAAGTGGACAACACAAGAAAGCTATGAAATTTAAAAAAATATCATGAACTCATGTGCTTAGAGCAAACGAGCGATAACTGAATGTTGTTCCGGAATGAAGCCAGAATGATTTAAGCCGATTACAACAAATGGAGAGCAAAGGCAGAAAGGAGACGGGAGACAATATGAATGTCAGGTCAATCTACGAAGTTGGCGGCAATGAACCAGACGCAACCCGATTGGCCTGACCTTAATTGAGGTCGCTCTGAAACGTCGACTAGATGCTAGATGGACGTACAAACATTCTCATCGTGCGTGCTGTTTGCATAGAAACACTCGCTGAAGGACAAGGTTTTCGGTCGTCGTCGTCGTCGTCGTCGTCGTCACAGTTCTATCGTGCGCCATATCCAGTTCGCGACGTGTACGTGAGAATACGAAGCTGACGACGAGTGCGGCACAGAAATCCTCGTCGACGACACCGGCCGATTCTGGCCTGACCGCGCGGTTTTTGCTCGCTCGGCGACAGCGCATCTCAAATTGCCTTCGGAGATCGGGCTGCTGGTCAGCAATAAACCAAAGAGGAACGAGTTTCGAGGAGAAGAACCTCTGCGAACGACGCGGAAGACAAAGCCGCCAGAGCGGCGTTCCTATGCCCACTGACAACTACATATATGCTGCGACCGTCAAACCGGTTCCGCCATCGGTTCGTGCAGATCTCAGATAGTTGCGAAGCGGCTTCCCTGCACAATAATGGGGGTGGTGATATCACGGAAAACTAAGGATCATTTTATGCGTGCGCCGAAACTGAAAGAGATACTGAAATATGAGCTCTTTGAGGATATCCCTTCTCACAAGGAAAAAGAATACATGGCGGCGCTAGTTAATCCCTTTGAGGGATGCGCCACACACTCTACTTTTACGGGATGTCGAGGATGCCATATGAAATCGTGTTTGGCCTATACAACGACTGGCGGTGGCCAGCCGATAGTCAATTCAGAGCTTTATCCCTCACATGTAAGTCTGTAGGCATGGTTGGCAAAGGCGGGACCCGAACCAAGAACCTTGAATCGGAGTGCACGCGACAGCCTGCGCCTCTTCCAACAGAAATTATATAGTTTTGAGACATTTTTGAAAAAGCACCAACAGGAAACTTTATGTGGGTTAAAATTTCCACCATCCCCCCATTCTGAATAACATGCGAGAGCGCGTGTAGCGCAGTCCGAGGAGGTGCCGGTTTTCTCATGCACCCGATGCCAGATTCTTCTTGGTTCCTTGTCTGGATATCCTTTCCAAGCCAACCAATCCATCCACCCTTCAGGGGTCGATGGATTGGTACCAAATTTGTTGGGCAGGATAAAGCGCTGGATTGTTCGCCGGCTGACCACCGCAAGTCATTGTATGGCCAAATATGCGTTCAGATCGCCTGCGCAACATCCCCTAGAAGTAGAATGCGTGGCGCACCCCAAAAGAAATTAAGTAACGCCGTCCTTTATCCTTTTATCTTTCATTGAATAATATACGTAATCGAGAATAATAGGACTACAATAATCGTTACGAATAAAGACCTCAGCAAATAAAAGGTCGTGCATGGTCAAATGGCGGCGTAGTTGGGGGAGATGCGAGCTCTCGCGTGCATCCTGTTAAAGGTTTCTGGTTGGGATTTCCCGACCAGGCAAGACAAGACTTCCATCCCTCTGGAGTCGGTGAATCGGTAGTGGACTTTTTGGGACTGGGAAGGATAAACCCCCACTTCTCCATCGGCTGGCTACCATAATCCATTATATAGGCCAAATGCGCATTCAAATTACCTCCACAATTACCTCCAGAAGTACGTAAAATACGTGGCGCATCCCGGAGGCGGATTGATTATCGCCGTCTTTTAGCCTCTATCTTCTTTTTAAAGAGACAAGTGCGAATGAGATATGTCAATGAGAGATATGAAAAGTATCTATAAGAAGAACATTCCAGCCTTTCCCGAAGCTCAAATTTAGGCTCTAAAGCCAAACAGAAAGACAGCTATAGATGTCTTGTATACTGAATAACTCTGTGACCAGAGTCCTTATAGGAAAAAATGCTTTACCGTAAAAGCCATTTTACGAAGGCAAGAAGGCAGGAGTTTTTAGCGACATCGACAAGTGAGAACATATTAGAAAGATTTCATGAGCTGAAAAGGAGAGAAATGAGAAATTGCAAGGGGATCCAGATGTAAACCAATACCTCAGACTGTTAAATGACCAAAGGATAAACGACCAGTCAATCCCTTGGTGAGGTGTGCCACGCATTCTACCTCTGCGCGATATCTTAAGGCAATCTTAATGCGTATTTCGCCTACACAAGGCTCAGCCGATGAACAAGCTAGTGCTTGTCTTTCCGAGAGATGTCTGACAAGACCAGTTCATCGTCCACGGAAGGGTAGAAGGCTTGGTTAGCCTGGGCAAGACGCGATCTACGAACCTTCCATCAAGGACACGCATCAGTCCGTCTCTTGTCCGACTGCGCTACCACACGCTCAGCTTATCGTGATAGAAAGAATTTGCGAAAACGCAGGGTTATTCGATGCAGTATCTTTCCAAAGGCGCGGATAGCGCAGTCGGGGGAGGTGCCGGCCTTCACCACACCCGACATCAGGTTCTTGGTTCGGATTTCCCTTCCAGGCCAACCAAGCCATCCATCCCTCAGGAGTCGATGGATTGGTACCAGGCTTGTCTGCGAAGGATAAAACGCTGACATTTTCATCGGCTGGCCACCGCACGTCATTTGTATGGCCAAATACGCATTCAAATCGCCTTCATGACATCCCACAGAAGTAGAATGCCTGGCGCATTCCAAGAGAGATTGAGTAGCGTCGTCCTTTATTCTTTATCCTCGCCAAATCAGTCTAATACCAATATTCTGCAACCGAAGAAGGAAAATGGAAGGGTTGATTGGGACCGAACAGTGTCTCGATTCGAACTAGACAGCCGACAGCTAGAGCTTCATGCGGCTGCGCTACCTATTCTGCGACCGAAGAAGGAAAATGGAAAACTCCTACATACGTCAGGAGTTATGATGGGAACTAGTTGTGATATTTACATGACTTGTATGCTGAAGCAGTGTCAGATCAGGAAATCTCAGGTGCACCATAAACTGGTATCCGAAGAAGATTGGTCCTTACCATTAGTCAACAGCGCAGCCTTCGAGGCGAGGCAAGGAGAAATATGGCATACTACCTTTCTAAGCAAAAATAAATAAAACAGCGGGAGTACAAAAAATAAAAAACGCACAAAAATGTGCCACGTTTCCTATTGTGCTCCGCTTGTCCTTCTTGGACAGAGCGGCAGGTCCGTTGGTGTTGGGCATAGTAGCGCATCTTCGTCATGTGATTTGAAAGGAAATGAAAGCAGGGTGCGATGACTAGCACGTCGATACTCTCGAGCGTTACGTTCCGTTCAGAATGGCAGTAACCTTACGAAAAATTGCGTCTACAAAATTCTATAAAATAGGGACTGTTTCTTTGCTGAGTTCTTCTCCAGTTATAAGGATAAAGTGTGAAGAGCTGCTATTATTAATCCCACTGTGGGAAGTGCCAAGCATGCAACTTCTACGAGACGCCGTGGAGACCACTTGAATGCGCATTTGGCCAATACAATGACTTGTAGTGGCCACTTCATGAACGAGTCGGTGTTTTTTCGTTTCTATACAAAACTGGTATCAATTCAACGACACAGTGATAGAACTGTTCCCCAAAGGTTTCCATTTTTTGCGTTTCAGTACGTCCTTTTTGATTTCAAAACACTCTAGATACTTTAGAGTTCGAGATCCAAACTAGCACACCCATCGAATTCTGAAAAAAGAAGCTCATAGAACCATCCATTTTGGTTCTAATTATTATTTGTCTTCCAGAAATGTTTGAAAATCTATCAGATTTCCAAGCAAGAAGATGCGAGAGCTGTAGATCTACGAGCTGCGAGCAGATAACTTAATTTCGGCGAGGCATTTTCTTTCCTTTTGTTCCCTAATAAAGCCTACTTGTTGAAGGTGGAAGAAGTACGGCTAGTTTGCGTATGCTTTGAGAGCCAATCCATTCTGATTTTCATCATGGTCGCAAAACGTTTATGTTTATGCCTATTGTGTTTGCTTAAAGCAATCGGTAGAAATAAACACAATAGCAGTCACACGAATAACCTCTAATGAAAGATAACATGAACACCTGAATATATAAATAAATATAAACGGATGATTAGAGAATAAGATAAGCATGCAGCACAATTTTCGATTCAGTCAATTTTAAACTGAGACGACGCTCCATTTCCAGATCTCTTGAAGGACAACCTTAGACCGCCAATACTTTGTAGTAAAGGTATGCTGTTGCTAAATCGAGAGCTCCAGCGATCCATAAATTACTGGAAATCTCCGCGCCGTTCGCCCGCAAGGGAATGTACAACTCTCTCAAGGACGTCTAATTACTTCGAACGGGCGGCTAAGAGGTATCTCACCACCGTTAGGAAACAATCGGAGCTACTTGATTAAATAGACATAAGCTCTAGGTCTAGAAGGCTACACCGGCCCCACAGCGCCTATGCAAGAGAGGGGGTCACTGTCCCTTAACACAGCTAGACCAATGGCAGAACCAAGGTATGTATCTTGAGTCCCTCATCTCGGATCGAAGTCTATTAATCTCTACTGAAGATTGATAAGGAATAGGATAAAGGATGGTGTTACTCAATCCCTTTTGAGATGCTCCACGCATTCTTTTTCTACGGGATGTCATGTACTTGATTTGAATGCGTATTTGGCCATACAATACCCATTGCCATTTGGCCTTGGCCAGCCGATGAACAAGTCAGCGAAATCCGAACCAGGAACCTGGTATCGGGTGCACGCGACAGCTGGCACCTCCTCCCACTGCGTTACACACCCCCATAAAAGATTGATAAGGATGAAATGAAGGATCGATATAAGACAATATTGACCAGGATTTCGAAAGATGAATGTCGATATATGGAGCGTGAACTAACGGTTAATCCTTGAAAAGCAGCAGGTATGTCGAGTGTCGATCTTTCATGTACTAATGAAGCTGCTCCTACATTAATTTGCATTAAATATTTTAAAAAGACTGCTTTAGGATGCGCCACACATTCTGCTTCTAGTGGATGTCGAGGAGGCAATTCGAATGCGTATTTAACCCACACAACGACTTGCCCTGGCCAGCCGATAGAGAGGTCAGTGTTTGATCCTTCCCAGACATGCCTGGTACCAATTCACCGACCCCGGAGGGGTGGAAAACTTGGTTGGCCTAGAGGCTAAATCCGAGGCAAGAACCTGGAATCGGGTCGGTGCGACAGCCGGCGCTTCCTCTGACTGCGCTATCACGCGTTTCGTCCCATTACGCAGTAGAAAAACCCTTCAATTTATTTTTTTAATTCACCACCTGAACAAACCTTTTAAGAGTGAAGCATGTTGGTAGTTTTTCCAACGTTCTTCACAAAAGAAGGTTTAGACCGACGTTATTAAAAACATTGTACATTGTAACAGTGCAGTCCATTTGCAGTGTTAAAAAGTTGTCCGCTCAAATCCTATTGTTGTCATTTACGGTTTAGTTTGCTTCTGTATATAGTCAAGTAGAGGACACAGTAGTACCAGGCTTGGAGGGTAAGGACGCTGAGCCACAGGAAAGCGGAGAGAAATGAAAGCCAGCGAGAGTACGTGTGAGTGTGGTAATGGGGAAGGTCAGGAGAAGTTAAAGGGAAGAGAGAACGGCGGCGGCTGCTGCTGAAGAGCAGCGCAATTAGGCCACATCAAAAACCTCTGCTGAGACGTGCGCATCCGAGGTCGAGAGACGGACGGACAGCCAGTAGTGACCCGATCGATCGCGATGACGGACGTTCGAAGACCCTTCCCGACCTTGGAAAGCCGACCGGGAACTTTGGATATTTACCGGATCCCGAACGGGGTCCAGAGTCTCTCGGAGTACATTCCGTTTTGAGAAATTTCTGAGTCAGCGAAGTAGATCCCAAGAAATAGGTTGTCTTTGTGGGTCCTAGAGAGTTCGCCTAGAAACAGCTAAATATCCAGCAACTAGTTCTGGAAGCGCAGAGGTCAGTCGCGAGGGTGTGAGAAGTCTGTGAGGGAGAAAACTCCAGCGAGGTGAACCGGAGGTGGAAGAGAGCGGACAGCCGGCGCCAGGAGACCGCGGCGATCTGGCGGCGCCGCAGCTCGCTACGTGCAGGAGTGCAACAGACCTCGCCGCTGCCCCGGCTCCGACGAGGACTCTTCCCACACTACGACCGACCTTCACGTCTTAAATGACTAATGCATCAGGGGAAGGAATGCGCACTGGAAGAATTCAGGCGAAGAGAAGGAGAGGGGTGTGAACGTCGAAAAATTGCACATTCATTGAATGAACGACTATATGCTCTCAATAAGAATCTGGTATTGGACGAGAGGAGAACCTAAGAAGGTATCCTTCTTTTTTGCAGAACTTGAACCTGCTTTCACTCGAAATGTAGTTGCACATGATGTATGTGTCTGATGATGTCTGCGAACTATCAGGGTGATCTAAAAATAGACGAGTGTTTTCTTCAGAGTAGTCAGGATTGCTTAAAGTCTTTATTTCGGTTATTGTCCAGCATCTTAACGTCCTGAAGAATATGACAACGCCGAAACCTAAGCCATAATAAAGCCTTGCACCAACCTTGATTTCGCTGAAGAAGCTACTCTTCTATTACATCGTCAAATATGCCAGGAGAATAGAACGTGGAAAGTCCAAAAATAGCTTCCAAAAATAGCGTTTAGACTTATTATTTTTCTTTTTTTATGTTAGCAGCATATATCCCAGGGATGTGATTAATTACGATTTATGATTTTACAAATTACGGTGATTTTTAGGATTTTTTTACGATTTACAATTAACAACATTTTGGGCCATAAATCTTAAATTTTCGAAAATGTGATCTTTAATCATCAAACACCTACATTCAGCACGCTCCAGTTGTAGTATACTACCTCTGCCTAATTTTAGGATTTTTTTCTGGCTTCAGAATCTTTGTGTGGAGTATTTGACTGCCTTGCTTTTATCAGCTTTTTGGTGAATAGATGAGTGGAACTGCATATGTGTGCATCACAAGGTCGTTGTATGCGTTTATTGGTCGTTTGCTTGCAGTGGGTAAAGCACTGACACGTCTTCGAGTGGGACGAGAAAAGCATTATGGAGTGCTGAAACGGCATGCAAATACCACCAATGACAGTTGTTGGAAAGTGAGGATTTCATGGAGTATCTCGAGTAAACGATCGATAACTTGTGATAAATCCGCAAAAACCCGGAGATTCCATCAGGGGCTGGTTAAAGCCTCCTCTGACACTTTCCAAAATTTAGTGGCGATTGAAAGGCATTACATACTTCATGAGCGGCCACGAATTCGCGTCTCTTTGTATGGATGAATGTACACTCTTGTTACGATTCACGGTTTAGGATTCGCGATGGTTTTTTCGTAATCACGATTTACGATTTGAGGAACTTCGGATTTCACTTACGCACACGCCTGATATACATGCGTATGTACTCTGTCAGTTGCAGAAAAATCGTGAGAACCTAGACGAAGTCACGGTGTTATCTCTTCTTTCCATACATTCAAAAATTGCTGCTTTATTGCAGATTGAAATACTATTTGATTCACTATTCTAACTGCAAAAAACCAAGATTCCATGAAAAACAGGTACCGCACCTGTTTTTGGGCAAGTTAATTATGATTTTTCAAAAAAGTCCCTGATTTTCGAGCTTCGCCGACGATCGAAGATTAGAGAAGGTGTCGCAGTGGACAAGTGGTCAAAAATTAGTTGGGATAGCCATGTAATGCACTTCGCAGACACGTGCTGGATAAGAGCCGTCACAAACTGGATTCCGCGGGATAACAAGAGAACATCAGGATGCCCGGCAACGCGTTGGTCGGACTTCTTCGCTAAAGCCCTGAACGGACGGCATGAGGCTCCTCCATGTCCCTCGAGCGAGAAGGATCCACTGGAGCACTCGACAGGGACAAACGGAGACACTGCTGGCGCTCGCTCTAGCAACGCGATGACCCACGGAACGACAGCAGATACTGATGGTTTAGATTAGTTTTGGATATTATTTACAATTCCATCTTCCAGTCTCTACAGCAATAACGATTCAGAAGTTTCTAGAAAACTACGTGGCGTATTTTTTAGAAGCTTTAGGTTGGTTCTAGCAATCAATTGAACATCATTCAGAAATAATTGAAAATTTCTAATTTTTGATGCTTTTTTATGATATACCTACATATCTACGTCGAAGAGACGTGGGCAATACATTCGAGTCATAATATTTGTAATTTTTCCATAGCGAACTCGAAACTGACGCAGAAACAAACCGAGAAACCCGTGTAGCATGCGAACAGGACATCTCCAACAAACGGGCTGTGCAGAATTGGTGTAAGTCATTTCACAGAGATGTGCGTGTGTTCTACTAAAGACAGGACATTAATGGGTGGTAGACATTGAGCGAAATAGCAGGGCTAAGTAGAATGGATCACTACTGAAATCATGCGAAAGCCTCAATTACATAAACATGTGCTTACTGCATCCAGTTAGGAACATAGAGGTAAAAAAGCGTAATAATTGTAACCTTTGAAATCTGCCGCTCTGTTTGAACGCCACTAATCGTAAGTAGAATGAAGAATTCACCTTCATTTTGTGTAACTGTAGGGAGTTATTTCTCACCTGTATTGCAACCTACATATCTACGCCTATCCGTATTTTCAGGAATGAACGCACGTGCTGAAAGCGCGTGTCGGAGGAAGCGCCGGTTGTCGCGTGCACTTCAACCCGATGTTGTTGTTTCGGCACCCAGGCCTACCAGGACTTCCATCCCTTCGAGGTCGTCGAATTGCTGTCTGAGAAGGCTGAAGCACTGCCTTGTCCACTATCTGGTCACACTATGTCATTGTACAAGGCCAAATATGCACTAGAATTGGCACCGCGATGTCCCGCAGAAGTAGGATGCGTGACGCATTCCACCTATGCACTACTTTATCCTTTTACATTTACTTTCACCTACATAAGGGTCATATTCCTCCGGCTTCTTGCAATCCTGGCTGTTCGCACCCTGAATTTCTTCTCTGGATAGATTCCACTAATTCATCGTATTTTGTGATTGTAGCAGCTCATGTGTTTTGAACCTCAATGCTTCTTGACATCTCTGTTTAAGGCTCCAAATAGTGTATGGCTTTTTATAGGTTCCTTCCACCTTCTAGATCCATAGAAAAAAATGGTCTGCAACTAGTCAAGTAGTGCATCATTTTAGGCAAAATCCAACAATATAATATGTATTGTTAAACATTACAAATACCTTTATTTGTATAAGCTTGTAAAGAAGACTGGAGCAGACTCCACTTACCTTGTTTCTGTGAGTCTGTCGTTGTATTCAGCAAAGGAGAAGGATACTCCGCCTGTTTGGTTTTCCTCGAAGGGCTTATGCGAAACGAAAACTAAATCCGTCATCCCTTTGCAACTACATCCACAGTCACACTTTAGAGTGTTTGGAGCTCAATCTGATGAGAAGCTGGCTGTCGCATTCACCGAATTCCAGGCTCCTGATTCGGTTTTCCGCTCACGCCAACCAAGCCTTCCAGCTCTCCGGGGCAGTAAATTGGTACCGAACTTATCTGGGAAGGATGAAGGTTCTTGTTCATCGACTCGTCATCAGAAGTCAGTGTATAGGCCAAACACGCGCACACTTTTCTCCATTACACAGTAGAGCAGTAAAATGCGTGGCGCATCACAAAAAGTATGCGTGAAAGGAATTATATTTGATGCTTCTTCGTTATGTCAGGTTGTCGGCTATCCTTTGAATCATCAAGAGTATTATCAAGAGCTAGTTGAACTTAACAAGTAAAATCAGAGGAGAGGGGATAACCGGAAGAAAGTTGTAAAACCATGGTGATCAGTCGAATGCTAGTGATGGAGATGTTGTTCTGGGTGATCACAAGCAAGAAGTACCCTCAATGGAGTGGAAGCATATGTACAGGGTATTCCAAAATTACGTGATGAAGGATTTTTAATTAAAACTGTGAAAAAACTGATAATTTTCCAAAACAATACATAAACAACAACAATGTGGACACTGGGCAACACTATATTCTACCGGATTCGAAATGGCCCACCTTGGCGCGATTACAGAAGCCAAAACGCTTGGTGAAATTTTTAGCGATGGGCCGCAGGTCATCAGGCGACAGTCGTTATCACTCCCGACGCAGAGATTGCTTATGGGCTTCCAGGCTGTGGTGGCACTTGGTAAGGATTCTGTACATCAAAACGACCCATGCGCTGTAGGCCGTCGTATTCAGATCCGGGGAGTGCAGTGGCCATTCTGCAGACATGATGAAGTCCGGAAAATTGGCCTTGCGCTATGCTTGCGTGCTTTTAGCCCTGTGTACAGGGATTGAATCTTTTGAAACGTCCACTGCTCATCGCAGAAGTGCTGCTGGGACCAGAAAAATACCACAGCCTCGAACATGTCCCGTCGGTATACACCTTGATTTATTTTTACTCCGTCCACAAAACCTTTAGGATCCTTCCGTTGGTATAGATCCCACCCCAAATCATGAGCGCCTGTGAATTTTGACATAGCGGCGATGGAAGAGGTGGCTGGAGCCTCTCTAGATCAGATTCTGCCGTTTCGGTGGGTGTATGCCTACTCCACGGTGAACAGCTTCTCGTGCGTGAACAGTGTTCGCTCCCACCCGCTACCTGCGACCCGCTGCTTGAGCTAGAGACATGGATGGAGCCGTTTGCGCTCATTCTTATCCGTTAGGAGCTGGACTTTATGGTACCTGAAGGGCTTTAGTCCGTCTTTTTTTAGCTGTTCGATGCACCGATGTGAGACTGACACCGATATCGCGAGTGACCTTTTTTCAGGAGACCCTCAAATTTGGGATATTTCGCTTTTCGCTGATTTTTCCGACCTACGGCGTGTTGTCAGTGCAATTTTTTCCTCGTTCTGAACGATCACATCAAGTCCATTAAATCGACGAACTCTTTTGGAGACAGTCAACCGAGCAGGTTACACGATGTCGCATTGGTGCTTTCCTTGACGATAGAGCTCCAAGATCGCAGTCCAATGGTTTGACATCTTGAGGAAAACCGTTGTCGCGACTCGAGACCTTCGCAGTCCCCTCGGTCCTCCTGCGGGCGTCCAGGCCCGCGGCGCTCCGGCGAGGCGCCCATCGCGCGGCCTGCCCCGCCTCCGCCGGCATCGATCCGCGGGCGGGGCGCGCGCATCCGAACGGGCATAACCCGCTTCCCGCGCGAAGCCGGCAGTTCATTCGACGCCTGCGCCGACTGTGAGCGGTTGCGCTCATCCGCCAGTTCAGCCGGGGCCAGCCGCGGGGCCTGGCCATTTCGTCGTCCCAGTTCACTACGGCATCGACTGCCGATCGGATGGAGGGGGACCCTTCCAAGAAGGGTCACCAGGGCTGAGGGCGCGGAGTGGTAACCACTGTGAAGCGCCCGGCCCACTGTATCTCTATCCACCTTGTCTCACTCCACTCTGCCGGCTAGATTCTCTATCTGCTATTGCGTCATCGATCTTCGTATGGTTCTATTGTGTCGGCATGTTGGTGTGCGATAAATCGGTACTGGCCCTCGATGTGCTACTTGAAGGAGTGCGGTGAGTCCGTTCATACATCACAGTTATTCCATGTTTCTGGTATTGCTCTGCATTGTTATCGTTGCCATCAAGAGCCTGCAAGCCCCTCGCGGGGTCCGGGCGGAGGGGCAGGCTCTGGCTGTTGGTGCAACCCAGGGGCTGGAAGGATGCAGTTCAGGCGGGAGTGAAGGGACGGACCCGGGGATTCCATCGGAAGTGGCACTTCAGGGCATGGGACAATTCACCTCCCCGGGGGTACTAGGCTTTGGCAGCTTCGGGTGTCCCATGGGGCAGGTTGGTATCCCAAGTGTACACGGCACAGCCGCTGCACTGGGGCCGCCGACTTGCGACAACCGTCATTGAGACGAAACAAAACATAAAGCATTACAACACGGATAGAAAGATACGCACAAAAAATGGCGCTATTCCCATGTTGCAGATAACATATTTGCTTAGGACAACGTCAAACCTTCATCACCTTATTTTGGAACACTCTGTAATAGTAAAGCATGAGTACTTAATAGAAGCATGCATCCAAGGACCGTTTCATTGTTTACTGAAGTCACCTGATTACATTTAGCTAAAACAGCTTACTGACGTTGCCTCTTCCTCGTGCGCGGTCTTCATATGTATAACTGTTTTCCGTCTGTTCCGGCTTCTCGTTGAAAGGAAATGGCGCTTTGATGGGACTGGAGAAGACAAATCGGCAAGCACCAGCTGCCGTTCGAAACCTGAAGTTTGTGTTAATTTTAATAAGCCCTGATAACAGGGCGGGTAACGAAACTAAGCTTTTAAATCGTAAATGCTATGATTGAAGAAGCTTTGCCACCTGAAATACAAGCGTAGACGAATAACAAGCAACAAGTGGAAATGAGACACACGCACGTGGTAAGACATTTCAGTAGAAGAACCCGATCGTCTTACAAAAAATATCCGCTGAGCAACAGTGGATATTCAGACCTGTTGAGATATGAAGATAGAAAAGTTTTACTAAGAAGGATAGCTTTTTATTTTTTATTTTTTAAAATTACAAGCCAAGGATCGAAATCACATCCGTGAGGATGTAATAACAAAACGCTAAAGTAAATATAAAGAGTGGGTGCAACAAAACAAACAAAACGAAATAACCTTAACAAAAGCTTAGTGCGATTAAAAAAAACAATAACATGATAGCAATGCTCTCATTCTCAGAAAGCAAGATGTTGAGCTCCCTGATGTTCCTGTAAATGAGAAAACTTGACCTTACTTTCGATCTTGGAAATGGCATCTTCTTTTAGCTGTAGAAGGAGCATAAAAAACCCATTTGGGTCAGTGTAAAGTTTTCCATTCAGAATTTTGAACAACATAATTAAATCAACTCTGATTGGTCTAGTCGGAAGGCTAGGCAAACTGAGCATTTTAGTCATGTCAGACCCACTCGGAATATTGTCATAACTAAGGCCTCAACATCTCTGAAAAAGTTTACGAGTGAAGTTATTCTTAGCAATTTCAAGGAGTTTTATGTCCTTCTTTTGAAATGGGATGAAAACTGAAGTACCACGTTCTACAGTGGGCCTTGTGTAAAATTTGTAAGCTTTCACAAGAGCAGGTTCGTTTTTGGCTCTTAGTATTTCAAAAATTTATAAATTCGGTAGTTAGCCTTCTTTACTAGTGCTTTATAATGATGTTCAAAGTTAAGGTTGCTGGAAAAATGGAAACCTAAATTTCGGGCACTAGTAAGTTGCTCTAAAACTGATCCATTAACAGCGGTGTACGATGTCGTGAAGCTATTGAGCCAAGATTGTTATCGAAGCTTTATTCGGCTTACGTTTCAGCGTAACCACCTTCTTCAGAGCATAGAAAAGTCAAAAAGAGTTTGAGAAATTACTCATTCTTGGATCGTTTCAAGCTACAGAAGTCTCAAAAATTAATGAGAGAATGAAATAAATAGGGAGTAAGGCAACCCGACTGACATTATGGAAACAAGTTGTTACAGGATGTTTTGTTACGATCAAAACTCTTGCGCCAGGCGGAACTCGAACCCGCATCTTCTGCTTTCCGGGCAGCGATGTTCGCCTTACACCACCGGCGCTGTTTGACCGCACGTAACATCCGCGATATCCTCGAGGTCCGTCAGCACCCACCCGTAATACGGGAATGGACCTCGAGGATATCGCGGATGTTACGTGCGGTCAAACAGCGCCGGTGGTGTAAGGCGAACATCGCTGCCCGGAAAGCAGAAGATGCGGGTTCGAGTCCCGCCTGGCGCAAGAGTTTTGATCGTAACAAAACATCCTGTAACAACTTATAGCCTCTATATCAGCCGCTCCAGGCTTAAACAAATGTGTTCAAGCATTGTTACTAGTAAGGTCCTCAGCTTAACCGGTTCCATGCTGATGTCAGCGGCCGGCCCATTCCCGTATTACGGGTGGGTGCTGACGGACCTCGAGGATATCGCGGATGTTACGTGCGGTCAAACAGCGCCGGTGGTGTAAGGCGAACATCGCTGCCCGGAAAGCAGAAGATGCGGGTTCGAGTCCCGCCTGGCGCAAGAGTTTTGATCGTAACAAAACATCCTGTAACAACTTATAGCCTCTATATCAGCCGCTCCAGGCTTAAACAAATGTGTTCAAGCATTGTTACTAGTAAGGTCCTCAGCTTAACCGGTTCCATGCTGATGTCAGCGGCCGGCCCATTCCCGTATTACGGGTGGGTGCTGACGGACCTCGAGGATATCGCGGATGTTACGTGCGGTCAAACAGCGCCGGTGGTGTAAGGCGAACATCGCTGCCCGGAAAGCAGAAGATGCGGGTTCGAGTCCCGCCTGGCGCAAGAGTTTTGATCGTAACAAAACATCCTGTAACAACTTATAGCCTCTATATCAGCCGCTCCAGGCTTAAACAAATGTGTTCAAGCATTATGGAAACAGCCGAAAGGCTGGATGGTCACCCTCGGATGGAGAACGACTGGGTGAATGAACTCTCCCTTCGGGTCAGCCCCTCAGCGGCCCTCCGGCTGGCGCCTTCCAGGGTCAAGCCCACTGAGGTCGGCAAATGGTGCCAGCTTCTGGGTTACGGCCACCCGTTACTCTCTCCTATTGATCGCGCGATTCTTGAACGCATTCCACAACGCCTTTAGTGCTTTGCGCGCCACGATATTGGACTCACTCGCTAGGATCGTCACCGCTATCCCAACCACTGCGCCACTATCACTCCGCAGTCTGTCTTCCCCCAAAGGCGTGAAGACCTTGCACTTCTCCAGTACATCCACGTGCTCCTTCACTTTGACACAAAGAGGAATGCCCGTCTCACCGATGTATTCCTCGTTGCATTGAATGAGGTACACCGTTCTCGAGACTCTACAGTCGCCTTTCCTACCGTGCGGGCAGACCATGCAGGAAGGACTAGTACATGCGCTGTCATAGAGACGGTTTCTAACAAGCTGCGCCTTAAGGTAGGCGGGAGTTATCTCAACGACCCTTACGAGGTCGTCTAGCTCGGCCTTGCGAACACAGTCCCGCACTTAAGTGCTGAGTGCATCCGTTATAAACGGCACTGCAAAGAGAACCTTGTTACGTTCCTGAGCGCTACTGTTCGACTTGCGACGGTCGATGACCTCTCATAGGCATGTTGTCGGGCACATACCCACTCGACAAAGCAATGCGAGAAGCAATTTCCACAGATGAAGACTTCAAGTCGTCATTGGAAGACACCAATGCAGCTGTGCGGAACATGCTTTGAACAATGGCCCTTTTAGTAGTGCGAGAATGTGCAGAACGGAATTGTGCTATGATGTTCCTGTTACTAGGTTTCCGGCCACCTAGTTTGGAAGGTGCTCTGGGAGAGACGGACTTCAGCGTTCAGGAACAGCCAGTGATTTGTCGGCTTAGATTTCTTGTGAGCTTAATGTGCTCGGCTTGATGATTGAGCAAATCGAAACAGATGCCCATTTCGTTTTACGTGGGCATACAATAAAGCAATTATCAATATATTGACAATACAGTGAGGGTCTGCTTTTCAGAACCACTCTCTCTATTTTAGGCATAAAAGCTATGGCTGACACAGTGGCCAGACGCTGACCCATAGCCAACCCTCTAACCTGCTTGTAGTACTCATTGGACCACTTGAAGGTTTCACTGAAGACCCTCATTTATGAGCGTCATCACTTGAGTCAAACTTAGTTCGTAAAGTACAATCTGGTCCTGATGTTCCACGATGATTTCATGAACAGCCTGCATAGCATTATCATAGGAGACATTCATGTACAGTGATGTGACATCAAATAACTCCATTACAGAGCTACCTTCCAGGACTGTGCTCCGAAGTTTAGACAAAAACGCAGGGGTGTTAGGAAGGTGGACAGGTTCAAACTTTGTATCTGCGTAAGAACCAAGTTTAACAGCCAGGAAATACGATCTGCAGGACCACCAACACTGCTTATGATAGGCCTAACCTTATGTTGTGAAGGGTCGCAGAGGTCATCTCCCGATGGCAGTTTATGGGTTTTGATAAGGACGTACAGAACCGAGCAGACAGGATGGTCACACCTAAGGCGCGTTATAAGGTTTTTCGGGAGTTTCGCTGATTTTGCGATCTCAGTCCACAACCAGTTAAGGGAGCGGTACTGCTTGGGTGCAGTCAATGCAGCGAAGAATACATCGACGTGACGGGCAGGGCTCTTTGGGTCAGAGCGAGGGAGCACGTGGGTGGACTGGAGAAGTGCAAAGTCTTCACGCCTTTGGGGGAAGACAGACTGCGGAGTGATAGTGGCGCAGTGGTTGGGATAGCGGTGACGATCCTAGCGAGTGAGTCCAATATCGTGGCGCGCAAAGCACTAGAGGCGTTGTGGAATGCGTTCAAGAATCGCGCGATCAATAGGAGAGAGGAACGGGTGGCCGTAACCCAGAAGCTGGCCCCATTTGCCGACCTCTGTGGGCTTGACCCGGAAGGCGCCAGCCGGAGGTCCGCTGAGGGGCTGACCTAAGGGAGAGCTCATTCACGCAGTCGCTCTCCATCTGAGGGTGACCAACTAGCCTTTCGTCTGTTTCCATAAGGTCAGTCGGGTTGCCTTACTCTTATTCGTTTCCCTCTCATTATTTTTCAAGTCTCCTGTAGTTTGAAATGATCCTTGGACGAGTAATTTCTCAAGCTCTTTTTGTCTTTTCCAGGCTCTAAAGAAAGCGGTTACGCCAAAACGTAAACCTAATAAATCTTACATAACAGTCTTGGCTCAACAGCTTCACAACATCGTACACCACTGTTCAGCGAGATGCCAAGATTCAACGACAGTCGAACATGGAGTTGCTCTATTAAGTGTGTAGGTTAGGCGACGACTTTGACTTTTTTAAACTATATCACGAACAATGCGATTTTTCAGCCGAAAGAGGTAGTTTCCAGGTGTTTACCCACTTCTCTTTAAATTTTTTAGCTGCTTGGACCTCACAAGTGGCTTATTGATTTTCGTCTTCTTTGTAAACCAGTATATCGTCCCCGTTCATTTTACAGGAAACTCCAAACCTTTAAACTAGAATCGGAAATCTCATATGTATGCAAAAGAAAAAGTATTGGTGAGAGTACTCCACCATGTGAAACCACACTGGGAGCAGAAAACACATATGAGTACTCACCTCCTACTCTTACATGATAGTCCTGCCCGAAAGAAGACTCTTGGTCCACTTTACAATCATATGATGTATTCCTACTCCTCCATTTTATACAATAAATTTTTTGTAAGAACCTTTTCGAAAGCTTTTAAAAAGATGGAAGCACAATGTCGACGTGTTTTCTACGGTCTATGGATTCAGTCCTGTCATTTAGTGAAGAAAGCTCTTTCCACCGAGCGTTTTTGAAAAAACCTAACTGGGCCTTAGAGATGATGTTATGCTCGTCAATATGATCCGACATGTGTTTCCTAACAATCTTTTCGAAGGCTCTAACGAACAAAGAGGTTATACTGACAGTCAGTAGTTTCCAAGATGATTAAATGGCGGCTTTTTGCAAAATGGTGTAATAAAGGTTTCCACCTCGTAGAAACATCAGCTCTTATATAGCTCATACTAAAAATTAATTCTAGTTGATAAGCAATACAATCCGCTACTTGTTTGGTAAACGTTAATGGCAGAAGATCTGGGGACGCATTTCATTTCAATATAAAGACTCTACCGTAGAACGGCTTTTCCTAACTTCCCCCCCCCCCCCCAAAATACATACTTAGCCCAATCTTCATTCAGAGTCGAATAAGTAGTCTTGTTCCATAAAGTGGTTTGACGGCGTTTCATTCTAGCAAGGTATCTGGAATGACCTGCCAATTTGGTTCAATTAACCTCCTTGGCACATGGAGATCTATAACATAGCGTAGGATGAAAGCAGTGTTTTGTACATTTTTTTCGACATTATTTAGAACGCCAAAAGTACCAACCCAGTCAATATAAGTTTGATGTTTTCTAGTTTTGAGATAAAATCTCCTATCCATTTCGATCTAATGGCGCTTTGGTCTCTGCTACGAATAATCTTAAATAATTGTAGCATCATCACTATTTCCCAGTAAGGGCCAACTGGGAAATAATGATCATGCTACAATTAGTTTTAAGATTATTCGTAGCGTGATCAATATTTAACAATTGCTATTTATAAACCATGTAATGGAAGTGAAGCTCAACAAACTGTTGACTGCTGGGATGATTATATATATATATATATATATATATATATATATATATAATGACCATTAACGAACTATATTGGCTCTTCTAGAGCGCACCTACGACTGCAAATAAATAAATTAATTGATAAACTGCTATATCGTGAACCAATTTTAGGGAGTTACATAATACGAGATCTAGTAAAGAGTTACTCTAGCAGATTTATGCACTGCTTGTAAGAAGCCTGAATATCGAAGAGATTTTGAAATAATTTGGAGATCACTCCAGGGTTAGCCGATGTCAGGTCAGGAAGGTTGATGCCTCCTAATATAATACATGGACTACTGAAAATGCAAAAGTTGCTTATGGCCTTAACAAGGTTGATTGATAAGCCAGTGTTACAATCTGGAGCTCTGTAAAGAGCAATAAAACGACAAGATTGTAAATCGATTTCGATATAACAACTAGAATTTCATATGCCTCACTGACAGATTTACAAAGGACTACCTCGTAAGAAAAGGCTCAATTACGAGCAACATGACTCCACCACCTTTTTTCCTATTCTATCGCACCTAACACCAACATTTTAGCTATTAGTTATACCTAGGATGATGCCTAGATCCTAGATGATAGGTATCACCCAAGTCTCTGTTAACACTGCAATATCGTATTTATTTTGGCAAAGACTGAATGCCAAAGAATTGCAATTTTTAACTACTGACCTAATGTTGGAAAGGAGACGCAAAATCTCGGGATACACTTAGTCCTAGGAGAACTCATCAGTTTCCTAGGGAACTGTTGAGCTCCGACTCAAGTGTATTCTGGGTAAGATCAAGTTGATGGGCTTCAGACTGCAATTCCTTCCCTGTCAGGGCGGCGAGACTGGAAACGTTAGTCTGACACGTAGTGGAAAGACATTTCGCACGTCTGCAATCTCTTACCTCCCTTGGTAAGGAAGGGCGTAGATAAATGTCCTTACAAGGAGAGAAGAACCGCGGACAGGAAGCTGACCTTACCGCCTCCCTTTGGAATACAGATGCAGGGTGCACAACTTTAATGAGTCGCGGCTTATTCTGATCGAGTTTACCCATACGATAAACTGCGGTGGAAACACTCAATATTTAATTAGTCACGAAGTTGTCTGACACACAAGACCTCATGATAAATCCTTACAGATATCTACTATCAGAAGACTCAGGAAGATTCGACGGAACAATTCACCTTTTCATTTCGATCTCAGCCTCCGATAAATAAGATAGTCCAGAAGCATATCTTTGTACATTGTCTACATTGGGAGTCACGAAATTGCTCAATTGTTGTTTGTGCAACAATGTTCTTCTTTGAGGCAACTTATCTTTGCACGTAGATCGCTGTTTCTCCTAGCTCCTTCATTTCATACCGCGTCTCGTTTAAAAGCTCGAAGACTAGCGCAATGTTCGGTGGCAAGTCGTCTTTTGCCATGTCGAGCAAACTATAGGTTGCTGATCCTTCGTCCAGCCATTTGTGTAGGATTGCGTGACCCTCCTCACTGGAACGGTGGACGCACGAGCCGGCGGCATCGATAAATGAAGATGAACAACACATCAACTTACCGCGGAACAGAGAAGAAAATTATACCTTTGCAGGTGGCGACTGCGTAGTAATTAGTCCTGGCCACAAAGGAGATACGAGAAGTCGAAGAAACCGATGGCGTAGTATTACTACAACGCTAAGCAGACAAACGATAGAAATTTTGTGGTTTGGTTTATAGGAGGTAAACCAACACCACCGCTCAGAGGACCGCACGATCGACAATCAAACCCTGAACCTGTACCGGAAGACATCGCTTTTTAAATGTCAGAAGTAATAACAGTTTTAGAAGTGTTAAACTTTGAGCTAAAGGAGTTTTCAACGTCTTTAACATCAACACCCTGTTCAACAATGAGAAGTGAATTATCACCAAGTATACAAGTACCATGCCAAGGGAGTACCAAGGGCGCGTGTAGCGCAGTCGGAGGAGGCGCGACTGTCGCGTGCACCCGATACCAGGTTCCTGGTTCGGATTTCCCGCCCAGGCCAACCAAGCCTTCCATCCCTCCGGGGTCGGTGAATTGGTACCAGACTTGTCTGGGAAGGATAAAGCGCTGACTTGTTCATCGGCTGGCCACCGCAAGTCATTGTATGGCCAAATACGCATTCAAATCGCCTCCACGACATCCCGTAGAAGTAGAATGCGTGGCGCATCCCAAAAGGGATTGAGTAACGCCGTCCTTTATCCTTTATCCTTTATACAAGTACCGAATGTACGCACAAAACGAGTAAACTGGAAAGAATACAGTAACACTAGATTAGTTTACTTTCCATTAGGTTGAGCTAAAATGACCCTCAACTTGTTCTGGAAGACTATATTATCTACTTTCACAAAATTAATTTATTCAAACTCAAACAATCTATTGTAGTGATATCGCATCCAAACTTTATTAGTGATTAAAAATGGTTATAATGATTAGTTGTAATACTACAATTTCACTGCACACCTCTCTTTGTTATTTAACAAAGCATCTCGCACACCTTTTCATGATTGCTTCGTTTCCTTGGTTGGAGATCCTCACCGGTAGTGCTCAAAGGAGTTCGACTGCCATTTTCCTCAAGGAAGTACATAAGCAAAGTTTATGACCATGAAAACGCCAGTGTTTCAAACATTTTTATTGACACACAATTTTCTGTTTAGGCCAGAGTTAAGTATATGACAGTAGAATCTACCTTGATGTTAGTTCCATCGTTATCCGTAATGGAAGTTGAGGGCGAAGAGTCTCTATTTTGAGCGAAAAGCGTAAGATTGAGTCCGGCAAGGTTAAAGATCCGAATTCTAAGTAACAGCGTTTAATTATTCTTCTTCTTCTTATTCTTCAGCGCTTGTCCCGCTTCGTCGCGGGGTCCGCTCTTCTGGTGTTAAGACGCCACCTTTCCCGATCCTGCGCTTGATCAGGGTGGACACCAGCTACTTTCATCGGAACGTATCGGACCAACGCTGCTTCGGGCGTCCTCTAGGCCGCTTTCCAGATACTTCCAACTCAAGGCCTATCTTGCGGACGCTGTCTTCTTTCCCACGCAGAACGTGGCCGTATCATCGCAATTCGAGCTTCGCGCATCTTGTCGGCTATCGGCGCGACACCGAACTTTTGCCGAATAGCATAATTTCGAATGCGGTCCAGGCGCGTGACTCCAGCCGTCCAGCGCAGCATCTTCGTCTCCATGACGCTGAGGCGCGTTTCAACTTCCTTGGTCGCAGGCCAACACTCAGCGCCGTACATCGCTACCGGGCGCACGACGGCTCTGTAAATCTTCGACTTCAGGTGTTCTGGTATCTTCCTATCCAGTCAGCGAACGCCACTTGGACCAAGCTGCACTCACGCGTGAGTTCACTTCAACCATCGGACCGCCGTCAGACGCTATTGCTGATCCCAGGTATTTAAACACCGAAGTGCGTGCAAGTTCAGTACCGTTAATCTTAATGGAGCCGGACTCGTTCACGTCAGTCGTTAGGTACTCGGTCTTCTTGACGTTCAGTTTAAGTCCGAACCTCGCCAGACGGTCGCAGCAAGCTTGCACCTGTCGCTCGAGATCGTCTTTCTCTTCGCAAGCGAGCATCACGTCATCAGCATAAAGCAGCGTCCATGTAACGGGCTGCTGAAGATCTCGCGTAATGACATCGATGACGACAACAAAGAGGAGTGGAGAAAGCGCAGAACCCTGGTGCACCCCAACAGAGATGGGAAACTCCACTGAGGTTCCAGCTGCAGCTTGCACTCTACTCTTTGGGCAAGAATAGAGCATCCGCACCCACTCTATGAGTTCCTCAGGTACGTTGTGTTGTCGCAAGACGTACCATATAACCTCACGCGGTACGCGGTCGAAGGCCTTCTCCAAGTCGAGAAAGGCGATATGCACCGGCTTCTGTCTCTCGCGATGCTTCTCCACCAGGAGGCGGTGTATAGCATCAATGGTCCCACAATCAGACACAAAGCCGCACTGGTTGTCGGAGAGCTTGACGATTTCACGGATTCTTCTATCGAGGATTCGCTCGAAGATCTTCATGCTGTGCGAAAGCAAGCGAATCGGACGGTAATTGCAGCAGTCTGCAGGACTGCCTTTCTTCTTCCAAATCGGAATCGTCGTACTGTTGTGCCAACACTCCGGTACTTCCTTCTCCTTTACTACCTGGTTGAAGAACTCAGCCAACCACTCAGCAGGATACCAGAGCTTCGACTTCCAAACATCGGCTGCCAGATCATCCGGCCCTGTCGCCTTACCGCGCTTCATCATCTTCAGAGCCGCTTCTGTTTCCTCCACGGTGATCTTGTGAACGGGACCGTAAACATAAGCCACAGAAGGGATGGTCGGATGAGGAAATTCCATAGTGGAAGTTTCCTCAAAGTAATCACGCCATCGCTTCAGCGCCTTTTTGCGGTCTGTCAAAAGATGGCCGCTCTCATCATTGATGCCAAAGAACCTTTCAATATCCTCGGTTTGGCGATGGCGGGTCTTAGCAAGTCGGTACAAATACCGCTCACCATCGCGCGATTCGAGCTTTCGGTAGACATCATAATGAGTGGCTTTCGCAACAGCCACGGCTTTCTTTGCAGCCTTCTTCGCCTTCTGATACTCCTGCCAGTTGTCGGCTGTTCTGTCGCCGAGAAACACATGATACAGCGACTTCTTCTCTCGAACCTTCGCTTTCACATCGTCTGTCCACAGCCATGCCTGCTTGTCGACTTTGCGTCGTCCAGGCTTCGTAGTGCCGAGTTCCAACCTTGCAGCTTGGCGTATCGCGTCGCTTGCTCTCTTCCAAGTTTCATCGACAGTCGTAACTGTCGGTAACCGCACGCGAGAAATCACAGCTGCTTCCTTCTCTTTCATTCGCCACCACTTGATTCTTGCAGCACCGCATCGCTCGACCTGCTTCAGCCTCGGAGAGGCGATCTTCAAAGTACAGATCAGCGGTCGGTGCTGTGGGGCGACCGTCTCATACGGCACGACCTTCGCGTCTGTGACAAGGCTCCGGTCGCGATCCTTCACAAGCACAAAGTCTATCTGAGACTTGGAGCTCCCACTATAATATGAGATGAGGTGGGAGTCGCGTTTTCGGAAAACGGTGTTCACAATGGTGAGGCTATGCGATTCCGCATACTCAAGAATACGCTCACCATCGGCGTTACGAGACCCGTATCCGAAACCACCATGACAGCTGTACCCGTCCTTTGCAGCACCTACGTGCCCAGTAAGGTCACCAGCGACTATGATGACATCTTTCGACGGTACCTCCGCTGTCTTCTCATCAAGCCGGTTCCAAAACTCATCCTTGGCTTGATCGGAGCAGTCAGTCTGCGGAGCATACTCAGAGAAGAAGTGATAGAGTCGCTCCTTAGCGGCGACAACGATCTTCATCAATCGATCGTCAAAGCGCTCGACGCTTACAATCGAGTCACGAAATCGTTCGGAGACGATTATTCCGACACCGCTGGTGGTCCTGGAACTTCCACATAGAACGGCCTTGAAACCACGTCCTATGTCCCTTGACTTGCGGCAGGACCACCTCGTCTCCTGCACCGCACAGAAATCAACTCTTCTTCGCTCCAGTGCTTCAACCAATTCGCACGAGCGGCCCGTCAACGTACCCACATTCAGCGTAGCCACGCGGGTCCTGCATACGTTACGGGACTTTCGGACTAGCTCAGTTGCCCCCCCCCCGATGCCGTCCTCGCATCAGGGACCCTCGCATACTTCTCACACTCGCTGGGCTCTGCGAGTGCGCGTCGGCTCCCGCGGACGACGTAGCATTATCTCGAGAAACTTGACTTACCATACACCATGTGATGTGACATGGGTCTTCGTAGGCCGGCCTGTCACAAGGGCCTGTCGCTTGCATTCGAATGTCCGTGATTAGCTTAGCTCGCAGAGTGAGCAGTTTCCAGTGGCACCACGTGGAGGAACGGACGTCGCCACCAACAGCGTTTAATTATTACATACTAATAACTAGTAGTTGGTAAAACACTATATAAATTATCTCAACGAATTCTTTTTTTGGTAGGCGTTAGCATTTCTATTAAGGGTGTGCGCTCAATGCGGACCTGTCAACATTTAGCTTGATAGCTGTGATTGTTGGTTTCATTGGCTATAATTATGACACTTACCAATGAATAAACAATAAATATTTCTAAAAGTAGAACTCACGGCAATGTTTCCTATTTTATGCATTCCTTTAACAAATGTCTGGACTTGTTAGACCGTTTTTAGAAACCTTTACTTAATTAACATCATTTTATGTAACCTAAATATGTCAACTTCTTTAGTATCACTGTCTAACCCTTAGTCGTCTACATCTTACCCTAGTCTATATTGATTCTGCTAGCTTAGGGTCTTTTCTCGGGTGATTATGATTATAATGACATGCCATTTCTTCGGCTATACTCGAACAACGACTTTCTGCCGTCTTCCATGAAATATGACCAGAAGTCATAAGAGATGCGAACCTGTTAAGACATTCTTTAATTACCTTGTATAGATTTACAATTTTATATTAATAACTACAACATTACTTTTATTGCCTGAAAACGCGCATACTCACCAGCGGCGGTTGGTCCGCTAAACGTCTGTGGTCGATCTTTAGGATATCTAAAACGATTTAAATACTTTTTACGTACATCTTATTAGAGGTGGGCCATAATGTAATCTTATTCTCACCTAATGATGTTATAAGCCAGTTCTTCAAAAAGGGCATCAAATTTTTGCTTCCTAGGGTTCTTCATGCGAGTAATACAAACCCAATTCAATAAGACATGGCGTTTAATGTTTCCTTGAAAGGCCTTGTCGCAAGAATTTATAACTGAATTTTATCAATCACATGAGATAAGCAGATTGCACATAGCAGAATACGTATAACCTATGGTACAAGGCATCTTTGATATAGACAGTTTACAAATATTAACGAGAGGAACATAAGGCCCCGCGGTAAACATAAGACACAGAAATAATGAATTTGCTCAAGACACCTATTGTGTCATTTTGCTGCGTACAGCTATAATATTCAGCCAAGCTCTTCGACTCAAGACCAACCATGTAGGTTATTTAAAATTCTAGACTTATTGATTTTCTTGAACCTCATACTTTTTTGCTTTTAAAATACTAGTCCTGGTAAACCCTTACACACTGAGCCAGTTGTGTGAGAGCGTACCCTTAGAATAGCGTAAAGTTAAAAGAAGTAACGGTCGGCCTCATCATCATGACAAAAATTTAGGGTAGCTTCTCGATTCGACGCGTAAGGAGATTGCTTCATATTGGTGTACACGTATCCATATCCTGCTGTGGAGGAGCCGACTTATTATATTGTGCAATATCGATTTGGCCTCTTTTCATAAAGATGAAATGAGACAATTGTCCCACAAGTCGATTGAAGATCACTTGGACCATAGTATTCATCAATATGTGCTTTCAGAGATCGTTAGCTATTCTAGGGCAAAGTCGCGAGTTCGAGCAATTTCGAAGATTTTTTTCGCATTTTCGTCGTGTAACTGTTTTTACTGAAACTAATCTCATGAAGTGAACATGAGTCTTGCTGACAAGAATGCTTTGCGCGCCATGGAGGAACGATGTTACAGTAAGATTGCGCGTCGGCTTAGGTGTGGCCGGTGTAACGGTGGAAACACGCGGTCGACCGCTACAGCATGCTAATATTCAGCAGGGCTTCAATTTCGAAGCTCAGGAAGAGGTTCCTGCTGTCTCAGAAGACTGCGGTTCTTCTCAGCCATGTTTGCCATTTCTTCTTCGGTTAGCTCTCGATTTCCTAGTGGCTTCCAGGCTCTTGAACACATTTTGCTTCCCATGTAAAGGAAATTGCCGAGATTCTTCCCTCTTGTACGACAGCAGTCTGACTAGTCCTTGTCTTTGTATGAGTTTTATTTCAATTTCTTCCCCAAAATGTTCCGTTCCGTTCTCTTCGTCGAGTTTTCGTGGGTCTGTACTCCAGGGGTTGTACCCTGATCTTCTTCTAGGTGTGTTTTTTCGTGACTTAAAAGGAGCTTAATTGGAGGGGTAGCAGAGGTAGTGGGAGAACTAGGGTTGTGGCACAGCCCTTGGAATACGTAACGCACTCTTTTTTAAGCGCAGCCCATAAGGCGCCGTAAACGCCTTTGTAAGTCATGCTAGTACTTGTGGGATCAATCAGTATTATGTTTTCTGCTATGTATCGTCGATGGTAATGTTGTTCCTGGGCCGATGAAGCTTTGGGAAGGAATGAGGGAGCTTTTTGTTCGTCGGCGGCTACCGCTCATTTCATTTTGCTTCCGTGATGTCACATAGAAAAAAAGGCATGGCATATCCCAAAAAGTTGATCCCTACTTTTCTTTCTTCTGACGTTGTTCCTCCATAAAGCATCGGCCTGTCAACGTAGGTCAGGCGCTGAAGCCGTTGTCAGTTTTTCGACTTTTTGCCGGGGTCTGGAGTCGAACCTGGGACTGATTGTGCTTGGGGTTATACTATTGACCCATCTGCTAGTCTGGCTCTTATCATCAGTACATCCTAGGAGAGGTCAAGCTGTCTCCCATCTCATCGGCCTTAGCAATGAAAAGGCTTCACATAGTCTGGGCATGGAGTCGAACCTAAACATCCAGAACCCAACTCCTGGGCTGGCGGCGCCTTGTTCCACTGCGCTGAGGTCTGGCCAATTTCTCTGTAAATCAACACTTTTTAAAGTTATGTCAGATTGGGACATTACAGCATTCTATAGCTTCTGCTATGGTGTGCAAAAGATAAATAGAGTAAAGCTTAACAATTTCCCGAATGCGCCATGCATTGTGATTTTGTGTGATGTCATGAAGACGATTCGAATGCAACTACTTGCTTTTGGAAGCCATAACATCCAGTTAATTCTAGTAGAGATAGAAGGCTTCGTTGGCTTGGACGAGACCCGAATCTTGGATGGATTCGCGATAGCCTCGGCCTCATTCCACCGTTCTATAAGTGCCTTGCTTTTGAGTTTAGAAGAGATTTTTGTTTTTGTTATAGCATGTTCCATGTTCTCTTCAAGAAGGACCATTGAGAAGGTCATCCACGACTTCTACTCCGATCTCTTCGATAGCCACGTCCACCTGTCCCCACGCCATCTTCCGCAGGATGGATACGTCGTCCACTCTGTTCTCCCTTCCGAGATCCGATGCGCCATCTCGTCGGTGAAGAAACGTACAGCACCCGGTCTCGACAGGATCAGACCCGAACAACCCGAAGAACCTACCGCCGGCGCTCATCAACACCCTGGCGCGGCTCTTCCCGGATTGCAAGGTTCCATCCCAGTGGAAGACCAGCAGGACCGTCTTGCTGTACAAGAAGGGAGACGTGCACGACATTGGCAACTATCGCCCGATCTGCCTGCTGTCCGTAGTCTACAAGCTGTTCACTCGAGTGATCCTGAATAGGATCAACAGAACTGGACGAAGGACAGCCATGTGAGCAAGCAGGATTTCGGAGAGGATTCAGCACGATCGACCACATACACTATTACGAAGCTCATCGAAGTGTCGCGAGAGTACTGCCGCTGTGCCTTACGTTCATCGACCTGAAGAAGGCATTCGACTCCGTCGAAACTGAAGCGGTCATGGAAGCCCTGCTCACTCAGGGTGTTCCTACTCATTACATCAGAGTCCTTCGGGAGCTGTACAGTGGATTCACGACCAAGATCTCACCATTCTACAACGACGTCCTCATCGGCGTGAAGAGAGGGGTTCGGCAGGGTGATACCATATCACCGAAGCTCTTCAGCACCACCCTCGAAAACGTCATGCGCAAACTAGAATGGAGGACATGGGAGTGAAAGTCGACGGCCGGCAACTACATCATCTTCGCTTCGCTGACGACATCCTGCTCATAACACCGTGCATCAGCCGAGCGGAGCGAATGCTGGCCGACTTCGATTGCGTATGTGGGAACGTTGGACTGCAGCTGAACTTTACGAAGACGACGTTCATGAGGAACGTACAAGTTTCTGATGCCCCATTGTCGCTCAACGGAATGAACATCTCCGAATGCTCCAGCTATCTGGGTCGCGAAGGCAAAATGGCCAACGACCTAGAGCCAGAGCTGAGCAGGAGGAAACGAGCGATTGGGGAGCTTTCAAGAGCGTCGAAGAAGTCGCGAAGAAGACGAAGAATGTCCGACTCCGTGCCCACTTATTCGACTCCACTGCTCTTCCTGCCTTAACATACGCGTCAGAGACCTGGGTTATTCGAAAGCAGGATGAGCACGCGATCGGTGTCGCGCAGCGTGGAATCGAGAGGACGATACTCGGAGTGACACGACTCACGCAAGTGAGAGAAGGCCTCCGGAGTTCCGAGCTTCGCCAACGTTCGAAGATTAGAGACGCTGTCGCGTGGGCCAAGTTGTCAGAAATTAGGTGGGCCGGCCAGTAATGCGCTTCGCAGACACCCGCTGGACGAGAGCCGTCACCGACTGGATTCCGCGGGATGTCAAGAGAACACCAGGACGCCCTCCAACGCGTTGGTCGGACTTCTTCGTGAAAGCCCTGAACGACCGCTATGACCTTCGAGCGAGGAGGATTCATTGGAGCACTCTGGCACGCGACAGGGACGAATGGAGACGCTGCTGGTGCCCGCTCGAGCAAGTCGATGATCAACGGGACGACAGGTGATACAGGCGATATAGCACGTTGCGGCTAGTTTCTATTTGTTGCGCTTTCTCCTTATCAATGAAGTGTTGAAAAGGGACTACGGAATTGGACTAGGAATTGGACTTTTCGATTCTTTTCTTCTTCTGATGTTTCCTCCCTATTTTAATGACGATTTTTTAAATAAAGAATCCCTTTGTAACACTTCATTGATAAGGAGAAACCGTTTATTGCACGTTGCAATCGAGCAGGTCCTGGGAGGCCGATGTGTGGAATTGGAATCCATGGCGCAATCCCACGTGAGGTTGAACATCGTCCGACAGAACCTAGCAAGATCTAAGGAGACATGAGAAGGCAGTCGATTTGAACGATGACGGATAAAAAGAATAAGGTTTCTTAACGTTGGAGGACTCCTACCTGGAGTGAGCCATGCATTCTATTTCTGTGGGGTGTGGTCTAGACGATTCGAAGACTACGGCCACACGGCAAGTCAGTGTTTCTCCTTCGTCGTGCGGTAACAATTCATCGACCCTTTGAAGGCTTGTGAGCCCCAATGTGGACTCGAGAACATCGAATGGATGCAGGGAGCATGCAACCTGCTGCTCTACAGGCGCCTTAAGTCTAGTGGGGACTAAAAGTTGGCGGGAACCCGACTCTTTCTGGAATGCGCCACGCAGCCTACTTCAGCACACTATTGTTGAGCGAACTGGCTTCCAGAATGGTACTTCAGAGAATCTGACATGGTGTTGGAGCACAACAATAACGTAGATGATTCTGGAAGTTTTGTAGTGGTAAACTGTCCGGTGGAGTGCAAGGATGTCAACTTTAGCGATAGGTGACGAGATCTTCGCCCATTGACCAACTTTTCTCCGGTAGTTGGGCAGGCGTTTAGACAGGAGCAATCTGAACTTTCTTCCTACATTATAACGGACGTATCTATGTGAAGTCGTGGAATGAAGCTCAAGTTTTAAGTATTTGTAAGTAAGCTAACGATTTTTAGACAATTGCACGTTGAGGCATGGATGATAACATGACTAAGCCAGTTCGAGAAGCCTCGGAGAAGGGGTCCCGCACGTGTTACGAATGTGGAAAGCAAACGAGGCGTATCTACGATCACTTGTTCCAAGCCCATTCGTACACGAAAGATCGCCTTGAACAGTTGAACAAAGAAGATCGCATCAGGCAACTTGCGGACAAAACAAATGTTGCGTACGTGCGCGATTGCGGGAATTCGTACCCGAATGTTAAGTCCCTGAAACGTCATCATGTGCAAAAACACGAGAGTGAAATAGCATCCTACGTCCTATGCCCGTTATGCGGGGAGCATTTGAGGGTAGGTTTCCTGGATCGGTAGTAAGTATGACTAGATAGTAACTTCGTTATTTAGGACCACTGGAAATTAATCGATCATGCGAATTGCGAGCATATCGACTCTGAGGAGATTTATTCCATAGAAGCTATGACGTTTGATAGCATAGAAAAGTTCAAAGTAAGTGCTCCGTCATCATATAAAACTACCAGCCGTCCGTGCGGCCTCCCGGCCGCACCGACGGCTTCTTCACGGCTTCTCCGTGGCAATAACCTCTCATCATCAATTGTAGCTGCCACCTATGTCATAGTTTCCTCAGGAAGAACATTTTAACTACGTCGATGAGGCAAGTTAGAAAAAAAGGGAAAAAATGGAAGACATCCACAAAAACGTTTATTTGCCCAATATCGATTGATGGCGATCGAAGTTCAAAAACGAACTTCAGATTCTTGTTCAGTGACCTTGATTACCCCCAGGGCTAAAGTTTCGTGCCGCTTGAACGACATCCACAAAAAATCGATAATATCGATCGATATCGATTTGTCGGGCGCGTGTAGCGATTTGTCGGGCGTCGGAGGAGGCGCGACTGTCGCGTGCACCCGATACCAGGCTCCTGGTTCGGATTTCCCGCCCAGGCCAACCAAGCCTTCCATCCCTCCGGGGTCGGTGAATTGGTGCCAGACTTGTCTGGGAAGGATAAAGCACTGACTTGTTCATCGGCTGGCCACCGCAAGTCATTGTATGGCCAAATACGCATTCATGTCGCCTCCACGACATCCCGTAGAAGTAGAATGCGCTGGCGCATCCCAAAAGGGATTGAGTAACGCCGTCCTTTATCCTTTTATTTATCGATTGGTCGACTCCAGATTCGTGTTCAGCAACCTCGGTTGCCCCGGGGCTGAAGCCGACGTGTTCGGCAAGTCTACGTTTCGCCATGCACGGTTGCCGACGTGTTCGGCACGTCCACGGCTCGCCACGCACGGTTGCCGACGTGTTCGGCTACTCAGTGCCCCCATTCCAGTTGTGACGGAAACACGCACGCACGCACGCACGCACGCACGCACACACACACACGCTTGCTCCTTTATATATAGTAGGATTGCTGAATCCAATCTTTTGACTGAATCACGAACTGCTTAGCATTTAGGAGTGGGAAACGGACCTGGAAAATGAAATTGTTTCAAGATTTAATGTCGTAAGGTCCGAAAGCAGAAATGTGAAATAAAACATTACCACTGCAGTCGTGCCCTTCGTCATCTCAAGTACGGGGAGAACGAAAGACCAGGGACAAAAGTGGTGCAAAGAAACTGCACTTCTTTTATGAAAATACGTTTTATCATTATTTTTTGTTTGATGAACGAGTGCATTTGGTGGTTCAGTCAATGTTCACGCTCTCTAGGTAACTGATACTGGATGTGAAGTGAATCTAAAATTCTGCCGTAGACATCTTGGCCATGACGAAGAACCTGCTAAGCTGACGCTGGACGCGAGATCTGAGGAGTATATTGTATCTCTGCTCAAGGAAGGATTTCGTCCTCACCAAATAATTCGAAAGATACGCGACAATTATCGAGACAACAAAAATTCATGGCTTTATTATAGCTCGGTCTCCGATATAAGGTAAAGAAATAGTTGCCTTTGATTCCAAAGCCTATATTACATACTCTTATTTAGGCGCGTTGCTATTCGAAATAAGGTCAATCCCGCACGACGAAATAATGTTGATATAACGTCAGTTGAAATGAGAGTCCAAGAAAATGCCGTTGACGATGGCATAAGACTGTACGTTCCCGCAGTGGAGAACACTGGTGAAGGATTTGTCCTTGGTGAGCATACGTACATCGGCATCACCCTTACTGAGGCTTAAAGTACATCTGTTTTAAGTGATTATCACGACTATCCAAAAGGCTTGGTTGGAGAGATATGGCGCTAGAGCAATCATAATGGATGACACCTTCAACTTGACAACCTACTGCCTGAAACTCGCCACTGTCGTGGTAGCAGATGAGTGGGACAAGGGCCTTCCTGCCGCCTACCTTTTATCCCATCAGTTCGTTCCATATCATTTGGAGTATACGAAGATATTATGTTTTTTTATAATGACTGAGGATGAAATTGCTCTTTTGTTTGATGAAATCAGGAAGCTAATTGGAAGCTTCGGCACAAAGCATTTTATGAGGGACGATTGCAATAGTTTCTTCAACGGATTCAAGAAAATATTTCTTGCGACGAAGACCAAGAAACTTTTATGCCTATTTCATGTTCTGCAGTCCATAAAGAGAAACTGCAAAACGAAGCTAAAGCAGGTAGTTTCGTGTTTCGGTGTTAAGCTTAAAGTTATTGTGAACTTTGACACGTTGACAACTGCGGAATTTTCGCGTGCCTGGCGCGTGGGACCAATCAATACTTTGCAAAGTCGAGAGGGTGACGAAAAGGTGTGACACGATCTCGTGTCACAAGGCTGTCAACGTGTCAACGTGGAACTCTTTATTTACTCTAATATTATACATCTACTACAATGTTCTCGTTACAGAAAGAAAGAACAAATGTCGTTATATCCACCGTGCGGAAATTGTGTAGGATTTCAAGCGCAAACGAGTTTGCTACTGTACATTCAAATCTCATTACGTTTCTTAACCAGCACAACGAGACAAATATGGCCGATTACTTCGAAGCCAACTGGTGAGCTGGATATAGGCGCATCTGTCGGCATAACGTTTAATTTCTGTCATAGGAGCCCCCGAGTGAAGCAGTGGGCGGGATTTGAAAGGAGAACATCGTGCGTGAATACGAGCATGCTAGTAGAGAGATTCCATAAAAGGATCAAGCATGAAATACCGGACACAAAGGGCGAAGCACTTATCGAACTCCTGATAACACTAGTTCCGCTTATGGAGGAGGATAGGAGTATAAAGGTAATGTCTATGACATTAGCTCTCCTTCATTCTACTGCATAAGAACTAGATCCTTAGATGGCGAGGGCCTAGCAGAAGGTCGCCACAGCCTCCATCACCAACACCGGCCTCATGCTCTGGCGCTGAAACTTTTTGGCCACGACTCTGAAGCAGTAATGGTTGTCGAAGAAGGGCGCTGGGCACTCAAGGATAAGAAAGGTGTGCACACCGTGAAGCAAACGTATTGCATCTGCGAACCGACCGTAAGCCTTTTTGAATCCTCGTTAGCTCGAATATGTAGGGGTGTACAACGGATTTTAGATGAACAACCATTGCCTAAGGTGTCAAGCCTGCGCCTACGCTTTCATGTGCGACTGCGTTCACGACGCCACTTCTGGTATTTCATGTGCCCATGTGCATGCAGCAATCGTGCAGAAACCTGAAGGTAGAGAGGTTTCCCTATGTTCTAAAGAAGTTTTAAACCACGTAGATGAAGATTTTCAGGATTGCTAGCCGAGATGGTTGAAGATTTACCCGTAGCTGCGGAAGTTGAAGTTAATGGTGCGGAAGACTATGCTCTTGCATGTCCTGAGGATTCTATAAGAGATCCGAGTTCCGACCTAAAGCTGCCGTCATCAAGTACAGAGATCGTGGACGATAATAAGAAACTGCTGGTAGAGTCCGAATCGGTACTTAACTTCCATCTGCCTATATTTAAAACATCGGTACTACCTCAAATGCATTTTTTTAGATAATGGCTGCAATAGGAACGCAGTTGGTGAACATGAGCAAAATGCCACATAACGGCTCATATGAGAGATTTAGAGGAGACACTAGAAAAGGTCCATATGCATAATTCCTCCTTCATGGAGAAGCACAAACAGCAGTCAGACAAAGGACCACAGCTAGCGAAACGCACTGATCTCCCTTCAGCCGGTCGCCTCCCCAACCCCGCTTCTATTCGAATTTTGAAGGTGAGCGTTCCCATACTTCGAAAACCAACAGAGGCCTTACCTACTATATATTTCATAGAAGAGCTGCCCTAAGAGGTGCTAACCAGAACAAAGGAGGGGAGGATATTGAGACCTACGACTCTGACGATATTGAATGCTGCATATATGTTTCCGTCGGATACCGAAGGACAGCAACGACAACTACTACGACTGGGTGAAGTGCGGCGGCTGCAAAATGTGGGCACACGAGACATGTGCTGGAGTCGGAACTCCATGCCCATACGATGAAGGCTTGTTCGAATACTGCCTGCTATGAAGCGGATTATTTATTTATTTATTCACAGCGTGGTGGTAGCGAAGCAGATAATAAAGAAACAAAAAAAGCAACACAAACATTAATAGCTCAATCTTGAGGACTAAGTAGGCACCAATAAATGAGAACGGAAACAGTTATAACAATGCAACGCTGGACAACAATCAAGCGAGCGAATGCTCAGATAATCCTAAGAGACTCTCGTTTTGGGCTAGTAATAAGTTGAACTCCCGCAAGCATCTATAGGTCAAGAATGTTGATCTGACTGTGGTCCTCGCTACCGGCACATATAGCTGAAGCTTACCTCTCCTTGTTATGATTATTATTATTCATTATTATTAATATGCGGATATTTTGTGCGAAAAGGTATCTTTCAGAGTTTTCCGATCTTTCCCCTTTTCATAGCAGACATATATCTGTAAGCTTATTCAGATGAATAATGCTTATCCAACTTCTCTCATCAACTTGGTTTCTCGTATCGCGATCTGCAGTGTGAGCTTGGTGGTTTGTTCAAGGAGATAAGGAGTCAAAGTGCTAGGTACGTTTATTTGAGGTTATTGTCGCTCCTCATAACTTTATTTCGTTGATGTTTTCCTTTAGGCGTTGTCGTGATCTACATTTTCACTTCAAAATTCATTTCGACTGCCCATAAAGTGTGGTTTCAGCTCAAAGAGTTCTCGTTGGTGAACAATCATCTGAAGGTGCTTTTACACTCAAGAGTTCTTCTGGTGTAAAGGTGTTCATTCACTGCCGTCAGTTTTTCAGACTGACTACGACAATCACAATGGTCGTAGTTCCATCGAAGACCAACAGGTTCGAAACTGATTCAGGAAGCAGCAGCACAACGTATTGCTCAGCAATCTCATCCAAGAGGCGTTTCCCTGCCCAGTTCCAAAATGCTGCGAGACAAGCTCAGGTGTGGCTATACTTCTCCGTTAACTTATACGGCAGGTTTCTTTTGTTGAGAATGGCGTGGGGTGCATGTAGAGAGCCAGAGAAGGCGTCATCCCTTGCGTATACCCTGATCATCCGTCCCTCCGGGTTGGGTGGATTGCAACCACACCTGTCCGGGAATGAAAGAAGACACTCGCGTAGCCATCGACTAAGTGAAGAATCTACTACATGAACAACAAATGAACATCTGTTTGAATACAGCGATTGTGTTTTGCTCAACTATACCATTGTAGAGTGATAGTTTCCCAATATCGCAAAATGACGGCTCAAATCTAGAGAAACTCAGCTCGGAGTTGGCGAAAGCGTCGGTGCCTTCTACTACATACTAGCAGTATCAGTACCAGTAATAGTGGTGATGATGAGTTGGATCATGAAGTGAGCAAAGCGAGTAGTGGAAAGGTAGGATCTAAATGCATCCAAGCGATTCTTTCGGGATCCGACAGAAATAGATCCTTCTTTTGCTTTTTTTAGCAATGAGTGACGTTAGTGAAAGAGCTTGATAGAAGGTGCACAATAGGAAGATTTTGATGAGAGCTTTAACGTAACCTTTTTTATGAAAAGAAGCAAGCATCTCAAGGAGTCGTCGTTTCAGAATAACCTCATATTTAAGAATGAGACCGCCGTTAAGCGGAGGAGGGTAAGTGGATTTTACAAAAAAAAGCCACCATTTATATTCACTGAAATGCTGCCTGTCCAATTTTTTTAAAATTTAAGACGGTTTTTGAAGAGTCGTCAAGCTGCTCCAGCTCTTCACAGGAAACCAGCGAGAAGACCAGAACACCATCATCACCGGGCGACCGCGCAACGAGGAGCCAAACCGGACAGAAGCCTCAAAGAAAAATCTTGCCCAAAATTCAAGTACTGTCTCAATCACGTCGAGCTCTGACAGAGGAGATGACATACACGTTCTTACATTTTTGTTTAGTAATGGTGGGAAAACATATTTATTTCAGAATCACTTCAGGATCCCAGGGATCGGGGTGGAGCCCTCAGATACGGTTGGCACCAGTTCTCGTATGCATGCATAAATAATTTGGTTGGCTTGAACGAGAAAAGATCGCGAAAAGGGTTCTTCAAGCTAGCGGTTCTTGGTGGCCGAACGGGGTCAGCTTTTAAGCATGAGAGCTCTCTCAACTACGTTAGTGAGTCGTTCGGAGAAGTTACCCATATTCTATTTCAGGTCGTCAAATTGGAGCGCACTCATAGGAAGCCGTCAAAGCCGCAAAGAATACAACCGCAATAGTTCCAGTCCCTGGATCGGTGCTCCAGGATAGCGATGAGGACTGTACGTATTGCGCTCCAAGCAGAGATCCGGCAGAGAAGTAGCCGAAAGTCAAGTAGGAAGTCAAGTTTTTTCGCTTATCACCCTTCTCTCCGGAAAGCTGATATCAGGCTTCCCCGCAATATGTCATTCTATAAGTAACCAAAAAAACGTTGACCACCCCCTAAGGGTGGAAACACTAGGACATAAATAGCATGAGCAGCTCAACGTGACAGATATTTTGACCTAACCTTAGCTTGTTGATAGCGGATTAGAATTTTATTTTTGCAGAGCTGCAACAGCAAAAGGTGTGCGGGAGCAAGTCGGAGAGTATCCATAATCGAAAACAATTTAAGAAGAAGATGAAGGTGGGTGCTAGTTTTTTGGTACTCGTTTGGAGGAGTTGTTTCCTCGAGTTGAAGATAGCTTTCGGAAAGGATTCATCTTCAGGCGTTCTGTGCTATGTAGCTCTTCTTGAAGAAAGCAGACATGTGTTGCAGATTCGAGTGCTAGAGTGCTCCTACTCAATCCTCAACACGGACACACACAGAAAACCTGGTCTGGATCTTCATGATGTGATAAGGTGAGAAGATGCCTTTTCAGAAATTTTCCATTCAACAGTTCAACAAGTTCGACATCTCCTTCACGTGCATGTTAGCTACACAAACGGTTTAGTGTGTTATCCTGCTGGGTGGTTGGTACCCAATTTGCTGAGGCATGCACCAGTAAGTTTTAAGTCGCTTTTATCGCGTCCCAGAGTGCCCCGAGTCGGACTGGACGCAAAGAGCGCCACATGATTCGTTAGAGCTTTCATGAAAAGGTCCGACCAACTCGTTGGCGACCCCCTCCCTGCGGCCTCTTGACACCAAACTGAATTCAGTCGGTGGCAGTACTTGTCCAGCGGATGTTTGCAAAACACGTTATGTGACCGGCCCATCTATTTTTCGACAACTTATCCTATGTGACAGCGTCTCTAGTTTCTGCTAGGATGCCACATATTTAATGAACGATTACAATTTAGGAGGCACATCCGCCGTAAAATGCAACGTCATCGCGTTTGACGTCGAGCAATGCAAAGGGAAAGCTAAGCTATGTTGTAAAAAAGGTGAGTATTTATCGCAGGTTGATTAGTCGATTTACTGTTCTGAAGAGAGCACTGTGTTCCAGGTGATCCAAGAATCGACTTATAGCCCAAAACTGCAAATGCTGCGCTGCATGCATTCTTTCGGGCGATTTCAATTTGCCTGGATTCGCGTGTGATGTCGGTGATAGTACAGGGTGCGTAAAAAGTATTGACGCAGTAAATGACGGTTGTGGAAATAGTAACGCGCAGTGAGTTTTAAATTATTCACTTGAGACATATGGAAAATGATCTTGCAAACACGATAGAATAACTCGTAATTGGCATTGGCTCCTTTACTGTGAATACAGGAGCGAAAACGAAGGAAAAATTCATGAGCACGTGCCGCAAGTACTCTGCTTGGATTTCGTTCCGTGTTTTGAACAGGGCAGCCTTCTGCGACTGGTCACTTCTGTTGAAAGTAGCACAGACCTCATTCTTCATAATCACCTAAAAAGAGTAATCCAGCAGATTTATGTTTAAGCTGTGCTCGCCTGAGAAGCTGTCCACACCTGCGCGCGTTATCTGTTTGCCGTTATCGGACGGAGATTGATAATTTTGGATTTGAACGTTGTCGTGCTTGAACATCTTGTAATCATCATCTGTTATGACAGAGCCGTGGCTGACGTTTGGGTTGCTGACCTCTTTCCTCACCAACCGCTTCGAACAGCGCCTAATTCTCTTGTTAAGGAAGTATTCAGCTCTTTGGGTAACAGGCAAAAAAGGGCCACCGTAACGATGACGATCATGTTTCTTCAGTTTTTTCGTGAGTGTTTTTGAGCACAATATACATACAACAAAAATAACACACAAAAATCTCGAGGGGTAGAAAGAGAAAGCTAGAGCTGAAACAAAAAGTAGGTGCGTCAATACTTTTTACGCACCCTGTATTAAGCTCATAGGTGTCATCAATTGTTAACAAAACCCACTAGAGGATCTGCTATGTTAGATTTTGTGTTATTAGGTAGTGATCATGCAACCGCTACATTCATGGTAGTACGTTCACTGGATTCCAACACTCACACAAGAAAGTGGGTTAAAAATTTTAAAGCGCCTAAATTGACAGAATTATAGAAAACCTTGCAGCTGTTGATTGGATAGGTACCTTGATAAATGTTCGAGACAGTTGATGAAGTGCATGAAACTCTACTTCTTGTTCTCCATCACGTAATTGACTTGTATGTTCCTATGAAAAATCGAACTACGAAGTTTAACACTCCCAGACCATCTCATAGGAATGATAGTGTTCTTTGTATTTTTGTGTTTGTTTTTGTGTCGTCTACGCGTATGATCGCTTGTAATTCACACCAGAAATGAATAAATAAAATAAAATATTGTTGTTGTGCGTCTAGCAATCAACTAACTGATTTCTACCTAACGTGCTGATAATGTTGTGTCAAACTCCTTTGATGTTCAGCTTACACGAAAGAAGCATGAGGGTGCTTGACAAAGACAAGGTATTTAAAGGCGAAATTATCTACACGGGAGTTAAGTGCACCTAGCTGGTTCAGTGGCTGTGCGAGGTTTCCAAGTTCCACTTGTGACATCCCATCCATCTCACTGAAACTTTATAATATAAAGCCAATAAAATAAAACGAAAATGTAAAAACAAGTGCTCCGCCACGTCTATCGGCGTGCCTCGCTCTCTATCCTTCCGTACTGGTACTGACTGCTTCCACATCACTGCCTTCCCTCCCCCTCCCCCCACCTGGTACCAGTCCCCACTCCTGGTCCCCCTTACTGCAACTAGTCCCCCATAACTGGTATTGGTCCCCTTCAATGCCCCTCAATGATCCCCTTAGCGGACGACGCCTTCGATTATTTTCCACTAATTTCAGCAATTTTATGACTAATTGCCCTCCCCTCTATTTTGTGACTCAACCAGCAGATCACTGAACAAAAAAAAGACAACTTTCTTAGCCTGTAACCATCAGAGGTCACGTCAACAGCCCAATTTGGCGGCAGAGGAAACTTATCCTCTTGATAAGTGTTCAATAAATTAATGGCTTCTCTTCAACTCGGATTCATAAAAGTAGGAAGGAAGAACTGTATTTAAAACTGGTAACACCAACGATGCGGTCCATCCTATTCAAGAAACCATCACGTTAAACTCGAGAAAAAAGAGTAGCTAATGAACAAAAATGATACCTGAAACTCTGTAACGACAGCTTCACTCCCATCCGAATTTTCCTTCAATTTCCGGCGTTAATAGGAGTGTCAAGGAGAAAGTCGACGTGGAACTGAAACTGATCGCTGACTCGGAAAGAGGCCTGACTGACACAGGCCATCACGTAGGTGTCAGCCTAAATAATCATCTTCTGGTCTGACGACGGGATTGATAGAGAAGCACACACAGTTGCATAACTAAAATGATCAGTGCTAACCACATGAGTGAACATTCTCATAAATGCGCCCAGGTAACCACGAAGCGGAAGGACGGAACCGGAATCAGTCGTTGCGGCTGAATATTAGCATACTGTAGCGGTTTCCACCGTTACACCGGCCACACCTAAGCCGACGCGCAATCTTACTGTAACGTCGTTGCTCCATCGGCGCGAAGCATTCTTGTGTCCTGCTGTGGCATGCTTGTAGCTTTTAAAAATATAGCTGTTGACTGCCTGGGAAGTTCAGACGACTTAGCTAAAATGTTCGATTTCACGCTCCACATCGCAATTTTGATCTCCGTACCGGCTGAGACGCTGCATCCTTATTTCGATCTGCATCGGAAACGGGTGCTGCAAACAGTTTCACAAACGTTGGATGCTGAACGGAGAGCATCGATATGTACAATCGAACAGAAAGATTAAAATTTGTAAAGTTTCGTGAACGAAGACCAAAGAGTGCGCCTCGTGGCTGATCTTCGCTTAGCTTCAAGTTTTTTTCTTTTTTTTGCCCGGTTTTATAACACTATAACGTTGTATAAAAAACATAAAAAATTGTATAAGAAAAGTTTGGTTAGATAAAGCAAAATTAGAAAAAACCGACTTTATTACATTCCTAGCGCTGCTCCACTAGCAGTGGTCCAGCAAGAGAATCACATTATGTAGCTTGGGACCCTGTAATTACAAGACAGCGTTTTCTTAAACTTTGCATGATATGTCATTAATTAAGCAAACAGAAGTAGTAATAGAAGAGTAATACAATCTCGCCACCTTCACGAGTACCAACATAAACAAGTCTTATTAACTGTAAGTCTGAACTCATAATTTTAAAGTAATTTAAAATCCGAAATAACTGAACAGTACGAGATAAAGCGGCTACCATATGAGAATAAAAATGAAGGAAAGAGAAGAAGGAAAAGCGGAATAAATTAGATTGAAAAGCTAGTCTCCAGGGCTCAAAAGCGCATATACACAGGACCAATAAGAGTTGTCGCTCTTCACAACACGGAACACGCAAGGAAGCGCTATAAAAATCAACAAAAAATCATGCTTTGAGAAACCAGGCAGCTATAACCCCTATACATGCTACACCCGACTAACGTAGTAGGTGAAACGTAAAAATGAATAAGCAGTAAAAACACCAAAATTTAGCTTGATCAAAAACCACTTCTCGAAATGTTACGGCAACTGAATTTAATGATTCCCGTGGGCGATCGCAATTGTCTCGGGTATTGGCACAACTTTTGGTAGATTTGCCAGGCACGTCGGTGTGCCTATGAGCAGTTCTGTGATCCGCACGCGGGAAAAACGTCGACATACACCTTATACATTGTTGCTGTTTCCCGCTCTTTGAATTCTCAACGCATTTAGTTGGTTATTTAGTCTGAAACTCTTAACGTATTTAGTTAAGGGAAGCTACAGAATGGTTGTACGACATTGCGATTGCACCCAACCACCCAATATTTATTTTTTGAATCGTTCGGCTATAATCCAAACTAGATCTTTGCGAATGTTTGGCACTGCTGCAACTAATAGCTACTAAAATACATAGTCTCTGTCATCTCGGAGGAAATGGGCCGCTCCGTCGTGTTTTCTTAACCATTGAATAGCCATAAACCGAATAGTTTGAACGCAACTAGTTGTTGAAGGAGTATTGTAGTGCAGTCATAGATACTTCTGTTTTTAGTCTTATGATAGACAAATAATGCAATTACTAGTTGTAAATGCTGAATGTCGAGCAACTCTTCAGACAAGAGTGCAACACTTTTTGGTAAGAAAAGAGAAAACAAGTGAAATGGGGAGTATTTCGCCAAATGCTACTTATATTGGGTTCAACTCTTTAATGAATCCCGTCTCGGATCATTAGAACTCTCCAGGTTTCGAATAACATCATAGTTTTCTCATCTTCATTTTACTATGTCTTCATTTCTTGCCTACGCCTCAGCAGCTTAGCGCTCCAGTTATAACATAGAACGTGTTATTCCACACGAGTTCACGTGGATAAACTACTCTATACCGAGAATTATCCTCAAGGAAATAAAGTATGCAATTCCAACGGTGTCTTTTTGAAGCAAGCAATTGTAATACAACACAAGAAGGTAGAAGTAATCTTTCAGCGGTTTCAAGTAATCCCTATCTACATTCATAGAAGGGTAATGTACATTCATAGAAGGGCAATGTTATTAAACCGAATAGGAGGGCAGTGGCTTCTGCAATTAATCACAGTAATAGCAGGCGAATGCAGGTAATTGCTAACGTTCCAAGGGTTCGATGAGCCTTCTATCATATTTATTTATTTATACGTGAAATTCACGCAAAACATAAACAAATCATGAGGATACTAAAAACGTGTTAACAAAAGAAAAAACATCTCAAAAGGAGAACGTGATAAACAAGAAGATTGATTGAGCTTAGATATCTACATTCATAGAAGGGTAAGCAATTAAGCGTTTCGGAAATGTCTGTCTAAAAGTTTTTTGAGTTTAATTAAGGAGTCAGGAATGGGAGAAGTTTTCGATAATTTGACGAATTCGGAACTAGCCCTTTGTGTAAAGAACCTAGCACACAGAGAAGTCTTAGATCTTTGAAAATGAAGCTTTGCCTGTGCACCTCAAGTAGTGGAAGGCAAAATCGTGTAAAACTGTCCCACAGATAGACCATCATTGAATTTAGAATTTTGTAGAACATGATGAGGTCGTACCTTTTTCTTCGAATAGCAAGCGACGAGATATCAAATATTTTACTGCGTACAGGGGCAGGCGATATGGTGGACTAGTTCTTGCGAGAAGAAAGGGCGAGCAGTTGCGTCCAAAGGTAACGTGCGTGAATCTGTACCTTACCACATTTTCCACCATTTCCACCATTTTTTTGTCAGTGGTTTGTGTGGGTTCTGCACCCATAGTACGCGAGTAACGTCGCGATCTGCATGGTGTAGTCGAATCTGAAGGAATGCTTTCTCGACATCGCTAACAAGAATAATATTGCCTATTCTGAAGCGCAGGAAAATGTCGTTCAGTGTGGGCAGCATAATGGGACCCATGTGTAGTATGTCGTTCAGAGAACAGGCCCCTTGGCGGTGCTCGAACACCACTCACAGCTTCGATGTCTCCTTGTGAGGTGTAACTGCTGCATGGCGTGCAAGGTAATGTGCACTCTGGTTCCATTCGTCGCTCCGCTCTCTCCAACTTCCTCAATTATTCCGAGAGAAAGGTGGTAGTTGCGAGTATCGTGGTATTGGTGGAGTAGTTCAGGATTGCTTCAAAGTTTGGTTATCGTGCCTATAAGTCGTCGGAAAGCCATAGCTTTGTAAGGAATCTGAATTTTCTTTCGTAAAGAGAAAAGTAGTAGCCATCGTCTTGCCGTTGGATCGTGTCTTCGAATTTCTTCCATACTGCGTCGTTTGTTTTTTTTTTCGTTTATCCTTGACAGTTCCAAAGAACTCATAGATTCCTGAGGATTGAATATGAAAAAGTTTCCCAACCTTCGGTAAAATTGCCTTGGATCGGGAGAGTTTCCTCGTGAATGCACTGGTCTGCTTTTTCGTTTTCCTCACTTGTTGTGGTTAGCGGGATTGCGTTCGCTGCTGTTTAACCATATCTCATTCTGCTTTAAGTGTGTGCTTGGCCTGCAACGAGATATCCAAGTTTCGACAGAATTGCGTGCAACCCAGAAGGTAGAATTATCTGCTGTTTCTTCTCCTCCCACAAAAGTGAGAATACATCTGCACATACAAGGAATTTCAGGTCTGTTGCATTTCAATTGAGCAAGAGATGGATGTCGTTGTCAAGAAGGAAGCTTTTGTCCTCAATGTTGAGACGGCTTCGCTTCAACGGCTCTGTAAGAACATCCATCTTTGTTACAGTGTAGCTATGTGGTTTACCGCTCCAAGCCCATATTTGGACGTTGGTTGTCCCACATGTTTTCCTCATTGGAGTCGTTGAGCCGAAAGTGTTGATTGTGCTGCGCTGTTTGTACTTCTTCGAGGCGAAGTCGATCAGCAGGAGATTCGGTGATGAACGAGCGATCTGCACTTGTGTCGAGCGGAACATGGACCGCTTCTAGTGGTTGTGTGGTTCGATTAAGGACCTTAGCTTTGCCGACTAGAAATAGGACCTCTGAGTTTCTGTTGTCCTCTCCTGTCAGTGGAGCGAAGTCTTTTTGTGGCCTCTCCGAATTGTGATTCGCTAACGCTGCGAGCGTGCTGGCTTTCTCTCTGGCTGATGTAGCCCGCTGCTCGATGTCCTTGTTGGAGCGCTTGGTGACTTTGTTGACTCGGCTTTATGACAAATTGAGGTGTGGTGTCCAACTTCCTTGCATATCCGGCACGATCCTCTCCTGAATTGCGAAGCCGAGTGATCAGTGTCTCCACAGTTCCGGCATAAATTCTTCTTCTTCATCACTGGTAATCGCTTTTCTTTTGGAAATTCGTCACATTGCTTTGTTGAATGGTCTGGCTTATTACAGCAGAAGAACGCGAAAGATCGCTGTTTCGTTCGTTAAAATTTGTCGTCTTCATTTCTGTCACTTTTGACCACTCTTTCCACTTCCAGCTGACGATTGATCTTCAGTTCCAGCATGATGTGGTCCTTGGCTATTGAAAGCAGATTTATGGTGTTCCATCAGGTGCTGGAGTTTGCTGTTTCTCTCGAAGTATTGCTCTTTGGACACTTGTAGAGAACTTCTGCATCAGTTGCTTCTGAAGGAATGTGTTGTCAATTTATTCTCCTTTCAATTGAAGTTGATTAACTATTTTTATTTATTTAATAATTACATAAGTCGACACTTATGTGGAAAAGGAACTCATAACGACAATAAAACAAAACAACGAAGAAAGTTTAGACCACAGCTCAGGTGGGCGACCGTACTCACGGCATCAACGATTGAGTAGGACATAGGCCAGCATTTTGAACGCATTGTTACTAACTGGAATTCGATTATTTGCACGAAGCTTTTCAAATACTGGAACAGTCCTGTTCACAAAGAAGAAGCGCCTGCAATTGGATTTAGCCGTTCTGAGATACGGTTTGACAATTCCACCCCTAGCGATCGATGTTCTCATTGTAAAGAAACTTCCAGCATTGAGACCGCAACCGCCGAAGGAGTTTATGGAGTAGTAGCAAGTCATTTATTTTCCTTTTGAATGACAATGTCTGCAAACCGAGATACTTATTTCTGTCCAGAAATGAGGGGATAGTGCCATATAAGGTTAAGGATAAAGGACGGCATTATTCAATCCTTTTTGGGATGCGCCACGCATTCTACTTCTACGGGACATCATGGATGCGCCCTGAATGCGTACTTGGCCATACAATGACTTGCGGTGGCCAGCCGATGAACAAGTCAGCGCACTATCCTTCCCAGACAAGTCTGGTACCAATTAACCGACCCCGGAGGAGCGGAAGGCTTGGTTGGCCTGGGCGGGAAATCCGAACCAGGAACCTGGAATCGGGTGCACGCGACAGTCGACGCCTCCTCCGACTGCGCTATACACGCCCTTAGTGCCATATACAAACCCTAAACTTTTAAACATTGTTTTCCTTGTAAAATTATTTTGAACTTTTTCCAAGACATCTGTAGTCTTGCATTTATAGGGAGAGTACACCGGAGTACCATATTCAAGTAGCGGCCTCCATATGTATGTTTTGTAGACCCGTGTGAACACGTTTGCATCTCTGGTTCGTAGGGCTCTGAAAACGTTATTAACAACTCTGCTTGCTTTGTCAGCAGTCGTTCTTCAGGGCTTATCAAAACAAAGGTTCTTTGTGACCAGAAAACCTAAATCAACTATCTCTTCCACCACTTGAATTGGTGCTCCATCAATAATGTAACGATGATTCATATTGGACACATTCAGATGTAGCGACTTGGTTTTTTCCTTAGACAGCGGCAGCTCCCACTCTTTGGACCAATCGCAGACCAAGTTGATTGCATTCTGTAGGGCCTCAAAATCTTCACAAGATGTAAGCGTACTGTAAATTTTAAGGATATCAGCAAACATGTTCCACCCTACGTTACACCCGGAAAGCCGCATGTGTAAATCATACGTAAAGATGTTGAACACATCTGGAGATAGAAGTCTACCCTGTGGCACTCCGCTAGGCACAGGTCTGGGGTTTGGATAAGATGATTTAACACACACAGAAAATGTGCGACCAGCGAGAAAAGAACTAATCCATGAGACAATTCTAGGTTGGAGGCCCATTAGAATAAGCTTTCCGACTAGTTTATTATGGTCTACTTTATCAAACGCTTTTAAAAAAGTAAGATATACAGCGTCAACATTCTCCGTCATCGATAGATGCTGTCCAGTCATTAAGGGTTTCTAACATAGCAGTTGCTGTTGACCTTCCTTTCCGGAACCGATGTTGCTTCGGTGACATGATTGATTGGGCATCCAGATGAGCTTCTATTCGCTTTTTAAGGATCTTTTCAAAGGCACGAGCAAATGTAGATGTTATGCTAATGGGTTTAAAATTGGAAGTAGCAGTATACGATGGCTTCTTTGGGATCGGCGTAACAAAAGAGTGTTTCCACCTCTTTGGAACTTCAGCCTTCATCAAGCTCAAATTAAATATATATTCAAGTGGACCCGCAATGATGTGACTTATGCTTTTGATGAGTGATAGAGGGATATCGTCCAATGTAATCGAGCAGGATTGGGGCCATTTATTCAAAACAGAAAATATTTCTTCCCTATAAAACCAAATGGAATCTTCCATATGGGGAATCTAGGAGTAATAGCCTCATACTGATCATCAATCACAGGCTGACTAGAAAACGATTGTGCAAAAACTTTTGCAAGTAACTCAGCTCCTTGTCTAAATCACTTCTTGCTAGGACACCCTCCTCTGTTATCAATGTTTCCATAACTGCACTATCTCGGAGCCTAGAGTTTACCAGTCTATAGAATAAATTCTTATTCTCCGACTGAATATCTTTTACTCGATTTGGACGTTAAACTTATGAAGCTTACGATTAAACTTCTCGTTGATCTCTTTGAAATACCTGAGACTGTTAGGATGACCGCTCGTTTTGGCATTGAACCATGTACGGGTCCTTTTTCGGAGCATTGTGGCTAGGTAAGATGGGAGGTTGGATCGCCTAATATGAACTTCCTCAAGTGGTACGAAAAGTTCAATACAGTGGTGGATTATAGCAATGAAAATTTCGTACTTATCTTTGACCGTTGACGCTGTGTTTGTCATACCGTACCAGTCAATATTCATCAAATAACTTTGAATTTCTCTAAGATCAGCCTTCTTGAAATTCCTCTTGAACAAAAGGGGTGCGTCCAAAGGTTCTGATAATTGGATTTTAAACTGCACTATCGAATGATCACTAGTCCTAAGAAGCGCTCAACGACTACTCCCTTAACCAATTCTTTCTGATTGCATAAAACGAGATCAAGAATGCGATCAGCAAGAGTTGGAAATCTGACAAGTTGAGATAGAGCGTTTGCAGAGCACATTTCTACAAATTCTTTAGAGATCCCAAACTGTGCTTTAGGAAAGTAACCCCACTCAATGTCAGAGAGATTGAGATCCCAGTGACAATGCAAGGATGGTTGAAGGGCACTAAAACATTAATTGCTTTGATAAGCTGCCTGGTCATGACGGCAACACAGTTTGGGGCTTTGTATACCACAACAAATCAAGTCGAGTAACAGTCAGTTACCAGGTCAACGCTTAGTATTTCGTAGGCACTGGGTACAGTTTCCTTAAAAATAAGCGTTGGCGAAAAAATATCTCTTACTAATAAAGCTACACCTCCACTTTTTTCCCGGCACGGTCGCATCTGAAAACTCCATACTGAGAACCGAGATCACCAAAGATGGAAGCAGGCCCAATCCAACAGCTAAGCCATGTTTCCGATAGAGCAACAACATCAAGATCGAGCTGCCTAATTAAGAGTAATAAAGAGCTACAATTTTTAACAATAGAGCGCACATTAGTCACAATACATGCTACATTTGGCTCGCCATTCTCATGATGCGTTTCCCGACAGACTACTTGAGCTGTGGCCCGACAAACTCAGCTGAGAGCTTGGTGATTTTACATTATGGGAATGAGAAGTGTCACAACTGAGCTGCTGATCATCATTCTGACTACGTACTAAATCATGCCTACGCATTCTCTCCAGCCTGCTTAGAGAAGGGCGGATAAAAATTCCACGGTGTGAAAAGTGACGCAAATGCGGTGCTCGCCTAAGAACATCAGCTTGGTATGTAGGTCTAAAGGTATATAGGTATATAGGTATATAGGTCTAAAGATGGTATAGCAATAACTAAAACAAATACTTATTTTACCTCTGATATTTTCTACAAGATTAAAAATGGGAGCAATCAATACATGATTAAAGACTTTGGTAACCAGCATAAAGGATTGCGTTGTAATGTCAACTGTACCGTATGTAATATTACTTCATTTAATGACAATGTGATTTCTAGTGTAACAAATTTCAAGATCAACACATTTAAAACGACAACTTCTTCATGTAGCACCAAAAACGTAGTTTACTGCATCACATGTAAAAATTGTAACATACAATACGTAGGCATCACAACAAGATGTCTAAAAGAGAGAATAAGAGAACATATGTATTACATAAATAATAAAAAGAAATTTAATGTTTTATATACTCACCTTCATAACTGTAAGTCTGAATTTGATGTTTGTATTTTAGATTCACTAGACAACAATAAAGACAAAAATATATTACTCAATAAAGAACTTTTCTGGATAAAACTACTCAATACTGCATATCCGCTGGGTCTTAATGATAATATTAAAGGATATGGTAATATAACGAACATTACTAATCCTCTAAAGCATAAAGCTAACCATCCTTACTTCTCATTAAAGATCGTTAAACAGAGAACAAATAGAGGAAAAAAAGACAAGAAATAAAAACCAAGACCACAACAAATATACTGAAGTTCTCAACTATCTCAAGAACAATGAAAATAACCTTCACATTATGAACTTTTATAGACTCCTTAAAAGTCTATCAAAAAGAAGTATAATAAAACTGTTGGAATTATGTCTTGATCCACTCTTTTTAAAACATCTTAAACAAAAAGCAAAACTTGTTCTGTATTGCTTACTGACAACAACCAATTATAGTAACATACAATATAAAAAAGGATTATTTTAATATAGTAGTACCTTACATACACACTAAATTAGATATAATCAACTTCAATAAAATATTTAATAGCATCTATTCTATCGAATTTATGAAGACTTTACAATCAAATAAATTATCTTTCAGAGTAGTTTACACATACGATCCTCCAATATCAACAAAAATTTTTAATTACAATAAGTTTCTTAAGTCACTAAATAACGATAACATTTCTCATATTTTATCTAATCCTTGTCCATGCAAAGCAATTTATGTAAACGATAAAAAATTTGTCGACAAACATCATAATCATATTATAACAGGTAATTTAGAAATTATTGAAGATACAGCTCTAAAAAAATTACTAAGCAAAGGCACGAAATATAGGGTTGGTAAAAAACTAGATAAAGAAAAATGAAGGTCATATATAACGACGCTATTGACGCTATCATCGAAAAGATCAAAAATAAATATAAATTGAATGCTGACAACATAAATCAAATAAGAAAATATTTTGTTTTACAATATAGAAACAAAGTCAAACCTGTACTAAATAATAATCAAGAAAGAATTGAAGTTATCCCATATAATCAAATAAAATACTACCAAGATCGCTTTGTCTTTTGCCCGCTGGACAAAGCCTCAAACAACTACGGTATAATATGTAAAAAATACTACCTAAAAATAATTATGAAAGAACTGGGAATAGTCATTGATAGAGATAATTTACTCTTCACCACAAAAGATCAAACCGACAAAGTGTATAATTACATACCCAACCTCAACGAATCTGAAATCTTACGCAGACACAACCTTTTTAATACAAATAATGGTTTGAGAATTAATAGTGACATCGAAATTCCTATAATCTACTGCCTACCTAAAATGCACAAGTACCCAATAAGTTTCAGATTTATTACAGGCGCATCCAAGAGCAGTATTAAAAACCTTGCCTTACAATTACAATGTATATTCACATTTGTTAAGAAGCATTTCATTAACTACTGTAACATAGTAGCTAACCGATGCAAATCTACGAAGGTATATTGGGCAATTAATAATACAAATATTGCCTACGAACTAAATGCACTACAAGACGACCATTTAAAACTCTATTCGGCGGACTTTAAAGATATGTTTACTAACCTACCTCATAAGACTATCTTAGACAAAATAGCGGTTCTACTCAAAATCTGTTTCAAAAATGCCAATAAAAATTTCATAGCCTCTAATGGATACAAAACATTTTATACTAATGAAACAAATTTGAATTCTCGATACAAAATATTTAATATGCAAGACATTATGCATTATGTTAATTTCTTACTTAAAAATAGCTATGTTGTATTTAGCTCAACGATTTTTAGACAAAATAAAGGCGTTCCTCAAGGAGGTAACTTTAGTCCACTACTAGCAGATATCACAATGTCTATATTAAAATACGAATTCGCTAAATCGTTTGTGGCTAGTAGTAATAATATGTTTATACCATATAGATACATGGATGATCTACTAGTAGTTCATAACTTAAACGAAAAGCATGTAGATGATATTTTAAAACTAGTCTATAAAGATACTCTGGAATTGAAAAAGGCGCATATTAATGAACATCACTGCAATTATTTGGACATTACATTAAGAATTATCAATAATAGAATAGAAACTAAAATGTACAATAAAACAGATGACTTTAACTTTAAAGTTCTAAGGTTTCCTCATTATACGTCAGCGATCTCTATAAATATCAAAAAAGCTATAATTCTATCCGAAACGTTAAGAATAGCAAACACTTGTTCTAACCTAGAGTATTTTCTAGAAAAAATTATTGAATTGAAAAATATTTTGAAGCATAACGAATACACAAAAGAGTTCATTATTTCAAACATAATTAAATGCTTATATAAACACAGATTTATATATTATAAGTTCAAATTTCATCAAGTCAAAGACAATCTAAGTGTATTTTTACGTAAAACTTTTGATGAATGAATATGTATCAAAATAAAATAACTTCCAAATTTCATATGCTAAGACTGCTTTATGACAAAACTAATCTTACCATAAAACGAAAAATGAAAATGAAAATTCCTTAGCAGTGAAGACGATACCGTCTTGTGTTCTTGTTAGTTTTATTGCACTCTGCATTTGACGTTGGTGTGTGTCGAATCACCCTCCTCAATGATACAACCAGTTTTGCCATATTTGAATTATAAATGAGAACTAATGTAGATATCATTATATCATTATATATAACAGTCGAATGGTATACACTTCCTTATTCACTGCTACGGAGTATGGCGGTGGTCAAATATGGTAAGTCTTTCAATTTATATATATATATATATAAAGCTGTTCTTGTTATAAATAAAAATAATTGATAAAAGTAATAAAAGTAATAAATAATAAATAATAAATAATAAAAGAAAATAAATAAAATAGGATTAAATAATAAATAAATAAACAACCCTAATAATAATCAATATTTATAATGGTGATTACAATAAATACTATAATAACACATTTTAAGTAGTCACATTGAACTTATAAATCATATTTTATTACCTCTTTCAATCGTACCTCATGGTTTACTTAACTTATCTTTTTACTCCTTATTTATTTTCACTTTCTAATTCTACTTCTCTCAAATGTCTCTAGTTCTTTATCTTTCCTTCTTCACTCTTTCTCATCTTTTTTCATTTGTTCTCTCTTCCATTTTCGCTCTCCTATCTCTTTCTTTTATAGACAGATTTTAAAGAAATCTTAACATATACTCCTGTTCTTCACTGAAGAGCCACGGGAGGAGTATAACACAAAGGTTCGTCTGAAGGTAGTGGCGAAACGAACCTTTTTATATGTTTATATTTTGTGACATACCATTCTCTTAATTAATTATAATTTTTAAAAATTCTATTATTTTACATCTTTCTTCACTTCTACGAATTTTACATTTTGCTATGTTTATATTGGAAGCGAGAGGTAGGTAACACAACCTTCAACAATCTGGGCTTGTCCTCGTTCGGCTTGCCCATTCGGAACACTGATATTGGCAAACATATGTCTAAGGAGTCAAGGATGTCAGTAATACCGTTGAAATCATGATAGGCTCTTTGGATGGCATTAGGACAAGACAAATCTGTAACGCCGTAAACAACAATCGATCGCTTAAGATCAGGATCCTCACTGTCCCTATCATTATGAACAACGGAAGCAGAATTAATCGTTACAGCTTCTCTACCGGCAGAATCGGACTTCAAAGAATTCACTTCAAGCTGAAGAGCAGCATTAGTGGTTTTCAACTGAAGTACCTCTTCTACCAAGTCGTTGTTCGATCGCTTCAGGTCGCTGTTCTCACGTTTGAGGTCCTTGATCTTGCTCTTCATTTCGAACAGCAGCTCGATTATGAACTTGGCATATCCCGGAGTGCTACTGTCGTCTGTAAGAGCTTTCAAACGAACATCCAGCTCAGACTGTGATGAAAGGAAGACCATTCCTTTGTTCTTCTGTGCGTGCTGATGAGGCGAACTGGCAGTTGAACGAGTGCGAACTATCGTTGATCACAAAAATAGGCAATATCGATCAGGTCGGTGAAAACTTGGCGCTGGATCTGTCGATTGAAGTACTGGGGCGCCACAGAGTGAATAAGGCAGCAGCCACTCGAGGATCAACGTCAGAAACGAAGGTCGACAGAGTGTTCAGGTGGCTTATTAGCGATCGCCAAATACAGTGGCCTCTTATATTCGATGACAGCAGGGCAGGGGACCGACCGCTGACCCGCTGAACTATACCGGTAAGTTCTTCGCACAAACGTTCCTGATCCTGAAGACGGTTGGTTTTTGCCGAGCACTCATGCAGTCTTCTCAGGAGTTCTTCGAGGAGTGCTTCCCTCCCTCCATATTTCTGGTGTAGGTGTGCGATGATCAGTGAATATGTCCTGCTCGAAATCTCGTATGGTTGGATTGAATCCTTGGCTTCGCCCTCCAATGCGTTGAGTAGGTGACTCATTTCGTAGTGATTGTTTTGTAGTGATATCCTTGGAGTGCACCTTGTGACTGAAAGCTTCCCAGAAACTCTTCCACTCCCAAATCCATCCTCCAAATTTCGGGATTGGGATCGGAGCTAGCGTCGTTCCTGGGGCCGCGTTGGGCTGATTCTTCTCTTGCTCTTTAAGCTCGTCAGAGCGTTGCTCCACTGTTATCAGCAGATCTTGTGCCTGGTGCACTATGTCTTCTGCTTTTTCCACGTTCAATGAGACCCTCTTCTGGATCTCTTCTGGTGCTTCTACGTCGAGGTTGTCGACTGCATCAAGATATTTCGCCAGTGCATTTTCAACGTAACGCACATTGACCTCCAATGATATCTTTGCAGAGCGAAGACGTCGACGCTGAATTGAAAAGTCCTCTCCTTCAGGACTTGAAGTTGCGTTTATCCATGTGCTGATTTCTTGGACAGCACCCGACATGCGGTTACAGCATCTCGTGAGGGATCCTCGAGTTGTCGAAAGGATAGAACTCATCTTTTTATCTTCTGGTACGGTCCGTTTTGATATCGCCCTTGCACCATATATTAGATGGTGCGACTACCACAAGGAAACTTTTATTAATAACAGAAAATAGAACAAAATATGAAACTATTACCGGAGTTGACTCGCATATCGGCGTCGTAGGCTTCGGAAGGCGGCGGCGGCGTCGGCGGTGGAGGCAGTGTCGTCGACGGCGGTGGTGGCTTCGGGTCGGCGGCGGTCGGTGACTTCGGAAGGGGTCGGTGACTTCGGAGGGTTTTAGTCGCTTCGGAAGACGTCGGTTCGAAGGAGTCGGTGGCCTCTCAAGGCGTCAGTGGCTTCGGAAAGCAAGAGTGATAGGGTCGAAGAAGTTCTGCGGCTTTGGAAGGCGTCAGTGGCTTCGGAAGGCGAGAGGTCGACGGCGTCGGTAGGTGAAACTGAAAGTGAGTGGTGCGTATACTTGAGATCTCTTTATATACCTCGCCGTTCCTCCCGATATCAGTTGTGTTGATATCCGCCAGATATCACAGCGCCGGCTATCATTCTTACTTAGGCGAGGGATGATGGATCGGCCTTCCGCTGCCTCTCTTAACCACCGCTGGTGAGAAATAGAGAATCTTCTTCTCTATATGTAATGCGATCGTGAAGTGCGATGTTTAGAACTCGTCGGAGACACTCCATTTAGAAGAACTCAGCTTCTGCAAGTCAGATTTCAAAAGTATCCATATTTCGGGTCCATTAAACAGTGAATCGAAGCACTCGCATTTTTGCTGTCCGGCCTCCTTCATTGGCAATAGTTTAGTTCTTGTTCTGCTCATTCGATTTCATTCGACGTTGTTCTGCTGTGCCATAGAACCAAGGTATTTAGACACCTCAATTTGTTCAATCTGGGAGCCATCCAGGTAAAGGTGTAGGGCAGGGGATCGCTTGTTAGCGCCTTTGTCTTCTTTCCCTATACAGTCAGTGTTGAAAAGTTGTAACGGCAATCTCATGAAGAATGTCATTTACTTTAGCATCGCTTTTTGCAAAGGTAGCGTTGTTGTCAGCGAACTCGAGGTCTGTAACCAATTATTGGCCTTCTCCAAGTCAAACAGCTTGTCGGCCGCTAAACCCCATTGGCGTTCCATTCAGTCTCAGGGCAATAACCATCCTCCTTTACCCGAGCTCGGAACGTGCAGTGAGAAAAACAATAAAACCGCGACAGTCAATATTGGCTCTTCAAGGAGATGTGGGTAGGATATTTGGTAGGATGTCCCGATCACTGGTATTTATACTGTGCAATAAAGCAGAGCATTGACAGCGCTGAAAGTTTACGACCTGGCAAGCTATTCGATAATGTCAACACTACTCAAGCATAAGTCATGCTATAGTTCTACAGTAAAACGTGGAGGTCACGGTTCCTCTATATGTACAGGGTGTAAAAAAATTACCCTCACAAAGATATCACAGTGTAACTTAAGCACTTCAGAGGATTTGACAACGAATCTTAACACGTGACTTCTTTATTCTCTTACTAATAAAAGATGTCAAAGTCATTCGAAGTGGCCGCCTTTCCTACGAACACGAGCTCTCAGGCGAGTAACGAACGCATCACGCGTGGTGCGGAGCTAGTCTTCGTTCATCTCGTTCCATGCTTCAGTCAGGGAAGCTTTCAGAGAAGTCAAACTTGCGTGTCGAACTTCGTAGGTGAAGCGAGCTTTGCTCTCAATAACTGACCAGAAAGAGAATTAGAGAGGATTCAGATCCGGTGAATTCGAAGGTCAGTCTTCGTGAGCAATATAATCCGGGAGCTCACGTTTGCACCACTGCTGCGGTGTCCTCGCCTTGTGTGCAGGCGCAGAGTCCTGCTGGAAGCACCACCTATCATTACCGAAGTGTGCATCGGCGCAGGGCTCCAATACGTCCTCTAAAATCGTTTTCTGTTATTCGTCCTTGTAAATGTTGACGGCGGATTCGACAGAAACTAATGAGGACTTGCCGTTTGGAGTAATCGCACCCCAAACCATAACTGGAGCGGGGCGCGCCGTTCTACCGATCAGTTTCCCATCGCGGATAGCAGCTCCAACATTCTGTGAACGCATGAGATCGCTTTGATGATTCACCGGGGGTTCCAGGGTGAAGACTTTCTCGTCAGAAAAAACGATCGCGCGGTGCGTGCCATTCGCGAACCGCTTCAGCAAGTTCTTCCTTCTTCGTAGTCGCTGAGCTTCATTCTCTCAGTTAGCATGTAACACGTTTAGTGCGATATGGATACAACTTAAGCTTGTTCCTGACGGTGGTTGTAACGCTTGCATTGATATTGAATTGTTGAACCATTTTTCTCATCGAACGGCGAGCATTACGAAGAATCCGCTCGCGAACCCCTTTTATCGTTTCCGGAGTGATAGCAGTCAATTTTCTACCTCGTCCAATTCTGTATGATAAAGTCCCGACCTCCTTGTATCGTTTCGTTTCATAGCATCATACACCGTTCGTCGAGGAACATTGAGAACATTGGCGATAAAAACAGCACTGCCACCAGGAAGGTGTAGGCTGATGATGGCCGATCGTTTCGTATTTCTCTTTGCCATTGCTGCTCTGTAAGCATTCATGAGCTTAAAGTTGGGATGTATTTGCGTATGGTATAGATGTATAATACATTCCAATATGGAGCTCTAAATCCAGTTCAGCTAGTAGTTGTGCACTGGTTCGTACCCTGTGCGGGTAATTTTTGCGCACCCTGTATTTAAGCCACTTTAAGCATATCAACCCCAAAGCCAAACTTTCAAACGACGCCATCATTGAAGTGTCTATATTATCGCTGATAGGGCCGTCTGCCTCTCTTTGTAAAGAAGCTTGATGTTGTGGTGTGCTAACACTGCGTGATTTGAGTTCCCGAAAAATGGTGGCTATGTCCGTTCCTCCACGTGGTGCCACTGGAAGCTGTTCGCTCTGCGAGCTAAACCGATCACGGACACTCGATTGCAGGCGACAGGCCTTGTGACAGGTCGGCTTACGAAGACCCATGTCACATCACATGGTGTATGTCAGCTCACGTATTTCGAGATAGTGCTAGGGCGTCCGCGGGAGCCGACGCGTACTCGCAGAGCCCGACGAGTGTGAGAAGTTTGCGAGGGTCCCTGATGCGAGGACGGCATCGGGAGGCAACTGAGCTAGTCCGAAAGTCGCGTAACGTAAGCAGGACCCACGTGGCAACGTTGAATATGGGTACGTTGACGGGCCGCTTGTGCGGGTTGATTGAAGCACTGGAGCGTAGAAGAGTTGATCTCTGTGTGGTGCAGGTGACGAGGTGGTCCTGCCGCAAGTCAAGGGACATAGGATTTTAAGGCCGTCCTATGTGGAAGTCCCAGGACCACCAGTGGTATAGGAATAATCGTCTCCGAACGATTTCGTGACTCGATTGTAAGTCTCGAGCGCTTTGACGATCGACTGATGAAGATCGTTGTCGCCGCTAAGGGGCGACTCTATCACTTCTTCTCTGCGTATGCTCCGCAGACTGGCTGCTCCGATTAAGCCACCGATGAGTTTTGGAACCCGCTCGATGAGAAGACAGCAGAGGTACCGTCGAAAGATGTCATCATAGTGGCTGGTGACCTTAACGGGCACGTCGGCGCGACGAAAGACGGGTACAGCTGTCATGGTGGATTCGGCTATGGGTCGCGTAACGCAGATGGTGAGCGTATCCTTGATTATGCGAAATCGCATAACCTAACCATAGTGAACACCGTCTTAAGAAAACGCGGCTCCCACCTAGTCTCGTCCTCGGAAGTACCAGGACTCAGATAGACTTTGTCCTTGTGAAGGATCGTGCCCGAAGTCTTGTCACAGACGCGAAGGTCGTGCAGTATGAGACGGTCGCCCAACAGCATCGACCGCTGATCTGTACTTTGAAGATCGCCCCTCCGAGGCTGAAGCAGGTCGAGAGATGCGGTGCACCAAGAATCAAGTGGTAGCGAATGAGAGAGAAGGAAGCAGCTGTGATGCGGTTACCGACAGAAACGACTGTCGACGAAACTTGGAGGAAGGCTGCCGACGCGATACGTGGAGCTGCAAGGTTGGAGCTCGGCATCACGGTGTCTGGACGACGCAAGGTTGAAAAGCAGAAGTGGCTGTGGACAGACGACGTGCAAGCAAAAGTTCGAGAGAAGAATGTGTTTCTGTTTCTGTTGTTTCATGTGTTTCTCGGCGACAAGACAGCCGATAACTGGAGGATGTACCAAGAAGCGAGGAAAGCTGCAAAGAAGGCCGTGGCTGTTGCAAAAGCCACTCATTTTGGAGACGTCAACGAGAAGCTCGAGTCGCGCGATGGTTTGGTTAAGAAGGCCAAGAATTGCCTTCGGCAGACCAAGGACATTGAGAAATTTTTCGGCATCAATGATGAGGATGACCATCTTCTCATGGACCGCAAGAAGGCATTGAAGCGACTGCGCGATTACTTTGAGAAACTCTCTACAGTAAAATTTCCTCATTCAGCCATTCCCTCAACGGCTCCAACCCACGGCCCCTCCAGAAGATCACCGTGGAGGAGACTGAAGCGGCTTTGAAGAAGATGAGGCCAGGCAAAGCGACTGGGCCCGATGACGTGGCAGCCGATTTGTGGAAGTCCAAGTACTGGTACCCTGCTGAGTAGTTGGCGAAGTTCTTTAATCAGGTTGTGGCGGAGAAGAAAGTGCCTGAGCGTTGGCGTCAAAGTGCGACGATTCCGATTTGGAAGAAAAAGGGCAGTCCTACAGATTGCTCCAGCTACCGTCCAATCCGTTTGCTTTCACACATCATGAAGATCTTTCAGCCAATTGTCGACGAACGAAGTCGTGACATCGTACAGCTTTCCAGCAATCAGTGTGGCTGTGGCACCGTTGACACCATACATGCCGCCCGCCTCCTGTTAGAGAAGCACCGCGAGAAACAGAAGCCAGTGCATACCACCTTTCTCGACTTGGAGAAGGCCTTTGACCGCGTACCGCGTGAAGTGATATGGGACGCCTTGCGACATCATGGAGTTCCCGAAGAGCTCATAGAGTAGGTGCGAATTCTCTACTCTTGTCCAAAAAGTCGAGTTCAAGCTGCAGCTGGAACCTCGATGGAGTTTCCCATCTCCGTCGGGGTACACCAGGGTTCTGCGCTTTCCCCACTCCTCTTTGTTGTGGATGGATGCCATCACACGAGAACTTCAGAAGCCCGTTCCTTGGACGTTGCTTTATGCTGATGACATAATGCTTGCTATCGAAGATAAAGATAAACTCGAGCGAGAGGTGCAAGCTTGGTGTGGTCGCTTGGAGCGGTTTGGACTCAGATTGAAAGTGAAGAAGACCGAATATCTAACGACGGACGTTACTGGGTCCAGCTCCATCAAAGTTAATGGCATCGAGCTCTCACGCATTGCGGTCTTTAAGTACCTGGGATCAGCAGTCACGTCTGACGGCAAACTGATGATTGAAGTGAATTCACGCGTGAGTGCAGCTTGGTCCAAGTGGCGCTCGTTGACTGTCGTGCTCTGCGATAGGAAGATACCGGAGCGCTTGAAGTCGAAGATATACAGAGCACTCGTCCGGCCAGTAGCGATGTACGGCGCTGAGTGTTGGCCTGCGACCAGGGAAGCTGAAACGCGCCTCAGCGTCATGGAGACGAAGATGCTGCGCTGGACGGCTGGAGTCATGCGCATGGACCGCATTCGAAACGATGCTATTCGGCAGAAGTTCGGGGTCGCGCCGATAGCTGACAAGATGCGCGAAGCTCGCTTGCGATGGTACGGCCACGTTCTGCGTGGAAAGGAAGACAGCGTCAGCAAGATAGGCCTTAACTTCGAGGTAATAGGAAAGCGGCCTAGAGGGCGCCCGAAGCAGCGCTGGTTAGATACGTTACATGCGGACTTGAAGATTACTGGTGTTCACCCTGATCTGGCGCTGGATCGGAAAAGGTTGCGTCATAACACCAGAATAGCGGACCCTGCTACGATGCGGGATAAAACGCTGAAGAAGAAGAAGAAGAAGAAGAAGAAGAAGAAGAAGATGATGATGATGATGATGATGATGATGATGATGATGATGATGATGATGATGATGATGATGATGATGATGATGATGATGATGATGATGATGATGATGATGATGATGATGATGATGATGATGATGATGATGATGATGATGATGATGATGATGATGATGATGATGATGATGATGATGATGATGATGATGATGATGATGATGATGATGATGATGAAGATTGTTTCCAAAAAATACTTGATCAGCGCGTATAAATATCAACATCTATTGTTCATGCTAGTGGGGCGGACCTTGTACTTTCTTCATACGCTTGCTGGTAGGATGTTGTCGGTATATGCCATATGGGACTTCGCGCGACTGCCATACTTACAAAAAAAAATCACTAATCCACTCTTATGAGAAGATTTCGCGCTCTGTCTAGACAATTTTTAGGGCGGAGTTGTCAGTAGGGTTGCTGTAGAAAAATTAAATTTTTGTTTAAATCCTATTGTTTCACCCCTCTCATTCGCTCACCTCCTCGAACACTTTCACACTTTTTCTAGTTCTTATTTCCTACTATCAACACCTCTATTCCATTTATGCTACTACTGCTATGGTCTTAACGATCTAGTGTTCTTATCAATCGACATTCACTATTTTCGGAGTTCGGCAAGAGTCCTTCTTTATTATAAGGATGCCCATCCTTACAGAGAAGTTCCTGAGAGATCTTTACAATTAGACCTTTTTTCATGTCTTATTCTTACAATCGTCTAGGACAGAGAACGGAACGATTGTAAGGTTTTAGATTTTCTTGTTTCATGAATGTGTTATTATGTAGTGTTGATTTCGTTCATTAGGTGCTTAACCCTTTACTCTATAGTACAAAATGAAGATCACAGATCCTCTATACTTTAAACCGTGTGTCTGTAATATCGCTGGTAAGTTTCAGGTAACGTGTTAGGTATACCAGATCACAGCCGCATGGCGTCGTTGCGAGCCGAACGTATAGCATTATTTCGTTATAAAGAATTCCGTTTCCGAGGAGAGAAGGGGAAGAACCTGTATTGCACTCCCAGCGAAAAATTCATTGCTGCTGATGTTTGATGTTTCCACAACTGTGGAAGATTTGCGCATGCCGGCGTGCCTATCAGCGCCTATCAGCACTTCTGTAGTCAGCACGCGGGAAAAAACGCCAGTATGCACCTTATACATTGTTGCTGTTTCCCGCTCTTGGAATTCTCAATGTATCTAGTTATTCCGGGAGCGTGTAGCGCAGTCGGAGGAGGCGCGACTGTCGCGTTCACCCGATACCAGGTTCCTGGTTCGGATTCGGTTTCCGTCCAGTCCAACCAAGCCTTACATTCCTCCGGGGTCGATGAATTGGTACCAGGCGTGTCTGGGAAGGATAAAGCGCTGACTTGTTCATCGGCTGGCCACCGCAGCTCATTGTATGGCCAAATACGCATTCATATCGCCTCCACGACAACCCGTAGAAGTAGAATGCGCTGGCGCATCCCAAAAGGGATAGAGTAACGCAGTCTTTTATCCTTTTATTTTGTTATTCCATTAGTGAATTTTGATATTCCAATAATGGAACATAACACATATTAGTGCGTGTCAAACAATATGCAGGACACCTATTCGTAAAAGCGACGATTCTATTAGGTTGTCTGGTAATTAATGCAGGTTTTCGACCTCCAACTTTAGAGCGGGATTCTTTGGCAAACTTTACAGTGGAATACTGCACAATTGTAACTCTTACAAAGCTGGTTTTGTGCGCTTTTTCACTATGCAATTCGTTTTTAATGTAGCTTCCTTCGCAGCAGATTTTGCATGCTATGAATGGGCGTGTCAGAACAGCAATTTCGGCAGATTTACGAGTTGGGCGACAAAACTCTACCCCTCCCAGCATATTCACCGAACCTTTCGTCAACCGTTTACTACTTCTTCAAACATCTTGATAAGTTCTTAAGCGAGAAATGCTTCAATAATCGAACCCAGGTGGAATTGTCTTCGACGAATTCATCCGCTCCAGAGCTCCGGAGTTCTGTACAACAGGGATATTTGAGCCAGTATCTCGTTGGCGAAGATGTGTAGGCTTGAATGGTTTATACTTCGATTAATAAAATTGTGTTTGAGCGGAGGTATGGTGTTTTAAAGTTTAAGGTCCAAAACCTGCATTAATTTTAGGACAACCTGAGATTATGTCCTAGACAATGGATAAATAGATTTCACAAAAGCGCTTATTAGTTTGGATGCTAGATAGGTTGGCCTACTGACTGGGGCGCCTGTGTCTTGACAGTGGCCCTGCTACCGACCGATTGACTTCCTGTAAGGCTGTGAAGAAAGACTATACCACGAAACGTTAGCCAATAAAGATCTGAAGAAACTCGTGTGAAGTTCGGACAAAACGCCGCTACAAGGTACGACAACTAGCTGAGCCGGACTTCATGCTTTTCCAGCTGGGCAATCTGTGCCGGCGTTCCACGTGTGGAGTCTTATTGTTGGTTTCCTCGAATCTTTGTGCAACGTCCTTAGGTGCCTGCAGGTCAGTAGTCGTCTTCTCGCCGTGTGCCAGAGTTTACCAGAGAGTGCACATCCAGGGATACGAACAGCTTCGATTCTGTGGTTGAAATCCTCGACGAGAGTGTCCTCCAACGCATGCATCCTGCTTCTTTTCACACAAAAATCAGCACCTTGGCCTACTTAGACAAACCACGGTATTATCGTGACTCAGTCCCTTCCCGTGCTCCATCTTCCACCCAGGATAAAGGCCTATATAAGGACGCCGACGCGAGTGTCTACAGTATGTAGTGCGCGAGATGAATGGACGTATTTTTAATTGGATTCAAGATTTGCTGCTGATTTGAGGCGATTTGTCTGCAGCGGCCAGTCGAGATGCATAATTTGCTCTAAATCCTGACAAACGAGCCGCAGCCGAGACGGGAACCGGCAGCATCTTCGTTCGCGCCGTCGCGCGTCTTCACGACGTCAGCGTGCTCACATGCAAATTAGAAGACGAACCTTCGGCGCATTTTGTGAGACGATGTCGGCGTGCTGTCATCGGGGAAGTGTACTGCTGCCGCATGTCTCCAGCAGTGATGTTGTAGAGATCCATGTCCAACTTTACGCTTTGCGGAATCAAATAGGAATTTCGTGTTTTTTCAATAGTGCCGGATTCATCAACAATTAAACCCGTGGGTTTAAGGGGTAGAGATAAGGTAAGAGTCAGAAACGCAGGTTTCATCGTGGGTATCTCTACTCCCTAAAACCGCGGGTTAGTCATTGATGAATCCGGCCCCAGTAACCGGATGCATCAACGACTAACCCGCTGGTATAAGAGGTAGAGATACCCACGACGAAGCATACATCTCCATCCCTTATCTTGTCTCTACCCTTTATACTCCGCATACTCGCGGCTTTAATTGTTGATGAATCCGGCACGAGAACGTTTCGGCCCTTTAGCTCTGAGCTTCTTTTTTCAAGACGTCTAGTACAAAAAGAATGGAAGAAAAAAAACAGAAGGCTTAGTTAACCTGTACGGGACCCGAACATTGAATCAATTTGGAGTGCGCGCTGAAAGCTACACTTGAACACACGGTTCCACGCGACCTACCGCGCCGAATTCAATTCGTCGAAACTCGCCGATCGCTCTTCGGAGAAAGAGGTGAACCTCACCTGGTCTACAAAGTACTAAACTCAATGGTGGGTTTGTCTGTAGGACAGTTTCGCTCGATTTTGCCCTCCACTAGAGGTGCACAGACAAAACTTTACTCTCCAAAATCGGAGAATTGCCTGCGTGCCACGATCTTCAAACAAAGAGCTGGATCCGAATCCATTAAATTTAAAAAAACATCTGCAATTACTGACTGCACGAGAAGATTGAAAATGACAGGAATTTAGAAAGGCGTTTTCGAAAAGCTTAATTGATTATTTTAAAAACAATTTTCAATCAATCTTAGTTCTCGTTGATAATGTTTTACCAGTTCTTATTCACCATCTTCCCTTTTGTGATAACTTTTCTTGCAACATTTGTTTTGTAATCCTCGCCAAGTATTAAGGTTTCGCGTGACTTTCACGTTATTTATAAATTATAGCATTATTATTTGTTATTATTTTTGTCGAAAACTGCCGATGCCAATTGAAATCTTGTTTTTAGCAAGTTAATCTTTTATCGGATAATTAAGATCTAATCGTTGACAATAAGATGACGAAGACGAGACTGCTGAACAATTTGAAAAAGTCATCTTCAATCCATAGCCAGCAGAAGCGAAAGTCTCGCAATTATCTAGCCCTCGTTGTATAGACGAGCTGCTTCGGTGACGATTGTTCGCCATAGAAGAATGCCATTAATACCAGAATGCGTTGGTAGTTTGTGTAAACGCAACGCATTCCTAACAGGGCTCCAAACTTTTTACTCTACTTTCTTTCTTTACTTGCCACTTTCCTATTCAAAAGTTAAGAAAGGATGGCGGTTGTGCTGTTGTGCTGTTGGCGTCGTGGACTGTGGCGCGCACCCAATTACAGGCTTCTGGCTCCGATTTCTCGTCAAGGCCATCCATCCATGAGACTTCCATCCCGCGGGTCGGTGAATTTGAACGGGATGGATAAAATATGTTATTTTAGAGAATACGTGTTGTTATCGATGAAAGATAAAACGAATAATGAAGGACTGTGCTAAACAGTCTTTATTTTTCATTTTACTCTCTTTGTTGAATGCGCCACACATTCTACTGCTATGGCATGTCGTGGAGGCGATTTGAATGCGTATTTGGTCATACAAGGACTTGTGGTGGCCAGCCGATGAACAGTGCTGTAAGTGCTTTCTCCTTCCCAGACAAGTCTGGTACCAATCCACTGAACCCGCAGGGGTTGAAGGCTTGGTTGGCCTGGACGGGAAATCCGAACCAACAACCTGGTATGGTGCACGCGACAGCACGGCACCTCTTCCGACTGGCTGCATGCGCATAATAATAATAATAATAATAATAATAATAATAATAATAATAATAATCACCTGTATCACCTATCGCTCCTTTGACCATCGAGTTGTTCGAGCGGGCACCAGCAGCATCCGCATTCATCCCTGTCGCGCGCTATAGGGCTCCAGGTTATGTCGTTTGTTCAGGGCTTTCGCGAAGAAGTCCGACCGACGCGTTGTGGGCTTTTTGAGTTTTTGCTTGACATCCCGCAGAATCCAGCTCTTTCCCACCGGTTGTTCACAGTCGTCGAAAATTAGGTGGCTGGTCCACCTAACTTTCGACGACTTGGCCAACACAACAGCGTCACTGATCTTCGAACAATATAACAATAATATAATAACAGAAACAATAATATAAATAATAGAAACCATGGTTTTGATACATGCAAAAAACTGTCTTTCCACGTTCTTCTGGAATTAGTTTTGTCAACAGAGATGTAGGTGAGGTTTCACAAAGATTTCAACCAAGATTATTGAACGATCGTTCTGCCAAGTTTAGCTATGTAATTTTTTCATTTTTTTCATTTTTTAAAAATTTTAGCTATGTAACAGTAATTTTGGTCCCCAAAGAGTACTTGAAGAACAATCAGTCGAAGCAAAATGTACCTAAAAAAGGCTAGTTTTCTCGTTAGTGCAGACATCCATTCATAACTCACTGCTACAATTAAAAAATTATAAATGAAATTAACGCTTAGCGGCTGTGCAGCTCTCCGTAGTACTTAATTTATAGCGAAAAGGAAAGCACTTCGATACTGAGAAGCGTGTCGAGCTCCTAGAGACGGCATGTTGTGAGATTCCATAGCAGCGTTGGCGATCCTCGACGAACGCGTGTCGACGTAGTAGTTCCATTACGCATCACATTTTATGAGCAGCCAAGCGACTCAATGAAAACCAGACTGATTAGTCACTGATTACTCACACTTGAATAAGCGGCAGTTAACCTAGAAACGGAGGCGGCACAGTTTGTATCAGCGAAGTACTCCGTAGGTGAACCCCTAATTTATAGATTTTTGGAGGTCAAGCAAATAAGAATATTTATGGAAACACCTTCTGAATCAGAAAGTGGCGAATATGGGCATAAAATGGGCTTCGGTGGGCTCACAATAATAGCAAAGTGAAGAGCCGTTGGAACTAAGAGAGCGAAGTTCGCCGATAATCAATTTCCTTGCGGAATAAATCATGCATTCATCCTCTACATACATGTTATCCTGTTGACAACTTTAATGCGTATCTCGCCTAAACAATTAAATTCGGTGGCAGGGAATTAAAAAATCAGTGCTTTTTCTTTCCAATCATGACTGATTCATTCACCCATAGCACACAATCAAGGACTTGGACTCACAGGGATGAACCCTATTATTAAAGGCCAGGTCGGACAACGGGCAACAGTCGGTAGCCTCTTCAGACTGCGCTCCCCGTTATGTTCTAAGTTATAAAACAAGGTAAATATTTGTTATTTGCAAAATTGTAAAAGCAGTTTCCAGTGATCGGCCAACGCGAAAAAAAAGGTCTTGGTTGGCGCCGCGCTGTGAGGAATCGAAAGGAAGATGGCCGGAAGCAGAATGATTCACGCAAGTGAAGAAATCCTCCGGAGATTCGAATTTCTCGACGTACGAGGTCTCGCATGGGGCATGTCATCCAAAGTTAGGTAGACCGCTACGTGCATAATGCGCTTCGCAGACACCAGCTGGACGAGAGCCGTCTCCAAGTGGATTCTGCGGCATGTCAATGGAACACCAGGACGCCCACTAACGCGTTGGTTGGACTTCTTCGTGAAAGCCCTGCACGAACGATATGACGCTCCTCGTCTCCATTTAGATCCACTGTAGTACTCTGTCACACGACAAGGACGAATAGAGACGCTGCTGACGCCCGCACAAGCAGATCGATGACCAACAGGACCACAGGTGATACTTTAATAAAACGATAACGGCAACATATATGTATGCATAGTTTGTCCTAAAGAATGTCTCAGTGATCTTATCCTGACTATGGTATAATGCAGGAAGAATAGGATTTATCCTAGTCAGAATGGGGCAAACGTTAAGTGTCCATTTCGTATGTCGCTCCATTCCATACAACCACGTTTCCTAAAGTTAAATGAGAGTCCACGCATCACGCGACAGCAGCTCTCGTAAAAACTCAAACAACGACGCAAATCACTACATGTCCTCTCCGATTAGGATAGATCAGAAGAGCCCTTCAAGGAAATCACGCTGTTGTGATTCTATGACCATGAATGAAGCCTTAACGAATTTATGTAGTGACTTTCTTACAAATGGAAGAGAAAGACTGCACGAATTCGAACGCGGATTGTGTGAATGAGGATATAGAGTTCTGCCTCTGGCAGCATCGCTTACGTTTGTCACCGAGTGAAGAAAGATCCTCAGTGAGGATTTCTGAGGTCAAATGTTGCGAATGGTGCTTTGAAATTGTGGCAAAACATTTTTTTTAATCACTGAGTTGCAAATGCTTCTCGGTATAGATGAGGATAAATGGTGACTGCACCTGGTTTATTTACCCAAATTTGGAAATGAAAATGAACGAAGAAGGGACGTGTTGACAACTGGTTCGGGTACCTATGAAGCTATGACCATACAATCATAAGAGCTTCATTCCTTACTTCCCTCATATATACATATAAGGGTAAGAACAAAAGGGATGTAGGAATTCCTCATTCCTTTGATTTTTTTCTCTTGAGTGGTTGATCGTCTTCTGTAATTTAATTTATATTTATTGCTTTCGAGGAAGCTCTAGTGCTTTTTGGTTTGAGGTTCTTGCATCCGTGTAAAGGAAGGCACGAAACAGATGCAGGATTTTTTACACCTCGTATTTTTCTTTTGATTGAGTCGTTGATGATCTTCAGTAATATAATCTATTTTTTATTCATTCGCTGTTTTTGGTTTTTGCTATTTTATAGGAGTGTGACGAATTCCACAAATAGATTGATGAATGGTGACTTTAACCCTTTTAGTCGAACTCGGTATGGTGCGAGTTCCTTCACGGTTTCCATGCAGAAATAGGTGGTCCCTAGGGAAGAAGACGAACCGCGCAACTGGACAAGTCTTCGCACTGTCCTTCTCATTGGCATTCCTCCTTTCCTATGTCCTTCTATTCCAGACAATCTATGTGGTCACATGCATGGTCAATCATTCCTGCTAAACGAACGCTTTGTTTGCATGGCAGTGGATTCAAGCTCCTTGCTCAGACTCTTTGAAGCAGTGCCTCCGCCGCTTTTCGGTTGTTGAAAAAGAATTTTTAAAAGTGGACAATGGAGCGGATGTGGAGACGAAAGTCCGAGCATTCAGAGCTACTTTTGAAGCGAGCACATCCTCCAGAGCTGGCTTCTGAGTCAGTTCCCTCCATCCGAGCCACCATCGGCACGTTACAGTTGTCGATGGGCTGGCTGTCTGTCGGCTGATGATTCGATGGATGGATGGGGCGACGAACGTGTGTACTTGGCCGGTCGTAAATCGGCGGAAGTGCCGCACCTGCGGTTGTTGCGGATAAAGACATGCGGGCGTCGTAAACGCAACCGAATCCGTGTGATAATGAAGCGCCGAGCAAGGACGAGACGGCGACCGATCACATATAATTGCCGACCTCGTCCGCCTGCCTCGACGGAGTAATTGATAACGGACTGAGCGTTTGTTCAGTACTGTTCTACGAAAGATAAGCAGAAAGCTGAATTCAGAAGAGACTGGTGACGCATAATCGAAGCACTGAATGGACCTGAGAAGGTGAGAGATACAGTTCAGAGAAAGGCGGGAGACGTACCATTTTCGCGTCAAATTGGACACTTTGCGAACAGAATTGGGTGATTTTCAAAGCAAACTGGTGTTTTTGAAGTCATACTGAACATCATCCAACTCAAAACAAGCTTCTTCCATATAAAATTTCTCACATGCTCAGAAGATAAGAAGAAAGAATAAAGGACGGTTTTACTCAATCCCTTTTTGGGATGCACCACGCATTCTACTTTTACGTGATGTCGTGGAGGGGAGTTTAATGCGTATTTGACCACACAATATGTACCTTGTGCTGGTCATTCAATGAAAAAGTCAGCACCTTATCCTTTCTTAAACGAGGCTGGTACCAATTCGTTAACTGCGGAGGGATGGAGGGCTTCGTTGACCTGCGGCGAAATCCGCACCCGGAACCTGGCATTAGGTGCAGCCAACAGCCGGCTCCTCCTCCTGACTGAGCTACACGCGCCAGATATGAAAAAAGGAATCAGTTAAACGGTGTTTTCGTTCCCAAAAAAACTTGAATTAGATTAGAGTTACGAGTATGCGACACTTTGCGATGATTAATCCGTTGCATGACGGTGTTGTCTGAGTTCAGCCTATTAAAACTGGCTGATGTCCAGCATGGGCTGTGGCATGTAGGTAGCACAAAAAGAGAAGGTCCCAACCATTGCCTGCACAGCCGAACCGAAGTTCTTGATTCAGATTTCCGCCGAGGCCCATCAAGCCCTCCATCCCTCATGGGTCCCTGAATTGGTAATCTGTGTGGGAAGGATATGCATATACATATACATATACATATACATATACATATACATATACATATACATATATGGATATACATATGTGTGGAAAGGATGTATTGCTCACCTGTCCATCGAGTAGCCACCACATGTCATTGTATAGCACGAAGACGCATTCAAATTGTCGAACGATTTACTGTAAAAGTTGAATCCGCTGCGTATCACAAATATGGTTTGGTTAACGCCATCCGATATCCCTTTTCCTGTGTCATCCGTAAAAGCGAAATGCGGCAGACTTGATACAGATCCATGCTCCATCATAAACGTCAGAAGCACTCGTTGCTAAAAAAGGAAGGCTAGTGACAGAAAGGCGGTGCTTAACAATTCCTGTTTGGGACACGCCACGAATTCCACATCCACTAAGGAATGCCGATATGATACGGGAGGCGCTTTGAATGCATATTTGACTCATACAGCACACTCGCTCACTGCTAGTGTTTTAAGAAAACTTCCAGCTAAACGAAAAGTTTATTTTTTGTTTCACATAGCGACCGAATAGCGAGACGTGCCATCATACTTCTCAATGAGGTCTTCATCAAAATGAGCGCCGCAATTGAATTGCCAGCATTCTGATGGCCGATGTCGTGTCGTCATCTTCAGCTATTCGCTCGGAAGATGACAGGACGTTGACGATCGTCGAATGACTGCCCTTCAGATCTCTTGCAGCTCCCCCTACTCTCACCCGAGCGACCGCCGCCGCCGCCGTCGCGCTGCTGCCCGACACCGCCGGCGCAATTATCGGCGATGAGTCGTCTGCTGATTGGTCTGAGTGCCGCTGGGCGGGGCTACCGTAATGCGCTCCCGAGTAGGGGGGAATTCGCCTTCTCGAGCCACGTGCAGGAGCAGCCGACCGCCGCGCCTCTCCAACAATCTCCATCGCTGATCTCGATCACCTCCCACTCGTCGCCATGCAGTCCTTCGCCATCGACTCGCTTATCGGCGATAAGGTGAGCAGCTGAAGTGCTTGGGCCAGTTGCTGGCTGGACCCTGTCCTATTTCTCAAATTTATTGGCTTCCTGAGCCAATAATTATTAATAATTCCGCTGCTGTGATAACCAAATTTCCTTCACAACTAGCTCCTAAGTTTAGAAATTTCAGCATTATAATTTGTTATTATCAGTGCTGTATTGTTCCGCACAATGTTTTTAGGAGGACTTTTATATTGAAGAGCCTGTATCGGTAAATCTATTTGATCGAGCCAACGGTTTCAAACTCTCTACTGTCTTGAATGTTTTCACCATATTCTAAGTTTGTAATCCACTGCTTCATAGAAGGTTTTGATATCGTTAAGACGAGAAAAACATGGTTTTGTAATGAGAAGACTGCCAAAAACTAACCCACTTTTCCTGACAGCAGCAAAGCCAATTCTTGCCCGTGTCATGTAGTTTCATGGTTTCAATCTCGGAAAAGCGTGATCGTTTTAATTTCAGCATTAGGCGCTATTTTAAAAAGCAATAGAGCTGAAAGTCAACAAAGAAATACTGACGAAAGACACTTTGAAATGGAGAAGGAAAACCTTAAAATGACATAAAGCTTTGCCTAAAATTGTAAATCATCATCGTTCAGAAATAAGAAGAACCTAAGGTTAAGAAGACTCCCCTTAATTTAGCTCAAGGTTTGAAGCAAGAAAAAATATTTTGTTAACAAAAATAATCTTTCCTTCTTGCACAAGAAAAAGAAAAAGTTCACTTAGTCTGTACTCTAGGGTCTTCAGCCTTAACAAGTAGGTAGACTAATTGCCAATTTCTGGATTTTTTCTAGTGGGGCAAAAACGTACATTTTTCGAATTAGTAGATGTTCAAAATGCTTATTAGGTGTTTATTGTTTATAAAAATCGGATCGCAAAAAATAGAAAAAATCGCTTCTGAGGTGAAGGAATTTGAAAAAAATGTGGAGGAATCAGTTTTCTACAGCCGCGGTGGAATTTTAAAGCATCATTCAATAGATCACTTTTGGATAATCTACTGCTGGTTTAACTCACAACAGAATCTATTTAGCAAACTAAGAAGTTAGATCAATCCATGTTGATTAAATACTGAAATCAAAGCACAAAAATCTGCTCAAAATGATCCTGCTTTGATAAATAAAAATCTATCACCTTTTCAAGAGACAATTCTAAATAATACGTTGTCCCGCAAAAGTCTTGCAAGAATTGGAGTTAAAAGCTGTCCCCGATTTAATGTGGTGTCCACATATGCTGCTCTCACCGCGTTATCTTTCCCTGTGTAATTCTTCTTGCAATCAAAGAGTTCTCACCGTAAATAGGAGAGACGCAAAAATGCCTTTCGTCAGTTTGTGAGCTTTAGATGTACATATCTTCGAAACGTTAACGCTATTGTGGAGGGATTTGGCAGCAATGCTTCAGGTGCCACATTTTTGTCTTACCCGAAACAGTTGAAACTGAAGGAAGCTATAATCTAAACATCCTTGGTTTTCTGAGCTTCATGTATGCATGATTTTTTTCTTAGAAGTGAAGCTTGAAATAAAAAATATTTATTTTGAAGAAGGGCTTAGGGATCAAAACGTTGTCAATAAATATTTTGCTATTCCGAGCTTTATATCAAAAAGAAAAGGTTATGAACGTTTGAAAATTAAGTCGAAAACGGCAAAAACTTTCTGTCCAACCAAATATGTATTGAGCCTCCGAAGGCAGCATAACGTTAAGACATCAGGCCCCCTTAACAAAACCTCATCTGAAAGCCTCGTTTGGTACATCACAGTGTTCACAATTTGTTGGCAATCTTTCGGGCCATAAGCCTTATTGAGACCACTGAAACATTGTAGTTTGTTCAAGGAAACACAACAGTAAAATCACTACGAGCCCGGAATCAACAGAAGGTTTCTACTGTGAGCCAAGAACTCCTTTTGAACTCCACGGCGAGTTCTTCAATGAAGTGCTGGAGGCCAATTTATTTTGCTTCCCTGAGGTTTGTTTTGTTTGTCTGTGCTCCACTGATATGCTTATTTCAACTTACGCTTTAAAATAACGAGTGTCGGCTTTAAACCTTTTCCAATATTAGCTTCTTTGTAAAAGGTTCGACAATCTCCTGATCTTCATTATTGAGCGGTTTGTAGGATGAAGCAAAGGCGCTTATTCTGGGAATAAATTGAAGTGGTTAAAGTCTGTGAAATCTTTTTGCTTGTTAACAATGTCAATGAATGGATGCAAAAGTTACACAATGGTTAATGGTTGAAATAATTCCTTTGTTAACTTGTTATTAGCTGGCGCTTCTAGAACAACTGCTACTAGCCTAATCACCTGCCTAGAACAACGTTGAAACCAGTGCTGGAATCCTGTATTCCGTGCTTCCTAAATTGAAGCTCCACGTTTTGTTGCTGCTTTCTTGTTGTCTGGTTAAGTTGGAGCTGTAGGGAAAATGAAACAAACCTTAAAAATGTATTCCTATAGAAAGAAAAATCTTCGGAAGAGATCCGTTTTCTATTCAAGTTGAAGGCACAGTGAAGCTCTTTGGTAGAAAATAAAAAACATCCGTTTGATTTAAAAATACCTCTCGACTAAAATAAGATGTATAGGTAAGAGGTATATGCCTGTTTATATCTGTTGCCTATTGCAGAAGAGAGCTTTTGTAGCTTTTTATTGGGTTTGTCCTTTTCGGAGGAGGTGAGGGGATATAGGGATTCGCGTCCCCAATCCTTCCTTGAGTTTCTAAGAGACCTTCAGAAGCTACTCCATGAAATGAGAAAAAGAGCTACCTTAGAAACTCCATAGATTGTGGTCGCCGTCTAATAATGAGATCAGGGACATTGTCGCGAGGAGTAGTCGGACCGAATGCTCCAATGGTCGACGGAATGAACACCTTCAGATGATGCTTCCTGCAAAGCTTTGAAAGTAAAAAAAGAACACTTCTTCACCTAGAAGTTCCTCTTTTTTCTGCTTATGCCACCAGCCATTTCTCCTAAAGGGACCAATCTATAATAGATCGTATCCTCTCATCAGCCGTGTTGGCTGGAAACATCGAAACGGATAGAGCTAGCTCGCATTATTTCTGCACAATAGGTCTATTCGTGCAATCTTTACCCTTGATCCTGACGTTAATGGACATTTTTCAAACGATAAAGAATTCAAGGGTGCTGGGATGGGGACGCAGTCTAAGGAGGTGCCAGTTGTCGCGTGCATCCGATACCAGCCTCTTGGCACGGATTTCCCTCCAAGATCAACCAAGCTTACAAGGCCGGTCGTTGGTACCGGACTTTCTGGGATGGATGAAACCCTGACTTGTACATCGGCTGGACACCTCAAGTCATTGTGCGGCTAAACACGCATTCAAATCGCCTCCACGACATCCCATAGAAGTTGAATGCGTGGCGCATTTCAAGCAAGGATAGCTTAATGCCGACGTTTATTCCTTTATGTTGAGGTATATTTGAGCTAATATAGGATGGTATTGCTGATGCAAATCTATTGGTATGACTCAGCAACACCAGTCCTATATTAGCTCAAACGGCCAAAACCACGAGGGGGTTTTATTTAAAATCAACGGATGTAGTTGTACAACATGGAATGATTTACACAGTTGGCGCTTTACGGTTGCCCTCTCGGTGAAAAAAATGCAAATTTTACATCTTGATATGTTACAGCAACTCCCAAGGTAAAAAAGAATTTAACACGCTCTAATCCTTAACAACAAGTTTCCATGGATTTTACAAGCGCGTTGTATCCACATCGTTCTAAGGACACTGATAGAATCTGAATGCGCTGAAGATGACCTGACCACTAAGCAGAAATAAGAGCACCTATACAAATCAGTACGGCAGATATGGTATAGGAGACTTTAGGCCACTGCTTAGTAGACATTGGACCCGACGCCGATTTGCATAATTCGAATCAGGTATTTTCTCAAATTCTGTTAAAAGGCTTATTATTACTAATTTCTCATCAAAATCAGTTATCTGAATTATCGGAAAATCCGATCTGATAAGAACCTTGCTGTGAACCGTGAACTCTACTAGAATTGCCCTAAAATTTGGGCTTTTTAAAAATCGGATTGTTAGCACAATCCATTTAACCAGGGTTTGAAAAAAAAATGACGGATCGGAATTATCCGAATTCTAATGTCTGCCGTTTACCAAGGTGACTAGCATTAGTGTTTCTGTCTTTGAAGGTAACTTAGGGTTTTCGAAAGATTTCTATCTTTGAAAATATTCTGATATGGTCTAGAAACAAATGTGTTTTGGCACCAGTTGTTGTAGTTTTACTGTAGAGGAAGAGATATTCTGAAGTTATGAGAGTGACGCACAGCTTTAAATCTAATGTTAGTTGTTGTTATAAAATACCTCCTTGGTTGAAAATGTCTCGAATAAACTTACAAGAAATAGCTGAATACGTTATGATCCGAACATGTTCGCCTTAAGTAGCAAAATTTCTGTAAAAATAATTGAAGGCGCTTAATGTGTCCCTGCTTATTCCGTTGTTTGGGCAGTTCTACAGAATAAAAAAGGTTTTTTTTACAGTGACTATACCACATTTATTTATTTATTTATTTATTTATCATTTTATTTATTTGTTGCATAAATAGTTACTTATGTGAAAGTATCAGCCAACACCGATACCAAGCGAACAGAGCATTGCCGGAAATGGTGAGAAATAACAAAAATAAATCGTAAATCCAACAAACGATCATGAACACATAAAGTGGGGAATATAAACAAATAAACAGATAAGCACACCATCATGGGGAACGCTTTGACATCACGGACTGACATTTTTGAAAACGTAGGCAGTGACACATTTGCTTTGGGATTAAACTTGATTTTTAATTAAGAATCATTTACTGATTGCTAGAAACTTTACGGTGACGTGACAAAGTGTTTGTGTTCCAAAGTGGTTCTTGGAGCTTAACACACGTAACCTGTGACCTGTTCTAAATTTACTGTACACTAGGCTTTCCTTAGTCCAATGCTTCCCATTTCTGTCTGTAAATCAGTCCTTCCATTCAGCTTTCGTCGTCTACTCATCAGGAGTCGGCTGGCACTTTCGACGACGAGTTCAACCAGCGAGAGCTGCGTGCACCGAGCAGCAGCTCGCGGAACCAACCCTACGTGAATCAGGGTGAGTCACACACACTCCCTGATGTCGAGCTTCATCTTTCCACGATCTCGATGAGCTCCCGCTCGCCTAAACGTCGAGACGTAAAGACCAGGCTCGATGCCACGCGCGTGTCGCCTAATAGGCACTTGCACTAATCAAAATGATGTCGTCAAGGGTTTCTGAAGAGGCGCATGTTGTCACGGTTGCCTCTTCAGAAGAGTCGCGCGTCGAGCCGCAGCCGCCCGCGCAGTGTTATATATTCTCCAGAATTTGCATAATGTTCGTCGCTTTAACACAGCAGACCTAACGACCCGTGAGCTCATTGGGTTCTTTTCTGATGCTTTACGCTCTAAGACAGATCGTAACCAGGCGCAAATCCCTCACTTTGCTTGTCAGAACCCTTAAACAATTCAATTAAGATTCAAAAAACAAAAATTTGTTTGCAAAGAGACTGCAATGTGAGTTGCGTGTGTATCCTCTGTGCTAACATAATGTGTAAGCACAAAAAAATGTAACAAATAAATTATTCAATAAAATAGAAATTCAAATTAGTATTAGGGATAATGTATTTTTCCAATTTTTTAAAATCCAAATTAGGACATGTAGAACCTTTATACTAAACGATAAAGGCGTTTGTCGTGGAGGAAATTTGAATGCGTATTTAGTCATTCAATGATCTGCGGTGGCCAGCCGATGAAGAAATCATCGCTTTATCCTTCCCATACAAGTGTAGCACCAATTCACCGAATCCGAAAGATTGGAAGACGTGGTTGAATCGGGCAGGAAATGCAACCAGGGACCGGATGCACGTGAAAGCAGGCACCTCCTCTGACTGCGCTACACGCGCCCGAAGGATCTTCATCAGAACCTTAAACTTTTCTTCTTTTCTCTTTATAGAGCCGCAGTGGATTTTAATTTTTACAAGCGGCCAATGAGTTGCTGCATTTAAAACTTTCAATCATTTTATAACAGTGGTGTATGAAAACCTGTTCTTATGATGATCCGGCGTAGAGACATTTTAGAGTAAGTCTCGCAAGAAGAGGGAGCTACTATCTTAGCGACCATTCGACAACACAAGCTTCTTACTTTCTGTTAGATTAAAATAGACAATAAGGGTTCCACCACAAAATCAAAATTATTATTGTTGTTGTTATTATTTGAAGCTCTTCTTGATTCATTTTGCTTCCATGCAGTGTGAATAAACTAGTGCTGCATACGTGCAAAATTTGAACAATTCCCTTAAAAATGGCCATAAAGCACTCGATCTGAATTTATCGCATTTGGAACTTCGTAGGGTTTTTCTCATTCAACCACTGTTTAGATATCATATAAAATATAAATTCATCATATCCGCTATAAATGCATGTTGTGCCATGCATTCCCATTTCCATTCTTGAAATTGTCCCAGAGCTTCAGCTACTGCCCCTTGATGCGAGGGCATTTCAAGTGCCATGGCATCGATGCGGTGAAGGACACCATACTCATACTTGGCCCTTTCACGTTAGGGTAGATCCAAAAAGCTTTTCAAGAAGGAATACGTATAAGGATAGATTTAGAAAACTGGCATTTTATTTGTATTTATTCATAAATAGATAACAGGAGGTGATGTTCTGGAAAATCTTATAAATGCTTTAAAATTTACGTTCCGTTTCTCTACCGCTTTCTACGATTTTTCTTCCTTTTCAGTTTTAGTTAAGGAATAATATATCTAGACAGCTCTAACTTGCGTTTTTACCAATATCTTTTCATTTATTTGTTTAGCGAATACACAACTCTGTAACATAGTGAAAGCAGGAGATAAAAACGTAGAATAACTTGCGATTCACCCGATAGAAAAATCAGTGCTTATCTTTCTTAGGCAGATATGGTACCAGTTTTCCGACCCCGGAGGCATATAAGGCTTGATTTGGCTGGGCGGGATCCGAACCTAGAACCTCGATTATGGTGCAGGCAATAGTCGTCGCCTCCTTCTACTGCGCTACTCCGCCTTATCTCCATAGAATTCGGGTTAGGCCGGGGGCATACTTCCATCGCCGCGATGCCATCGCGGCGCTCAGTTCATGACCATTCCGCCGCACGCGGTCGAATAGTCAAAGGAAACCTCGCCGCGGCCGCCGCAACAGTAACGGTCGGCATGCGCGATGGCTTCCCGCGCCCATCGTGGGCATGGCATACTTTTTCGCGCCGCGCGCGGTGTTTAGCGTTTGGTCCTGGACGGATCGCCGTCGCGCCCCATTGCAGAGCGATGGGCGATGCGCCGAGCACAGAGAAATTCAAATTCTTTCGCGTCGCTCTGCAAAACTCATCGCCGCGATTCCATCGCGGCGACGGGAAGTATGCACGGGGCCTTATGTTTTCTCACTGACCTTTTTAACAAAAATATCTTTCAAACATATCCTTTAAATATTTCAGTCTCGATTTTTAAGCTGTTCTTTAGCTGCTTTTTAGGTTTTTAAGCTGTCACGTTCCAGATCGTTTTAGAGTTAGGCATCAAGTATCAGGTTTTCAAAGGTTTTTCAATTAAGAAACCGAATAGAAAAGAGATGGAGCGTAGGCGTTAATCAATTTCTTTTGGAATGCTCCATACATTACACTACTATGGGATGTCATGAAGCAAGTCGTATGCTAGACCAATTCTAGACTAAGGTACTGCAATGATCATCTCAAAACGAACAATAAGAAAGGATAACGAATAGCGTTAATCGATCCTTCTGCGGAATGCGCCATGCATTATGTTCCTTAAGGCTATCGTGGAGACAATTTGAACGCGTATTTAGCCGATACAATTAATTGCGTAATATATCTCATGAAAAATTCAGTGCTTTATCCTTCCCAGACAAATCTGGTACCAATTCACCGAGTGCGGAGGGAAGGAACTATTGAGTGAAGAGGAAGACCCGAACATCGGGTCACTCGACGTCCGTCACTTCCTCCGACTGCGCTAGCATCCACCGATTTCAAAAAAAAGTTAAGGACGCGTGTGGCGCAGTCGGAGGAGATGCCGTCTCTAACGTACATCGGATACCAGCTCCTTGGTTCGGATTTCCCGCACAGGCCAACCAAGCATTCTTTCGCTCCAGGATCGTTGAACTAGTATCAGACTCGTCTGGGAAGGAAAAAGCGCTGAAGCGCTGGTCACCGCAACCCATTATGTGGCCAAATACCCATTCTAATCGCCTCCTCTAAAACTAGAATGCGTGGTGCATCCCAAAATAATTTGAGTAACACCGCCCTTCATCCCTTATCCTTTATCTGTAAAAGTGTTACTGAATGGATTGATTAGTAAGTACTTAATGGTCACGAAATTCACCGAAATTCTACTGCTGCCCCGCCGTCCACTCTCATAATCTTCCCCTCGTCTTTCGTACACCGGCTCTCATTGTACACCCTTCCGTTGTTTCCGAATTCTCCTTGTCTGCCACTGAATTCACCTTCTGCCGCAGGCGACAATCGCAGGCTGTCTCCGCGAGATCGGTGCGTGTCGTCATGACAAACGACCTGGTATGGCATGTGTGTCGCGCTCGGAGCTAATTACCCAGCTTCGCTTCCATACATTATGGTCCCGTCGAAATCGCCCATCACAAGCGGACATACCGTGATTGATGGGCTAATCAACACGGATTTACATACACTTAATTGCCTTCGTGCAACAAAAACCGCCGCGCGCCAGCCCTTCTTCCATTCGTTCACGCACGAATTGGGCTTCTTGTCATCAGAAGTTCTTCACGAAGATGACGTTTTCAGGAAAAAGTTTTCCGAAAAGATGTAGCAGAGCTAGGAGATGCACTCCATGCAAAATTGAGCGAAAGTCTCGGGTTCCGCCACGTTTCTCCGTCACATTTGACAGTTCTATGGAAGCCAAAGCAGGCTCAGGTTTTCTGCTAAAGTTATACTGCACATATTCGCGTGCTTATTTCTTTATTTTAAAAGTCTTCGATCAGGTTTTCTGGAATTTTGGACAAAATAAGGATGGATCCCCTTCTCAGATTTGCAACAACGAAAACGAAATGAATAAGAATGAGATCCATCACCGCTGAGTTCACCACTATCGCTATGTAGGTTAATCTCATAACTTGGCAGTCAACGGATAAAGGAAAAAGAATAGACAACGGATAAAGATCGCTTTGCGAGTAGCGCCAACCATTCTACTTCTACGTGTTATCGTGCTCTACGTAGAGGGAATTTGCCTGCGTATTTGCTCTACAAGGGGCGCGTGCAGGGCAGTAGGTGGAGGTGCCGCATTTCGCATGCACCCGATACCAGGTTCTTGGTTCGGATTTCCCACTCAGGCCAACCTACCGTTCCTTCCCTTCGAGGTCGTTGAATTAGTACCAGAAAATCCGGTAAGGACAAAGCGCTGACTAGATCATCGGCTCGCCACCGCAAGTCATTGTGGTTCCAAATACGGCTTCCAGATCGCCTCCACGACATCCGGTAGAAGTAGAATGGCGCATTCCAAAAAGGATTGAGTAACTGGCGCAGTGTTACTCACATGGGACCACCAATGGCCTGATAAGGATTTCAGGTAGTGTGGATGGCTTTGCAGGCTGCCTCGCAACACCTTTTGCGGAATTTCATTCCACTTTTTCTTTCAAAGACAATTCTGAGCCTCACTTTTTACGATACGTAAAGGGAGAAAATCGTATTCTAAGACGGTAAATAAATGGAGGTCAAAAATCTAAAGGTGAAGGAATTTCATGGCTAGTCTTTTGCAAAGACAAAGTTGGGCAGATAGACAGGAGGCCTCTACCACGCGCTTTTCCTTTGGTTGTTAGAGCCGTCGCTTTATCTATGTGTGCATTTTGAATTAAAGTAGAGCGGTTAGGTTTAAAAAAATCGGTGTCATATTTTTGTGCCGATCAGAGAAAGACTTTTACTGATTTTCTCCGTTTTTTTTGCACAAAAACCTAGGATGCATGCTTTATAATCGTGGAGGACGTATATTTAAAAAGCTTTAAAAAGCTTCCTAAAAATAGCCGAATCTTGTTGCAGAATTATGGGCCGTCCTGTAATTGTGGTGGCTAATCAATAGGCAACTCAATGTATTGTCTTTCCCAGAGAAGTCTGGTACCGACTCCACCGACCTCGGAGAGTTGGAAGGCTTGATTAGCTTAGGCAGGAAATCCGAACCAGGAACCTGGTATCGGGTGCACGCGAGTTAGTGGAAGTGTTACTTGTCAACTGATTTTCCTTGTTCATGCCGTTTAGTGACCGTAACCCCACTGAGAGCTCCAACTACTCCTTTTTCGAGCTGATCAGCCTCGTCGATCGTTGATTCCCTATCACCCGGTCTGATTGCGAAATGCCCGATGCGCGGCGGCGACGAATTACCGAGCGCCGTTAGGCGATTTTCGAGCTGTAAAACTGATCCTCGCAAAACAAGCGATCGCGATGCGATTATGTTGTAAAGAGCGCTGCGGCGGGGGGGGGGGGGGGGGGGAGGGAGAGTTTTGTCTCTCAGCGATACCGTAATCCGCGCGCCGATGATGACGGTATAGGTGGAGGTGGAGAAGCGCGTCGGTCGGCCGATCGGCGCGGCTCAGGTGAGTCGCTCGCCGGCGGTACGCCTTTATTTAGCGCCGTAAACGAAGCCGGCTGTAAAACAGTCGCTGCTGTCGCGCGCCAGCATAAACACGCTCTTTCGCGGCGCCACAGCCGCCACACAGCGACGACGACAATAATTGTGTCGGCGCCCGTCATCATACGGTAGCACTCACGAGTCTTCAACGAGGCGGAGAAGCTTGGAGAGGAGTTGAGCGCGCATCAGCCGCGCGGCGCGCTTGACATGACATGGTCAGTCGGATGATCCGAGCTGACAAGTCATGAAGACCTTAGCGAGATGAGTTCCAAAAGTTTGCTTGGATGCGGATGGAGGCGACAGTGCGGAAAAGAAATGGCTGTACAGTCGAGTTAGGGTGAGTGATAGCGCGGCCGTAGAGGTCCCTGGTCAGGTGCAACTGATTCCAGCTTCTTGTTCGGATCTCTCACCTCGGGCCGGATTCATCAACGACTTACGCAACCTTAAAGGATAACTGTAAGCGAAAAGCTCAGATAACGCGGCTTATCAAGCGACATGGTGAACGACAAGCCGCGTTATCTGAGATTTTCGCTTACAAATCTCCGTTAAAGTTACATAAGTCGTTGATGAATGCGGTACTGGACTAACTAAGCCTTCCTTCCCTCCAGGGTCGGTGAACTAGTACCAGACTCATCTGGAAAGGAAAAACACAGACAAATTCTGTTGGAAGACTTACGGGTCATCCTGCAATTGTGGTGGCTAACCGGAAGGCAAGATTTGTCCTTTCCAGAGAAGTGTGTTATCAGTTCTGCGGCCCGGAGTGATGAAAGGCTTGATTGACCTGGGTGGGAAACCGAAGCAGTAACCCGGTATCGGGTGCGTAGTAGCATGTCATAATGCAAAACCTATGCGTTATATTATTTTATTTCAATGCGCCTAAAATTCTCAGCAGTTTTGAGACACCCTATTAAAAAGAAGAAACGCGCATTCATATTGCCCCGACGACATCTCGCAGAATTTCAATGCGTGGCGCATTCCGTTGCGGGACGCGTAGAGTGCAGTTGAGGGAGGCTGGAGCTTCTGCGAGCACAGCGCCTTGATCCACACCTCAGATTCCGCTCCGTTAGTCTAAGTCGTCTCTCTCCCCAGGATCGGTGAATTAGTTCTGTAGTTGTCTGGAAGGGACAAAATGCTGACTTGTTCATCGGATGACCACCGTCAGTGACTGCAGTTCAAATCGCCTACATACTATCTTTCAGAAGCGGAGTTCATGGCATATTCATTACTTGCTTATTTATTCATTTACACTCGAATGTGCACCACTGCACACCAACAACCGCTGTAAAGTATAAAGAACGTTCAATTTCATTCACGTTAGAAATGTATCTCCTTTGGCAATTACCATCTGGCTACGCTGATATCATTTGGTCTTCCGTAGCAGTGTACCTATACCAGATAATGAATGAAGGCTTAGAAGTCATCTTGGCACAAATATGCTTCTCACAAGAATATAATAACGCTTTTGTGAACTTCAACGAGCTCAAGCATAGAGCCCAGTAGCGATATTTCAAATAATAATGTGAATATTAGAATGACATGTGTCTTGCGTTGAACTGAAACAAAGGCAGGAACTTCACAAAAAGAAATTTACAACTAGCGTTTTTCTTTATCCTTTACGGTTGTCCACTGCGAACTACCCGAATTCCAGTTACGGACTTCCCTTCAGGGGCCAGATTCATCAACCGCTTACCGTCCTCTAACGGTGAAAATGCCGCGACATCCCCTGAAATGACATTAATCAGCATCAGGTTTAGCGGTATTTTCACCGTTAGAAGGAGGTAAGCGGTTGATGAATATCGCCCGTGGTTCAAACACGACTAACTACTTATCTCATCAAGAAGAGGCATGAAGGATTGAAGGACGACGTTAATCAAACCGTTTTAAGATGCGCCACCCATTCTACTTTTGTGGGATGTCGCGAAGGCACTTTGAATGCGTACTTGTCCTGTTCAATGACTTGCAGTAGCCAATTGATGGAAACTTAGTGTTTTATCCGACTTTTCCAGACAAATCCGGTACCAAGGAAAGATAAAGGATACAAAAGGAGGATAATGAACGACGTTAGTAAATCCTTTTCGGATGGCCACGCATTCTTTTACTTCTATGGAATGTTGTGGAGGCGATTTGAATGCGTATTTGGCAATGAAGTGACTAGCGGTGGCCAGCTGATGAACAACTCAGCGCTTCGTCCTTCCCAGACAAGTCTGGTACCAATTCACCGACCCCGGAGAGAAGGAAGACTTGGTTGGCCTGAGCGGGAAATCCGGATCATGAACCTGGTATCGGGTGCACGCGTGAGCCGGCACCTCCTCCAACTGCGCTACACGCGCCCAAGGAAAAGATACAAAACTTTTATCACTCCACAGTCGGAAATACCTGCTGACGATGCCTACTGTAGCTGTCCGCACTCGGGATAATGACGCTAAGGAAAATGACCTCGACAACTCGAGCGACGATCCCATATCTCGCATTTCGCGCACCTCTTTCCCGCTGTGCCATGACACTCGGCGAGCAGCCGAGCAGCAGCCGACGAGGGGTCGGATCGCGTGCGCGAGCGCGTTTTTGTCGAACCGGCCCCTAATCGCTCAATAATGCGCAATTAAAGTGCGATTCCCACGCCGGGCACGCTGTCGCGGTTAATTCGCGTGTTAATTAGTCACAAAGTGGTAATAAGAAGTAATTGAGACACCGGCCGTTCGCCCCCCCCCCCCCGAGCACCCCGAGTCGACGCGTCGACGCACCGTATACCTCGTAAACGACTCGGTCAGTCACTCTCGTGTGCGCACGCGCCCCCGATACTCTCATGCCGTAATTGAACCCATTTTCACGATTAAATGTTTTTCGTAGCGGCTCTATGATCGTCAACGAACATGTGTCGCCGGCAAAAACAGCCGGTCGTGAAGGGAATGAGTAGACGGCAAGCTGTGTACGCTTCAGGAACGCGAAAACAGAAATGGATGAACGACGGTGTTACTGAATCTTCTTTGCGATCCGCCACGCTTTCTACTTCTATGGGATGTCGTGGAGGCGACTTAAATATTTGGCCACACAATGACTTACAGTGCCCGGCCGATTAACAAGTCAGCGCTTTACCCTTCCCAGACAAGGCTGGTACCAAGCTGGAGAAATGGAAGGCTCGGTTGGCCTGGGAAAATCCGAACGAAAAACCGGGCATCAGGTGCACACGACAGCCGGCTCCTCTTCTGACTGCGCTACCCGCGCCAACGCAAAAATATTAGGTGTTTTTCGTCAATGGGATAACATTGGTGAAACAGTTTCAGCCAAGATGAAGGCAAAGGGACAGAAGAAGGTTCTAGATCCTCAGTTTCTAAAAGCTATTGACCAATCTGTTGCCAACTGTTCTCCATCGACGTTCAATGTTTCAGATCCACGAGACGACAGTCAGATTCGACGCTATCGCACCGCCTTTTCACGAGAACAGATCGGACGACTCGAACGGGAATTTGCCAAAGAGAACTACGTGTCGAGAAAGACCCGCGGAGAGCTTGCCGCCGAGCTTAATCTACCCGAAGGCACCATCAAGGTGAGACACCACTGAAGCTATGCAGACAGGATGAGTTGACCCTTAGGCGGCAAACTAGAATCAGACGTGAATTCATTTTAAATTAAATGGAATTAAGTAAATAATGCATAAAAACCTTGCTGTAGCAGGAGTTACTATAAGGTGAAAGGTCTGACCAGGGCAAGCTATGTTAATCCGACTTTGAGCTACATATCCTTTGCTGTTCAGCTAGAAGAGCACTAATAACATCAGATTCCAAAGTGGGTTTCGTTTCGACAGTGTAGTTGGTCACACCTCGTCCTCAGTCTAATAAGCATGATCGGATCTATCCTAATCGGAGGGGGGCATACACTGTTTTTGCGGCTCCATTCCCTGTCATGAGGTTTTACGAGAGGTTCAGCTGATGTCTGATTATGCGAGGGCTTTCATTTAAATTCAGCGAATATGTTTGTGTGGCATAGGACCTAGACGATTAGAACTTTAGGGCTGCCATCTTCCGACTAGGATAGATATGCATGATCTACTTGGCAATGAGTTCGTCTGGGAAGCGTCGGCTGTGGCAAGCACCCTGAATTGAAGTTCTTTGTTCGGGTTTCCCGCTCAGGCCAACTAAGCTATGTAGGTACCAGGTTTGTCTCGGAAGGATAAAACGCTGACATGTTCATCGACTGGACACCACAAGCTTGGTACATCCCATAAAGGTAGCATGCTTGGGCATCCTGCATGGAGTTGTTTAATGTCGTTGTTCTTTATCCTTTTTCAATTTTATCTGTAAGGCGAGAACTTTATTTAAACCCTCCAAAAGTCGAAAGTGCTTCCTATTGAGGTCACGAGTTGTCAGAAGTTCTCGAATGCTCCTAAAAAAGGGAAATTTTTGGTATTCGCAAGAATTCTAACAAATCAATTTGAAGCAAGTTATAATAATGCGACGCTTGTGACGGATAAACGCGTCGCTTATTTTCAGAGAATTTGAGTGGTATTGCAAGTGTGAGCTTATGAAGGAGCCGAATAGCTTATGCTTTTAAATGCTTTTATTTTCATCAGAGAGTGAATTCAGGCATCTAACAATAAGAATTCTTGACGACTCGGCATTCGGAATCGTTCTCTTGCTAGATTTCTGAGGATTTAAGTCTTCTGAAGAGCGCTAATGGACCTCCTTCAGAGTAAGGTACATTTCGACAGAGCACGACTGCACCTACTCAAGGCTGTCGAGCAATTCCAGAGAGGGCAAGTGCCGAGGCGCGTTTTTCAGCTGCTGACCTACCGTACCCCATTATCTATAATCAGCTACCGTAGTCGACGTCGATGTCGTCGTTGTCGTTTGTCGTCGTCGTGGGCGCTGTCCCGGCCGGTTGGTGTTGGGGGAAAACTCTTAGGATATAATTCATCGGTCCCCGGAGAGCGAGGATTTGACTGCATAAAGCTATATGAAGAGATGTGTTATGCGCGCCGAGATGACTGATGGCTGGAAGGCGGCCTTCAGAGGCCATCAGAGACAAAAGGGACCCGCTGGAGCGAGCGCCAGCGGGGCTCCGCGCTGCTCCACTCTTCCTGCGGTAAATTTCGCCGATGACGTTGAAGGTAATGATGAGGAAGGCAGCATAACAGACCGGTTGCTCGCAACCTCTTTTGAGTGGAACTGTTTATACCGCGGTATTCGGGCTGAAGCATAAAATTTGCCAACGCTCTTGTGAGCCATCTAACCCCCGGCTGAAGATAGTGGTAAAATGTGTGGAACAGTTCATGCTCGACGGGCCGAACAGGTGTCAGGTATCAAGTTCAACTCAGGAAGTAATGGAAAGCTGCATGAACTTCTAAAGCTGCAGTAGAAGACTTTCTCGTAGATCTTTCACTGGAAAGACCCCTCAGCTTGCCAATGATGGCTTCCTAATCTTCTTTCTTTGAAAAGCCGTCTTATAAAGCTTAGGACTTTCGGTTTTTCCTGAGCACAGTAAATTTGAAATACTAGTAGTTTTCGACATAGTCAACCTTTGGAGATATCTCACACTTTTAAATGTGGTTAGCAAACCAACCGCCACTAGGTTAGCTCCCTTACTCAGAACATTGTACTTGTAATACCATTTTTAGTTTAAACCAAATACTTTTTAATTTAAACCAGGCATTTTCATTTTGTATCCGGACACTTTTAGAAAAACGGGCAGACCAAATTAGAATGGACAAAAATGGACAAATAGAATTAAACGTATCAAAATTGTAAGCCGACATGGTATGATAAAATCATAGTTGTCTTCCGTTAAAGAAAAATTCGAAAAAAATTCACCTTCGCAGAGTACCTGAAGGGAAAATGACTACACTGTGATAATGGAAACGCAATTTTATTCTCTATGTTATTATTCTATTTTATATTTTAAACAGATTTTTTTAAGCTACTCCTAAGGTACTGTAAAAAAAGAATTTTGTTTCCAGTTTAAGGAAAAGATTGCGCAATGCACTCGACCTAGGCATAAAGCGCGATGTTTAATGGATTGGAAGATTAAATGCTGTTTATATAAATATCTAGAAACTACAAAAGCAATCACAATAGACCAAAGCACGACAGTGCTCCATTGTGTGACAACAGGTAAACAGAGCACTTACATCCTCAATCAAGAGAACATTGTAATCTTCTGGGCGAAGAGTGTACGGCGCAACCTGTTTGCCCGAAAAGTTCTTCGTATCGAAGCACTTCAGAATAGGCTCGGAAATATCGTAAAGGATAGCAAATCTAGGCAGATTCAAAAAGCGTAGGTATTTGTTCTTAAGACCTCTCTTTTAGCTGAGTTTCTAAACCAATTGCCAAAAGACCAAAGACTTGTTTGGCTTTGTTAAGAAACGTCTATTTTAATTTTGCATGCATCTACATTGGTTTGGAAAGTGTCCAGTTTAAGCAGAAATGGTAGGTTATAATGAATTTGCGCTTGGAAAGTTTAAGCAACATGCTTTAGTGCCAAACGGCATGTATCCCAGTTAGAAGGGGGCATGCGGTGCTTTGTCTCTCACACCTTCTTCTGAATTTGTCCCAGTGCTTAGTCTACTTCCAAATGATACTACGGCTCTCATGTAAACTCACACAGAGGGTGTGGTGTCTTTGGACTGATACTGCCACTGTAGCGCTGTTCCCTCCCCACTAGGATGGATCGACTATCCATGATAGATTACCACGAAAAGCGTTGTGCTAGTAACTCCTAAATAATCACCTCTATTTCAGGTGTGGTTTCAAAATCGCCGCATGAAGGACAAGCGCCAGAAGGTCGGCGGCATTGCCTGGCCGTTGATTCCACCGCAACTCGCCTACCTGATGCATCCGTTCGGCTACGATATGTGGGCGAAGACAGCCGCGTTTGCCTATTCACCCAAGTGAGAAAAAAGAATTTCTTCACGCTGTCCTTAAAGGACGGCATTACTCAATCCGTTTTGGGATGCATTTTACTTTTACGAGATGTCGTGGGGATGATATGAATGTATTCCTGGCCATACAATGACTTGCGGTGGTCAGTTGATGAGCAATTCAGCGCTTTGTCCTTCCCAGACATTCTGGTACCAATTCACCGCCTCCAGGTGAGTAGAAGGCTTGGATGGCTGGGGCGTGAGATCCGAACCAAGAACCTGGTATCGGGTACACGCGACAGCCGCCACCTCCTCCGACTGCGCTAGATGCGCCCTAGTTGTACTAGCAGATACTATTACTTGGCCCCGGAGGAATGAACTGTTTCGTTGGCCTAAGGGAACTCCGAACTATGGTCCTGGTATCGCGCGCACGTAACAGCCGACGCCTCCTTTGACTGCGCTACACGCTTCCACACGCTCCTAGGTACAAAGAAACCGTGGAAAATCTCCAGAGTCGTTGAGACGCCGTCGTCGTTGTTGTTTCCCAAGAACCTGGTAAGGAATAGCACTCGCCGGTAGTGCTAAATCAGCACGTCGTGACAGATTTACAACGACATGCCGCCGTCGTTACTGACGCCACGACAACACAGTCACGCAACAATGCGGCTTTGATCGCTGCCGGTAAACTTAGGTCACCATCAGCACCCATGAGCAGCGGTCTGATGAGAGAAGCCTCACTCTGAGATAGGGGTAGGGAATAAAGGACAGAGAGGCACACTTCACCAGTGCTTGGGTTTGGCAATGTATTAGGCATGATCGAAAGTTCTGATGTTCTACATGCTGGCGCCTTAATTTAAATATTTGACTAGACGATTTAATAAAAGATTTTAGTGCTGGAAAAATTACTTTATTTCAGGCACAAAAAATATATAGGATGTATCTTAAAATTGGACTTGTGTGGAGCAGTCGGAGGATTTGCTAGCTGTTAATTGCACCAATACCGAGCTCTTGGATCGGATTTTCCGCCCAGATAGACCAATCCTTCCTGATAAATTGTTACCAGATTTGTCTGGGAAGAATAAGCTCTGACTTGTCAGCTGGTCGCGACATTACATTACATTAAATTTATTGTGCCAATTATTGTTGACGGTGTAGATGGTGACGAAGTTAGGTGTGGTTCTTGGCTTCTCGTAGTTCTTGGCTTGACGTAGTTCTTGGCTGGGATAAGAGATCCGCACAACATAACCATAGTTAATGATGAGATATGGCGAATAGTTCAAATGTGGCCATATGGCAAGTCATTGTATGGCAAATACGCATTCAAACCGCTTCCTCGAGGTCCCGTGCAAGTAGATTGCGTGGCGCACCCCAAAACGGATTGAGAAACGCCGTCCGTCATCCTTTATCCTTTTATCGTAAAACCAGCGGCCTGTCGGTCGCACTAGCGGCTTCCTAGCGGCTTCGCCGCGGTAATAACTTCTCATCATCAATTGTAGCTGCACCTGTGTCATGGTTTGCTCAGAATGATCATCTTAACTACGTCGATTGGGGCAAGTTAGAAAAAAATCGAAAAATGAACAACATCTAACAAAAAAAGATTATTTGACCAATATCGATTGATGGCGATCGATACATGAAAAGCGAAGATTCGTGTTCAGCGACCTCGACTACGCTCAGGGCTGAAATTTCGGGCCGCTCTGCTCGCCATCAACCGTCGAGTATTCCCATTACGGCCTTCCCCACTCCAGTTGTTACGGAAACACACACAAACACATAGACACAACACACACACATACCCACACACACACACATACACACACTTACCCTCTTATATATATATATATATATATATATATATATATATATATATATAGGATTAAAGAGTTCAAGCCGCTTTTCGTGAAAGCCGAAGTGACCAATTTTTGCGTTTTAAGGCCCTCTGACTCAAATTTCAAAAAGGCTTCGGCCGATTTATTTATTTATCCGCCGAAAGCCTCGAATAGCCACATTTATACTTTTTCAATTTACGTTGGAGACTTTTCAAATCAAATTTGACGCTCTTCTTAATATGTTTAAATCTTTTAAAATCGAACTGATTACTTTCCAAATTAAAATAATTTTTCTCGACATTAGAATATAGACTCTTCAAGAAAGTTCTAATAATTATTTGTTCAAGGAAAATTAGGTGTTACCTTTTTCAAAATTTTCAAATTATCTACTCCAATAAATGGCACTGTTTGGAATTTTATAAAAAAAAATTATTTTTGAAAAAAAAACAGTGAATCAAATTTCGTTTCAAAGCGCAGGAAGGCAGTAATCACTTACTTTACTGAGAGAAAAGACCAGGTCATGCACTCGTCATGACCGTCGCGATATTCATTTGATGGATAGCTAAAATTTAGATTGCGTGAAGCAGCATAGCTGTCCTATTCTTTATATGACAAAAGCACAATTAAAAAACGGATTCTTAAAAATTCTTCTTAAAATCAATTAAATGTCTATCGAGTGCACGGCGCAACCCTTTTTGAACGCACTATATGATTGCTTTCCTCCTGTTCTTTAAAGCAAAAAATTAACTATTGTTTCTTTTGTAAAGGATAAATTTTTATAAAATTTCAAATCGCGTCTTCTAGGGCAGGTGAAATAGAAAGTTTGTAAGAAAATTATACTAAACTTTCATTGAACCAAACCCGCGTTGGAAGATCTATTTAGGAAGATTTTTATGTAGAAAGCGCTTGCCTTGATTTGTAAAAAAAATCAATTTCTTTTTCAAAAGCATCAAACTTAGAAGAGTGTCTAATTTGACTTTAAAAAAGTTCAAGATGGTGTGAAAATTGAGTAACCAATTGGATTTGGAGGTCCAAAACGACGCAAGCTTTCGATCCTATCTGATATATTACTCTATAATAAAAAAATGCAAGCAAATATTCAGGCAGGTATTTCAAGAGAAAGAGTTTGGAAAAAATATTGTGACTAGCCATTCAGCACTTTATGATTTTTTTCTCATATTTCAGTCCAATGCTTCCGCAGCGGGTTCCACAGATGCCGTTTCAAATGCAAGGCGATCTGCTGAAGTCGTCACAGACTGATTCCTGCGATGACATGAAGCCGATCACGATTGCCAACGCTCTCGAACTCACCAACTCCAGCTCCACCTCAACGGAATCGACTTGACTTTAGTTTCTTCTGTAAAAAATTTCCGGATCTTGGCTTCACAACCTGTCAAATATAATTTTTCCAAGTGATCTGATTTCTATTGTGCCGCTACTCGTTGAAGGCAATTTACATCTTCAGAGTTCCCACCAGTAGACATTGGGTTCGTTTAGGGTCCAAGTCCAATTCGGATAATTCGGATCCACCATTTTTTCAAAGCCTGGTTCAAAGGACTGCGCAAATCAAATACTCTATCCGATTCGGATGTCCGATGTGAGATGCGAAGATACATCAGTTAACTGGACTATCCAAAAATCCTTCTTATTGAAGCTACCCTTATCTGAGTCATCCATAGATACCGGAATTTTCAAAAATGCCACTATTCGCATAATCCTTTCAACCTAGTTTGAAAAAATGACGGATTCGAATTTTAATTATCCGGACCGGCGTCGCATCCAGTGTCTACTCAGCAGCGTGTCCTACACGTTTTGCCTCTTCTGATTCTATTCATAGCTCTGACGAAGATATATGTCTGTAGGGTGTATATGTAGTCTCATCGTCGTCAGTCTCTTCCTGTGAGATGTCTACAGTTTGTTCTGTATTTCGTTCAGATTTTAGTATTTATCGATGTGTGCCACTAGCCTTCAATTTGCTTCTTCTACTCTTTGCACTTCTTTTTATCTTTTACATATATTAGGTTCTTAAGCGTGGTGCTTATGTTTTTTGTTGGGCTGAAACTTACTGTGAGATAAACCTTTATTACTGGTCCTCTATACCACAAGGTATTTCAAGACTATTCAACTCTATGAGGAGAACGAGCTCCTGGCGGAACAATCTTAAGCAATAACCTCGACAGGATCAAATGGAAAGTCGTCAGAAAATGATGTCAAAAACGCCTTCTAAGCCTAAGCCAGCAGTTAGCTGGTTTTGAAGCACCTAGGGGTCCGCTCCTAATTCCGGTCATAAGATATGGAGAGGAGAGAGCTGCAGCCTCATTCCGTTGATAAAGCCTGTCTTGCACGACTGAAAGTCATGTAGCAGTTGTCAGTCCCACAGTCTGTTTTTTTCAATATCAACTGAAACCACTACTAGTCAGTTCTCCAGAATAGATGAAGAAAAGCTGTGAAAATTTAAAGCTGTAGGATTTGAAATCTACGAATGGTAGCAGTGGTCCGATATTCCAGTGTACGGCCTTTCTATTAGGTTGAGTCATAAATTTTGCAACATTTCGGTTTTTTTCTGGAATTTAGAGGAAACCCGCTGAAGTATTATATTCTGTTTGAAAGGTTGTTTCCTAGCAATTATTTTGAGTTATGAGTCGTTAATTTTCCTTTCGTTGTTGAAAAGTTTTATTCACTAGAAGGGTGACCACACAACATGAAAAAATTTGTGATTTCATTTTCAATTAGTTCAATCTCGACAGCAACCCAGCGACGTTTGACATGCACATTCAGGAAATCACCCGAAAGTCCACTGTTAACCAAATAAATTATTGAAGATGGTATCAGAAGTTTCTTTCCGCCCAGAAGGGCAACAAAGACAAACCACTCCCGAGAAGATCAACTGCTGTAAACAAAGGGCGCCTGCATAAATCTATCAAGTCGAATTCTTCTAAAACCACACCGGTACAGACTGCTAATCTCCAGAAGATTGGATCGTCGTCAAAATCGCCGTCGTCAGTGCCTCACACGTTGGCGGCAAATTAAGTACATCGCTGTGCTTCCGATGCCGAGAGCTCCTCCTGCACCGGTTCAAGCGGGGGCCCCGGATCGAATCTTTATAAGCAGTGAAAAGCGGATGCTTCACTAAACTGTAAAGCCGGAAAGCAATAGATGAAAGGCGACGAACAAGGAGTTCTGACGTCGAAACCGGAGCACTACCGAAGGAAGGTCCTGCTGTGCGTTTGGTGGATGTGTAGTAGGCCAATGCACTGAAAGCTGCTCCACGTAGTCAAACCATCCCCGACGCTCGCTTTTGCCAACAAATCGACTATATCCAGCAAAAATTAGTGGAGAAAGAAGTCGATACCAGCCAATGTTTCATCCACCAGGGCAAAAGCACACCGCTTACGGCACTTCAGCTACCGGCAAAAAGCTAGGAAATGGGCTGGACCAAAATCAAGCAACCACTAGGACATTGCGCCGTCTGACTGCCATCTCCTTCGGTCGATGGATCAGTCCCTCCATGGTAGGCGCTTCGCCGAAGTCCATGAGGTCACGGCGGTGGTGCTCGACTTCTTCAGGTCGAAGCCGGCCAAATTCTACAGAAATGTAATTCACTCAGTTCATGAAAAGCGAAGGAAACTCATTGAGAATAAAGTTAATACTTCGTCAAAAAAATCATATTCCTTTGTAGTATAATCTTATTTTTGCTGGAAGGCTAATTTTGTTGCAAATTTTATGATTCAACCAAATATTAGACTGAACCAAATAGTTCGTGGGGTGATTCAAATTTCTACCTAATTTAAAAAAGTTTATATTTTTAGAGTGACCAAAAAATAGTTATAGCTGTGCTTTCTAAGGAATCGACGAAGTGCTTAGAAGGATGATCAACTGGTGTAATGGCGTAGAGCGTTTGCTACTACTTCACAAAATTCTTCTTGGTAAATGTGGTATAAAACCGGATGATCTCTTTTGTGTGAGGATTTCTTTCACCAGAGGAGGAGCCAGAAAATTCCATACTAAGGTCCCTAAACTCAATTGCCAGCGCTTCTTTTTTGTCGTATACTATTCTTCCTTTCATGTTACTGCTTTTCACTCATTTCTCCTTCATTTATCTCTAGTTTACAGATTTCCAGTCTGGTTCCTACGATGATGATTGTCTTTCGTTGTTGCTCTCAGTTTTTTTTACATAATTGATTGCTTATGCAAAAATAAGTAAATAAATATATGAATATATATGCATATGCATATTCCCTCCCTGACGCGTGGAGCGCAGTCGGAGGAGGCGCCGGCTGTCGCCTGCACCCGACACCAGGTTCGTGGTTCGGATTTCCCACCGGTGACTTGGTACCAGACTTGTCTGGGTAGGATAAAGCGCAGACTTGTTCATCGGCTGGCCACCACAAGTCACCAATATGGCCAAATAGCATTAAACTCGCCCAAGCAACATCCCGTAGAAGTAGAATGCGTGGCGCATCCTAAAGGATATTGAATAACGCCATTCTTTATCCTTTATTCTTTATCCTTTATATTCCCTCCCGGTCAGCAGGAGGTGTGGGTTCGAGTCCCGCCTGGAGGTAGAATTTTGATCGCAACAAAACATCGTTATGAGAGCTTAAAACCTCGATACCAGCCAATTAAGGCCTATAGAAATGAATTGATGTGCTTAGTTCTACGCTTTTTCGACGCTACGTCTCGCGTATTGAAAGTTCAGATCACGATTGCCCGAGCGACTTGTGGAGGAGACGAAATCAGTGTGGCGCTTGTCGACTTGACTAGTCGATGGTGATAAATGTCCTCGGCGGCCGTGCGCGCTCTTTTATTATCCTTCATGAATAAATTTGCATCCGAACACGCCATAACCGCCTCACCATTCGCTAATTGAACATTTTACGAGTTCGATAATAGGGAAAGCGCATTGAATCAACATACCATATGGAAAACTGATGAACTGCATACGGTTCTACGATCCTGACATCCATGAAGCTTCCGGACTGGTTCAGCCTGCGCCATCGCTCACGTCCGACTTCTATTACATATGGTACGGATAACGCCTAAGCGAGCCAGCCTTCTCTCCGGGTTTCATGTGTTGGTACCTATTTCGACTGTATCACGGTCCAATGAAATTTTGGTGGTTTGCTACACTACAGAACACAGTTTTTTCAAGTTTAATTTACATCCGAAATTTCGTAGTTAACGGGATATCCTTAAGCGAATAGATGAAAAGCACTTCGGCTTCATTTTTTTTACTAGATTATTATTTATTACTTTATAACGAATACAGCCCCTCCCGTTATAACGCCCCGGGATAAGACGCGACTCTCGATATAACGTAGATTTTCTCCGATCCCAGCCAGCTTACCTTTACGCCAGTACAAACCAACTCTGCTTAAGACGAGTCGGATACAACGCTACTCCCGTTATAGTGCGGCTTTTGAAGCAACCCTGCGGTCAAAATAACTCTCGTTATAGCGCGCCCTGGGCTCAGTTCCGGTCCCACACGGAAAACGAAGGCGAACAAGAAGCTGACCGTGTCTGCGAACAGACCTATCCTCCTTTTGCCTCATTCACAGTTATGTCGTTAAAAACTGCCGTAAATTGGAGGGTTTCATCTATCAGAAACGACAAAAGGTGTGCATTAAAACTCACATTATTCAGAACACATTTGTTCTCAGCCTAGAGCAGCTGGTATAGAGGCTATATGCTGTCACATGGTGTTCTGTTGCGATCAGGGGCTGGATTCATCAACAATTAAACCCACGGGTATGTGGGGTATAAAGAGTAGAGATAAGATGAGCAGCAGAGACACAGGCTTTATCGTGGGTACCTCACCCCTCTACCCATGGGTTGATGAATCCGGCCCCAGAGCTCTCGCGTCTTACAGGAAGAGTACCTGCACCCTCTGCTTTCAGGGCAGAAAGATAGCAGCAGTGCTGTTTGATAACATGCAACATCTCGATATCGTGGGTGAGTGCCGAGAGACCACCTCATCGAGGATTTAGCGGATGCGGCGCGAGCGCTGAAAGCGTAATGGGCTAACACCCTGCCTTGAAGGTAGACTGTGGGTTCATGTCCCGCCTGGGGCCAGAGTTTTGATGGCGGCAAAAGAAACTGTAACATCAGGTTGCAGAGTTTTGTTGTTGGTCAGATCTAACTTTCCTCCGGCACTCGTTATTCCTCACACATGTTGGTCATACTTCCTTCCTCCGGTACTCGTTACTCCTCACACATATCTGTCATACTATGCACATAGCAGAGAGTAACTCTGAGGACAAGACTTCATTAATAATTTAAAGATGTTCTTTGCCTTAACCCTCATGGTCCTATATTTCATTACTTTTGCCATATTTAGCTACTTTATGCTGTTGTAGATAAATCTACACGCAAGAGAGTCTAAGAAAGGTCAGTTCAGGTTAGGACGCGACTCCCGTTATAACACGGATTTTCGTGTGTCCCTTCAAACACGCAATAAAAAGATGGGACTGTAATTAAATTACATCATCTTTGCTTCCGTTCCTTACATACCAAGGCAGGACCGGCGTCCGGCTGTCTGACTTACTCTCTCGTCGTTGTTGTCGGGCTCCAAAGGTGTCCTACCAGCCAGCGGTAGCTGGGCAGTTTACTGTCGAATATAAAAGCTGGGACGTTAGAGCAACCGTGACGAGTCGGCGGCATTTGTAGCACCTGTTAGATCTAGCTCGCCATCCTCCGCCGCATCCTCTTTATACATTGCTTCAAGAGAATCCCTAGCATTCCAAATCATGGTGAACGTGAGTTCACGACGGTAGCAGACTTGCCTAAGAAGCCTAAGAAATCTATGGGCTGGCCAACGCAAATAGATATTCAAGTTGCCATCACGATAAGTCACGGAAGTATAATGCGCGGCGCTTCTCGCAAAGCCGAAGTCAACCTTTATTCCCTATTTTTTATCTGCAATGGTTGCCTATAATGTGGAAATTTAGGAGAGATAGATTGGAGCATGGGAGGAGGAATAAAGCGCCACGTCCAGGCCGTCTCCCAATTTCAGTGCGCTTTTTAGAGCTTAGAAGTCATACGTTCGCCCTTTTGTGGAGGTTGGGTACCGGTTTTTTCTCGCTCGAAATCAAATGACAGTGCTCTTCTTGGGAAGGTCAGAAACAATTTCCATTACAAATTATTGCCTACCATTAGGATATCTGGTGGCAGATCGTAAATGTAGGCTGCATTTCTTACGATTAGTTTCTCGTCGCACACATATGTACTGGCATCAGCGTGGTTTTCAAACTCTTGTTTGGCCCAACTGGTGTAGATATTTCATATTCTGTCTCTTAATAATGTCGAGAATAAGGAAAAGCACAGAGGAGATATCTTGTGTAATACCTAGTATCCGGACGCGTGTAGCGCAGTCGGAGGAGGTACCGACTGTCGCGTGCACCCGATACTATGTAGGTTCCTGGTTCGGATTTCCCGCCCGGGCCAACCAAGCCTTTCATCCCTCCGTGTCGGTGAATTAGTACCAGACTTGCCTGGGAAGGATAGGGCGTTGACTTGTCCATCGGCTGACCACCGCAAGTCAATGTATGGCCAAATACGCATTCAAATCCCCTCCACGATATCCCGTACAAGTAGAATGCGTGGCTCATCCTAAAAGGAATTGAATAACGCCGTCCTTTATGCTTTATCCTTATCTAGTATCCAAAACGATTTCAAGACTCTGTTCAGGGATTGACAACAAGTAACAAAAATGTACTTATCTTGGCTTACACTACTTACATCAAGTTCATCGTGAAGTTGGAGACTACTGTTTTCAATTCTTACAAAAATTGACATAATTCTTTTAGAAAGAGTTTATCTTATCAGAGTTGGTGACTTCTTCTACTCTAGAACACCCCGAGCGTCAATTAGGAATAAATGCCTCAATATTTTCTTCTTTTGTTTAAGAAGGAATCCTTTTATTGTTTACATGGTACACAAAACCACAACGAGGAAAGTTAATTAGACTTTACGGCTTTTGGAATTATTCCGTCTATCACTCGTGGTGGACAGAACAAAATCGCCTTTGACAGAGCTAAGTCTTCGCTTGTGTCCACTTTTTTCGTAAACAGAGCTGGCTCTATGTAGTTTATGTAGTTTATGTAGTTTAACTTACTAAGAACACGACATCCTGGAAGACTTCAAACGTAAAGCCTCGAAGCTTCATCTTGAAGCCTTAGTGTGTCAGGTATTGGTATGTTGTTCATTTCATTGGTCAGCATGTTTTTGTTCTTTTCTTGGTGTGTATTTGTTTCACGTTATTGCTCTCCCGTGTATATGAAGTTTGCCTTGAGCAGAATAATAAACTTACCCTTCCGCTCATGTAGTTTCACTCGCAGACCTGGTTCCAGCTTCATCTAATTGAATTCCTACCTACCTCGGTAGCAGCCGCATTACCTGCTGTTCAGACACACTAGGAATAGGCTGTTGCATTCCCAGATTTTATTAGGTTGGAAAAAAGTCTTTTCATTTTTTTCAAAGATTTATTACTTCACAACTACAAAAACAAATCAATTGAGATAATCTCTACATATTTTTTCCACTAGGCTTTTCCAAAGACTTGGTAATTTTCTGACTCCTCTCGCATAAAAGACTGCAGTTTTGGGGTGGAACAATCGCTGAATCCAATTTTTGAGCTCTTCGCCCGTTTCAAAATATTTCTCTCCAATTTCTTGCTTGAGAGCATGGAAGAGATGGTAGTCGGTAGACGCGAGGTCAAGGCTATACTGTGGATGTGGCATTACCTCCCAGCCCAGCTTCTTTATTGTTTCTCTTGTGAGTCTTGCAAAATGTGGTTTTGCATTGTCTTGGAGAGCTGCGGCGAATTTGTGGACTTGGCCATTGTATGTGGCAGCAGTAAGTCTCTCCACTTCTGAGAGTTTCCCAGTAAATCACTCCTCTGATATCCCACCAAACACTCAAGAGAACCTTCTTTTCGTGAACATTGGGCTTGAGATCAGGCTTAGGGTCCTCTCCTTTTTGTACCTATTGTCTTTTTCTCGGAATTTGGCACAGAGAGCCCAGGACTCATCGCCTGTCACAATTCGTGGCAGAAACGATTTTCTTTCGTTTCTGGACAGAAGAGAAGCAGTGATGGAGAGCCGTTGACCATTCTGAGTGCCTGACTGGGCATGTGGAATCCAAGCTCCAAATTTCCATGCAAAGCCATGATTCTTCAGATGGATTCCCACAATCCTATAGACACTTCGAGCTTCTCTGCCAATCGACGTGTCGTCTACCTACTATCAGTACGAAGAAGATGGAGTAGTTCAGTGTCGGCCAATTCAGTTGGCCTTCCTGACCTTGCTTTGTCCTCGAGTGAATAATCTCTCTTTAAAAACTTTCCGAACCATTCATAACAGGTGCGATGAGTAATAGTTCCATATATGTCGTTAATCTGTTTGGCTGCCTGACTGCCTGACGTGCTGTAGATCCTTGAATGAATTCATGAAGAATGCCGTGCCGAAAATGGCCATGAGGAAGATCTGGCATTATGTAAGTCCGGAAGATTGGTTAGAAAACGAAATACAAGAAGGGTCATGACCTGCGTCCGCCTGCGAACGGTAGACAAGTGTGATAGGATTACGAAATCACCAATCAGTATTGGTTAGCGCGTTTACAAGGAGAACGATAAAATTTTTTTCGAAGGGTGAAGAGACTTTTTTCCAACCTAATAACTGTTTGCATTTCTGTGTTATTGAGTTATTGATAGTTGTACTGACACCCTTATACCACGCATGCCTAAAGCATCGGCCAGAAAAAATAATTAATAAATAATTATTGTTGTTACTGAATCTTGGCTAAATGAGGCAACCGACTTACTACCCATTCTAGGAAATCTATATGATGATTTTTGCTAGAGATGTGACAGAGCTCATAGAAGAGGTGGTGGTGTACTCATTCTTGTTAGGCTTGGTATTTCTTTTGAGCTAATCTGGAGAGAATCTGTTCCAGATGGTTTCAAAATACTGTGCTGCGATTTAAAATTAGTTGAAACCACATTAAGACTTGTTGTATTTTACAGGACACCTATCGCGTCTATATCGAGCACAACTCAACTCATTAAGGTAATTAGTGATGTCTGCTCCTGCAAGTCACAGGGCATTATTTTGGGTGACTTCAATCTTCCCGATATAGACTGGTCTAAACCACACCCCCTTAGTGGCTCTATGACGTCAAGATGCTTTGTGGATATGTGTAAATCATACAAACTCCACGAGAACGTTTTGACACCTACCCGTTATGGACATGTGGTTGACTTAATACTCAGTAGTCATCCAGGTCTCGTTAGAGACATTGTCTTTAGGCCAACAATAGGATCTAGTGACCATTTGAGCATCACGTTCAAGCTTGAGTGTTTTGTAAGAAAAGCATCATACCGATTAAGGAGAGCATTTAATAAGGCCAATTACAACCGCATCGTTCAGTCTCTGCTGTCTCTAAATTGGAGAGCACTGCTAGAGGAACATTCTAGTGTCAATGACAAATACGAATTCTTTTTGGCTATTCTGCACAAATGCATTGAGGAGTTCCTTTCTATTGAAAAGGTTCCCTTAAACTTCAGCAACCTTCCTTCCCATCTCGTCAGGCTTTTCGAGCAAAAACAAAAAGCCTGGCTGATGTACCAACACCACCCATCATTACATCACTTCCATCGTTTCAAAAAGTTTAAAAACGATTTTGATCGACGTTTGGATAGGTATAATAAGTATGTTGAAAGAAGAATTCTTGAAGGTTCTAAGCGAACTTCATTTTATAAATTGTTAAATGCCGTACTAAAGCGTCCCGAGAGAATACCCTCCTTAAAAGACGAAACAGGAAACTCAGCAATAACGGACTTCGAGAAGGCCACCAAGCTAGCTGAGCACTTTCGGAAGTCTTTTTCGGATTGCCCGACAACTATAGATTTTCCTACCGTTGTTGTCACTCCTCCCAGTATGGATGACACAGTCTGGTTTTATAAAGAAGAGATCTACAATGCATTATGTGCTTTACCTATCTCGTATACCATTACTCCAGATGAAATACCATCATATTTCATCCGGAGAGTTGCCATTGCAATCTCGTACCTCCTTGAACATATATTTAATGCTAGTTACATGCAAGGTGAAATACCGATTCGATGGAAACACGCATTTGTTACACCGATCCCTAAGAAGGAGCCTTATCATCTAGCTTCCAATTACCGGCCTATTAGTATCACTTCTGTATTTGCCAGAGTGTTTGAGAAAAAGCTGAAATATGCGCTTGAGTCCTACCTAAATTCAAATTCTCTAATTCCCAAAGAACAATATGGGTTTCGAGCAGGGAGATCCACAGAAACCCTGATGTTGTCAGCATTGAATGATTGGACTCAAGCCATCGATCAAAAAGCCGACGTTGATGTCATTTACTTTGACTTGAAAGCCTTCGATAAGGTTCCTTTGAACAAACTGATGACCAAACTTGCGGATTTAGGAGTTCATCCCAGAATCACCAAGTGGATAAAACATTTTGTATTCGATAGGTCGTTTCAAGTACGAGTAAATGAATCATTCTCAGAATCTTTTCCAGTAACTAGTGGTGTTTCTCAGGGAGGCGTTTTGTCGCCGGTTCTCTTCGCTATCTATACTGCTGAAATTCCCTCCCTGATTAGTCGCTATGATGTTGCCTGCAAAATGTTTGCAGACGACATAAAAATTTATAAGAAGGTTTCCGGCGAGGAAGATCATGTTGCTCTTCAATCGACAACAAACACGATTGCATATTGGTGAGCGAAATGGAACCTTCCTCTATCAGGGCAAAAAACCCAAGTGTTTCACCTTGGGCAGCAGATTAACAGAAAGAGTTATCACCCTAATGGGATGCAGCTCGGTAGCCCAACTACTATACGTGACTTAGGATTTGTATTTGACACAAATCTTTCATTCCGAGAACATTGTGAACTTATAGCGAAAAAAGCTGATCGTGCTGTCCACTCTATATTCAAGTCTCTACGCACTAAATCACCTACACATTTGGTGTTCGCCTATAGGACATATGTTAGGCCGTTATTAGAGTGTGACACGACTGTATTCAGTCCTAAGTGCAAAAAAGAAATCAATAAGCTAGAATCTGCTCAAAATAGCTTGACAAGAAAGCTCTGGATAAGACTTCATGGGTTTGATTACACCACCATCCCTTCAGCATCCACTCGGAACAATATCTTTAGTCTGCGTACGCTTTCGTTTCGCAGGAAAAGAAACGACTTAATCATGATTTACAAGATGGTGAATGGTATGAATAACCTTTCGCTCCGGGAATTTTACTCTGTCTCTCCATCTAACACTAGGGGTGGACAGTGGAAGATAATTGTTCCTAGAGCAAAATGTAATACCAGAGCAGCTTTTTTCACTAATCGTGCTGGCAGTGAATTCTTGAAGTTCTCCAAGAATATTACTTCACCTAGCACTATAAGGCAATTGAGAACACGAGTTGAGCGGTATTTCCAAGAGGATTCCTAATTGTTTACTGCCTTTCTAGACTTGTTGATTTCTGGATTTCTGGTTTGTAGGATTGAAGCCTATGACTTCATTTACTATGCCTTTTGTTGGTTTGTAACTTTTTTAGTTTCTGTTATGTTTGTTTATTCTTACCTACGTGGCTATTCACGTACAAATAAATAAATAAATTAAATAGCACCTTGTACTGCCATCAATTATTTTCAGAAGCGAAGGCGAGGATTGTTGAGCTCGCTGGGTAGACACCGCGAAGAGACCCACAACGGACACGATTTTAACATCAAATGCACGATCCTACGAAAATGAGATCGGCGCCAGGAAGACCCTCGAGGCCTTCTATACCCATGAACGCAATCCGACGATGATCAACAGGAACGAGTGCGTTACCAGCGACTTTTTGCCCTTTATTCCACTGTGTGAGCTGTGAGATACAATGCTCCTCGAAGTCCGTCTACCCTTGTATACGAGTGTGTTTCACTTGCTACATGGTTGGCGCATAGTAGGACGGTCTTCCAGTGCTGATAAAGCAGCGGTGAGTTGCGTTCGTGTTGGAGTAATTTCTTCGTGACACTCTTGGGAGCCCATTGGTAGTGCAGGGTTAGGAAAATTAGGGCAGTTGACAGTATGAGTGCACATTCTACAGACCAGCTAACTTCTTTCAGGCCTTTGATAACGACGATACCGTCGAAAGGTCAGGCTTAATAAAGTTGAATTTAACAAACCTGCGTGGCACGGAATATTTGAAGCTATTTTCAGAAGCGTTTTCTTTTTTCTTAAATCTCTTTTAATGCTAATTTTGTGAAGATGCATGTGCATGTGAATGCAAGATTGCATGCTTACTTTTCAGATTCGATCATTCAGATTTGTTCTCAGGTTCATGTCGCGCATGTGGGCAGCATTGGAAAGTGGGAGCGCACCAACCATCTAACTACACTTAACGCATGGCGCACGGGAGTGCAGTCGGAGGAGGCACCGTCTTTCGTTTGCACCCTTTATCCTTCATCATTAATAAATAATTCGAATTTCCTGTAAGGCCAAGCAAGCCTTCCTACCCTACGGGGTCGAAGAATTGGTGCTATTATTATACTTTCTAAATTTTTTCGAAATTCGAATGGTTTCGAGTGCTCAGAAATTTCCAATATTCGAATTCGAATATAATCGGAACAGTGGTTTTCTGAACGTTCGAATTCGAACGCATTTGAAAAACACGATTTTTTTAAATATTCGAATTCGAATATTCAAAGTCGAATAAAAATCAATCGAATGCCTATTCGAATAACTCGTTTACCACAACTATAATTCGTAACAGACTTGTTTGGGAAGTATAAACGGCTGACTTGTTCATCGGCCGGCCACCGCAGGTCATTGTATGGACCAAATACGCATACAAATCGCCCCCACAACATCCCGAGAAGTAAAATGCATTCTGAAAGGTAAAGCCGTTCTTTATCCTTTTTTGTCCTTCAATACAAAAGCGGCAAATTTATCGGTGGACCTTCGGTCGAATTCAAATTCCAAAAAAAAAGAATTCGATTAAAACCTTAAAAACTCTTGCAAAGTTGCTCAGCGAGATCTCAACGGAAAATGCCTTTATTTGGTTAAAATTGTTTAGCCGTTGCCGGTTAATTTTGACCCCTACCAAGTTCCTACTGCAGTACGGGCAGAAAGTGAGTCCTCTAGCGCAATGCGGCCTGACCGGCCGGCCGAAGAGCCGCGGTTTCCCCTGGTGAATCTCGACCTCGCGATATCATTTTCCTATCAATCACAACGTTGCAATTCGCTCTCGTTCATCTCTTCGGCATGCGATGTCGCGCCTCTGAAATTGCGTCTCACTTTCGTTCCCTTTCGACCACCATTTCAGCGATATTAATGGCTACTCATCCCACCGCGACCCAATTATACCTCCTCTGGTCTGTGCAGAACTTCAAGCAGTTTCGTTTTGGTTAGCTCTGCGATCATCAGCACAATTCGTGAGGTTCCTCCCAAGACTTTAAGAGAGCTGCTTTGAACACCGGGCCCTCACACTCGTTCACCATTTCTTTTATGCTTCCTCTATTAAGCACCTTCTAACTAGAATAGAGTCTATGCTTGGTTTTACTGTTTCTTCCTACATATAATTTTTTATTTATGAAAAAAATTAGCTTAAAATTTAAACAAATTAGTGTTGGGTTTGTTTCGGCTAAGTGAATATTCGCTTTTGTAAAAAAATATGGTCTTTCTGTCAAAACCGCCCTCAAAAAGCATCAAAAATCCTTTTCGGCTCGTGCTATTAAAACTTGAAGTAAGTCTCCTTCATTATTTTTCAGTTCTCCTCCAAAAACGTTCAAGTTAGAAAATTTTTATAAACAGGAAGCACAATTGAGTGATAAACTACATATCAGTTTTTGAAAAAGAATGGACGTTATTCTTAGACGAAATATACAACACTTTTTCAGCAAATGAATTACTAAATCGCTTTGAGAGAAAAGCACTTCCCACTTCATGCAAATCATGGAGCAGGTCGCTTTTATTCTCTTTAATGAGCCAACTTTTGCTGTAATAAGGATAAAGGATAAAGGACGGCGTTACTCAATCCTTCTGGGATGCGCCAGCGCATTCTACTTCTACAGGATGTCGTGGAGGCGACATGAATGCGTATTTGGCCATACAATGACTTGCGGTGGCCAGCCGATGAACAAGTCAGCGCTTTATCCTTCCCAGACAAGTCTGGTACCAATTCACCGACCCCGGAGGGATGGAAGGCTTGGTTGGCCTGGGCGGGAAATCCGAACCAGGAACCTGGTATCGGGTGCAGACGACAGTCGCGCCTCCTCCGACTGCGCTACACGCGCCCTTGCTGTAATATTTAGTGATAAACTGATTTTAAATGACTATTAGCTAATAAGTGCTATATGCTCAAAAATAAGATAAAGCACAGATAGAAGTTGTTAGATGGACGTCTAGTTGAGATCAAAACTCTTGCGCCAGGCAGGACTCGGAACCCACAACATCTGCTTTTTTGCAGCTTTTGCAGCCGCTCAATGCTCAAGCAACAGTTAAAAATCATTTCCACGAATTCCTTCAGCTTAGCCGGTTTCATACTGGTATCAGCGACCGGCTCATCCCGATAACACGGGTGAGTGCTGATGGATGTGTGCTTGCTAGGAAGATATTGTGGATACTCCGTTGGATTGAACAGCGGGTATAAGGCGTAGCATCGCTGTCCGGAAAGCAGAAGGTACGCCTGGCGCAAGAGTTTCGATCGTAACTAGACATCCATCCAACAACTTCTATCTTCTATACCAGGCGCTCTACGCTCACGCAAAAGTTAAACAGAGTTTCTCGTTTTCTTTTGGGATGCACCACGCCTTCTACTTCTGCGCTTTATCCTTCTCAGACAAGTCTGGTGCCAATTCACGTAGGATGAAAGGCTTGGTTAGCTTCTTGGGGGGGGGGGGGGGAATCCGAGCCAAGCGCCGCATCTCCTCCGACGGCGCTGCACGCGCCCTGAAACCGTTGTGTTACCGAAATTTAAAAGCCGCTGCGTCCCGGCATTGTCTCCAGCGCGAAATTCCAAAGGTGTTGTTACCAGTAGCTTCATCTGGGTGTCGCTGAATCAGTCGCCGAAGCGATCGGGGTCATAGAGCGAGCGGCGGACGCGCTGACGGAGTAGTCCAGAAGAGCGGCGGCGGGACGAGGCGCGAGAAGGCGCCGGCGGCCGCGCACCACCGCGAGAGCATTAATCAGCGAGACGCTCATGTTTTCCCTACCAATACAGGGATTAGGCGACTTTCGTCGACCCGTAGCGGCCAAGCAACCCGTTCGTCTCGGCGAATCCCGACGACGGCGTCGACGATCCGCTTCGTCTCGACCCTGTTACTGCTGCTCCGTGACTCGACCGTTACCCGATCATATCACCACAGCCGCATCCTATTTCCTCGACGTTGCAAACTGGCTTCGGGCTGCTTGCTCTCGCTGACCTCCGGAAGAGCTTAGAAAGCTGCCTTTTTCCATGCAACCTTCGCATTTTTGTGCAATTTTCAATGCTAAATGAACATCCAGCTATCTAGAATCCGATGACCCAACTACCCACCTTGCTTGGAATACGACTCACAACTTTCCCCACAATGGAATGCCACAGAAGAGCGGCCGATCACGTCACTCAACGGATCGCTGCTAATCATATTCGATCAGCAGTTCCAATTGCGTGCCGGGTTCCCGATCCCCGCTTTCACCAGTCGCTCGACTCTGATTCCGAATTCTCACGCAGCTCGCTCCAGAATTCCACTCATTGATTTATATCACTCAGAGATCCCGTTTTCCCTTTATCAATGCTTTCTCGGCACAATGGCTATGAAATCGTTCCATATTGCAATTGATCCTCTTCCTCTTTAAACCTACCTTGGACTTTTAACTATCCCATATGTGAAGTGTTCTAAGCAAAATACCGAAGCTTTGACCAGCATCATTTATTTTTCGATTTGAAATAATGTAGTGAGAAAGCCTGGGAATAGAAAAATCTCCCCAAAATTTTCATCCTTTACTACTATCCGTAAGTGCGAAGTATCGCTAAAACATTTCACATCACAGTTTCGAAAGCTGGAGATCGTTTTTTTTCCCGTCTACCATCTAATAACAGCGCGGCAGCGCAGACGGAGAAGGCGCCGGTTGTCGTCTGCACTCTTAATTGGGACACAGTTGATGCTCAGGTTGACGAAGCCTTCCATTCCTCCAAGGTTGGCAAGTTGGTTCCAGACTTTCCTGGGGGCGATAACACACTGACTTCCATCGGCTGACCACCTTAGGTTATTGTATAGCCAAATACATTCATTCAAAATCACTCCTCGACGTACCTTAACAGTAGAATACGTGGCGCATCCGAAAAGGGTTTGGTTTCCGCCATCTTTTATGCTTTACAACTTTTTATCATCTGATTCATTCATACGGATGAGTCTCTGAAAACACCTACGCCGTTAGTGAAAGGCATATAAGATATGCATACCGTGCACTATCAGTCAGGATTTTTGCGAAGAATTAAAAAAAGCCACGTTGTATGTATATAACGCTTATGCGTGCACCTCTAATCAAAGTTCTCAGTTTGTTACCCGCTCAGGATAAGCCAAGCTTTCATCTAGTGCCAAACGTTTCTGTCATGTAAAACACATTGGCATGCCATTCAGCTGGCCACCTCAACTCAATGTTTAAGCCAAATACGCTTTGAAATCGCGGCAACAAATCCCGCAAATGGAGAATGCATAGCGCATCCCAGAAAGAAACTGGTTAACTCCGATGTTTATTTTTCGTATTTTTCAAGCATGGGTTTTCTTATACAAATGGACCTTTCGCAAAAACTTTTCAATAAAGAAAAAAGGAAGTGCGTCGAGTGGCAGTCTGACGTAGTCGGCATGGGACACCTGTTATAGTTGCACTCCTAATTGATTTAAGGCTCGATTTCCACCCAGTCTCTCATCGCTCCGAAGATGGTGATTAGGAGCCAGACTTGTCTGGGAAGGATAAGTCACTAGCGTTGTATGGTGTAGCTCCTTCAATGAGTCTGCATCCACGAGATCCCATTGAAGTGGTGGACGATGCTCACGACACATTACGAACCATTTCCAAATAAAGCCATATTTCTCACATTAGTCCAAATAGGAAACACTGACTTGCATGCCTTCCCCCCCCCCCCCCCTCGGCCTGGCCACCGAGGCTTCAATCCTTTTGGATTCAAGTATTTCGCATTAGACTTGTTTGTGAAAGGTTAACGGTGTCCGTTTACATTGGAAATTCGTTTTGTGTTCAAATACATTGTCAATATATGCATTCAAGTTACCTAAATTGTATCCCAAAAAAGTAGACGTGTGGCGCATCCTACAAAGGTTAACGCCTCTGGCTTTTGTACTTCGTAAAAATAGGCTAAACAAGAGGGTTAAATCTTGAATCCGAGTTTAAAATTGTATTCTCAACTGCTCTAGGTTATTTTTGAGAGTTCTGATTTTCGAGCCTTGTTGAATGAGCCCAGTGAGGGCGCTAAGCTGACAAATAAATTGGTCATCGTCTACCTTGGCTTCATTGGGAATGGATTCTAGCCTATGATGTCCTTCTATTATAGTATTTGCACCTAAGAAGTCATCACTTTAAGGGACGACTTCCAAACATAGGAATTCTGCCTATTCGCTCCAGCTTTTTTTTCTAGGAAACGCGTGAAGGACCCGATCGGTCACACATCAGTCGTCGACACTGATCGTAACTGCTTTCGGTAGATGGTTAACGAGCGCGCTGGTTCTTCATGAGTTCCGTCTTTGGCGATGGGAAACGCTGAAGAATTACGAGTCACTCACTACAGCGCATAATAAATCTCTCAATTCTATTAGAAATACCTTTAAAATTAAGTGCGTTGATCACCTAATTCACCTAATTTTTATGAAATTCACCAATCACCTAATTTTTATGAAATTGATTTTTTGCACAATAGTATTATCTAGTTGTTAGTAGAATGTTGGTGCTCACAAGGTTCTGGTTGTAACAGAAACTATATCATGGATGTGCTGGAAGCCTAGCGATTATTTGTACCGAAACTGTTCACTGCGAGAAGTGTGTTGCTGAAGTGGTCATTGCCCTATACTGCTAATCTAGCGCGCTATACTTTTGCAGGGCTTCATAACTCAAGAAGGAATAAGAATAAAGGATAATGGTCGGTGTTAATCAATCCCTTTGCCAGGATGTGCCACGCATTTCAATTTAATGGATGCAGATTTAATATATGCAATATACCTATGGTGATTTCCACTTCTCAGAGAAATCTGGTACCAATTCACCGACTTCGGAGGGATTAGCCTAGACCGAAAGCCGAACAAAGGCGGAGTGAACGCGGCAGTCGACGCCTCGTTCGACTGCACCTTCATGCGCCCAGGTAAAGGACTGTGTTACCCAATCTCTTTTTGGGATGCGCCACGCATTCTACTTCTACGTAGTGTCATGGAAGCAATTTGAATGCGTATTTGTCATGCAATGACTTGCGGTAGCCAGCTGAAGGAAAAGTCAGGACTTTATCCTTTCCAGACAAATCTGGTACCAATTCGCCGACCCCGAAGGGATGGAAGGCTTGGTTGGCCTGAGCGGGCAACGATTCGATCACATTCAGATGTTCCAGCAGTGAACCGATGCGAAAGCCGCTGCCGATGCTAACGGTAGTCAACAACATGTGGTTGTGTACCTCCTGTGGTCGGTGCTTTGATTGGCTGGCGCCTCCCTTGCCCGCTACTTAAACTGGTTGCGCATGAACCCACTAAGTACAATAAACGCCTAACAAAGAAATAGGTTTAATGTAAGTTTAATGAAAATGACCATCTTTCAGGCGAATAGTTTTTGTAGGCTTTGAAGCTGCACAGGATCACCAACTCATGAAACTGCAGTCGAATTCGGGCTTGCCATTAGTTTTCTATATCTAAAAAACTCGCTGAAGTTCACCGAGTTCATTCACTTATCTCTGAGCAATCTAGATTGCAGGTCAAGGTACTCATATATCAAGGATAAGTTCAACTATTAATGCTATCCTTTTCCTAAAAACTCTTTGGTAAATGGAGCTTGAACTTCAATAATATTAATGTTCAATAAAATCTACAGAAATGAATGAATAAAGCACTAGAAGTTTATGATTTGCGCTGGCACCTTCCTATATCCCCTCGTATCTTCGGTGTCAGAATGACCATTGGAGATGAATATGAAGACGATCGGCCAGCTGTACATAGCGTACTTCATACCTTCTTCTTTCTCTCTCTGTCGCAAAATTTTGGAGGCTGTTTCAGTCAAGAACTACCTTCTTGAAGTAGAATTAACATGGCTACCTCTCTTTTAGCTCACTTTAAAACACCAGCTTTGCTACAAGTCCATTTCATGAGCAATCCACGGCATAACGGGGATAAACCGAAATATCCTACTAGCCTTTCTCGAAGAGCTCTAGATAAACGGAGCATACGCTACCAATCAATAAACATTGCAGAACGTAGAACCTGTCCATGGCGCAATCTCTACACTTCACAGCGCACACCTTTTGAGCTTTTTTGCTCTTTCAAATGAGACAGGTGTCACAGCTCTAATGCTAAACATATTAGGTTGTCCCAGGTTGTTTTCTTCAACGATTCATTGCGGATTGCGCCGGCGGTATGCTGAATAGCGGTATAAACATTCGAAAGAGGATGATTTGCTTGATCAGTGCATGTGTTGCATTTCTTTTTCATCCTGAACTTTGTCAATTGTCAGATAGCTAAAGAGAAAAGCGAAAAAGTAGCCATTAGCGCATTTGCTTCTCTCGCTTAGGTTTGCAATTTTTTGCGCAGCTTTTTATAGCACGTTCTGTACTACAGGAATACGTGTTGATCCTACTTTTTGCTCATTTGGCCTTTATTGGTTTTTAGGCTCAAATTGGGACGTCCGACTTTTCCATCCGAATTTTTACCGAAACTCCTGCTCTGTGGTGGGGCTTTTTTGCTCGGTGTTATATGTCTTTCGAAAGGGAATCTCTTGCTCAATTAGAATTTGTGTCGCATTTATTGGCCCATGCTGATATCTGTCGAATATCAACAAAATTCTAAAAAGAGAAAAGTCACCTTCACCAACAACTCCTTCGCCTTGCTCAGTCTGTCTCGCTCAGTTTTATATGACGAGTGATATGACATACGAAAGTTCATGTCTTGTTCTGCCAGATTATGTGATTTGTTCTTCGGCCGTTTTAATTTTTGCTAATTTCCAGGTCCTCAAAATGGAGCAGTGCCAGGTCGACCAGGATGAGCACTTTCGGCGCCTTTTTTGCTTTCAACGAAGGTTCTAGTGTGGCTAAGGCACTAGAGAACTGGTTGGCCGTACCAACACTATTTTTCATCGCCAGTTACAATCCTGTGCAAAAATCGTTGAATATGTCCGTGTGATGAATGATGACGGACAAGCAGGCCGGCAGCAATCGTCACTTGCTGGTTCCTGATGTTCATTCATCACACGGACATATTCAACGATTTTTGCACAGAATTGTAACTGGCAGTGAAAAATAGTGTTTGTACGGCCAACCAAGGTTCTAGTGCCTTAGCGGCACTAGAACTCTGGTTGAAAGCAAAGAGAAGAAAGTGCCAAAATTGCTCATCCTTGTCGACCTGGCACTGCTCCATTTTGAGGACCTGAAAATTAGCAAAAATTTAAATGGCCGAAGAACAAGTCATATAATCTGGTAGAACAAGACATGAACTTTCGAGCGTCATATCACTCGTCATATAAAACTGAGCAAGGCAGACTGAACAAGGAGAAGGATTTGATGGTGAAGATGATTTTTCTCTTTTTGGAATTTTGTTGATATTCGACAGAAATAAGCATGAACCAATAAACGCGACACGAATTCTTATAGAGCAGAACATTCCCTTTCGAACGACATGTAAAACCAAGCAAAAGAGTCCTACCACAGAGCTGTCGGCAAAAATCTTCTTCGGACGTCCCAATTTGATGACCTGAAAATCAATAAAGGACAAATGTGCAAATAGGAGCAACACGAATTCTTGTAGTACAGAGTATTGCCTTCTAAATGCTATAAAAAGCTGCGCAAAAATCCAAACATAAGAGGAGAAAACAAGTGCGCAAATGGCTACTTTTTCACTTTTCACTTTTCACTTTAACGACCTGAAAAATTTGACAAAATCCAGGATGAAAAAAGAAATTCAATACGCGTTCTGATAGAGCAAATCATTCTCTTTCGAATGTTGTATAGCGCTATTCAGAACACCGCCGGCGGAATCCGCAATGAATCGTTGAAAAAAAAACGGCGGGAACTTATGGGACAACCCAATATTATGGACGTTAAAACGGAGTACATTTTTAGGGAAATGTCTGTGAAATAGTCTGTAAATAGTGACCGTAATATAAATAAATACATAAATATAGAAATAATGTACAAATAAATAACATAAGCATAATATTAATATACATACAAAATATGAAAATCACCCGTAGTCCTGCTGCTCCTTGAGCGGGCGCCAAAAGCGTCTCTATTCGTTCCTGTCGCGTGCCAGAGTGCTCCAGTGGATCCTCCCTCCTCGCTCGACAAACACGAGGAGCGTCACATCCTTCGTTCAGGGGTCTCTTGAAGATAAGAATAAATAATAAACAATAAATATATATATATATATATAACATAAATATATACGTTTTGTAGAAGTTCTGCTTTTTTGTTGTGAATGCGGTGTATTCTGCAGACATCCATTAAAATTTGTTATCTCACGACTGTCTTATACAGCCGTAACAAATGATTATTATCATATAAAAATAGCTGTGTTAATACTATTATATAAATCGATAGGTAAATAGTAGAAACTAAATAGGTGACTAAATAAAACGAAGGTATCTACTCAATATTAAAGCCTTGATTTTATGATAAAAGTGAACGGTTTTGTGAAAGCACATATATGCCCTTGCTCGTCTTATTCACATCTTTGTCTTAACCGTACACCTTACTTCTCCCAATGTGGCACTTGCCCCAATTCCGTCAGAAAAGGAATTTGTTTCCTCGTTCTCGGAGGTGAATGGTTCGACCCCATCGTGGGCGACCTGACAAGATGACGGGTGCCGTCAAACGGGACTCATCTGGAATACAACAATTTGTCTTATCTTAAAGCCAACTCTTCCAATTGTTCTCATTCTCTCATTCCTCTCATTGCGAACTTTTCCTTTCATTCCTTGTGGAGCGTCATTACATTGTAAGTAGTTCAGTCTTATCTAATTGTTCTGATATCTTGATAATCTTGCAAAAATCGACAATCGACAAAAATTGATTGCGGTTAATGTTACGAATTTTGTGATTTTAGAGCGCTGGTAGAATACAGAATTGATATAATGCGAGCGCTGGACTGACTCTTCATGCCGTATTCGAGCGATGCAATGACTGGCAGCTACTTGTGCTATGATATGGCCGTAAGTTCTTGAATTTTAATTTCTTTAAAGGGAAGTAGGAACTATAAAAAGTTATTAGAAAACCAAAGGCAGAATTATCCAGCAGCTTGAAGGAATTTTTCCCCGATCCATCCTATTGGGGAGCACAGTTAGAAAAGTGAACAGGATGGCTTTGTCCGACAAGGAAACTCTAAAGAAAGGTCATCTGCTAGGCTAGGTCAGTTTCTTGACTTCATATTAGGTTGGCTGGAAAGCTCTAGCGGTTCTAACTGCTCCACTTCATAATTTTCTTCATGCCCACCGGATTCAGTCGAAATAAGCACCACTCGAATCATCACAGTTTTTCCAACGCGGTACCACTCGACTAATTCCATCAGCGAAAAAAATGGGTACTCGAAACGCGACAAATTCTAGGTGGGAAGTAAGTTTCAAGTTTTCTCATCATGAAACCTCGGTATTGTCGTTCAATACGTGTTATTCTCTGTCAATGAAGTTTTTAGGTGGGATATTTAGTATTGGCCCTATGTTTCGACCCTGTCGTCTCCTTCGGAGGCCTAAAAATTGCTCGAGACATTAGACTTGTACTCTACTCGACCAAGCGCTCCACGCGCTAGCATTTTTGACCTAGAGTCAAGAGCACAACACGAAACCCCAAGATGTCGAGCAAACACACCCTGAATTCCACCGCTGGCGAGTGGAGATTGCGCAACGACCCAGAGTTAGTCGCTGACCAGTAGCGACTGGGACTCGTTATGCGATTGTCATAATGGTGAGGACACCGCCCCCCCCCCCCCCCTCCTGGTCATTCTCAGAGCTCGCAGAGCGGTGCAAACGGTAGAAGATCATTCGTGATTGATAAACACTCGTTTCGGTTGCTCACTCCTGGGGCCGGATTCATTAACAATTAAACCCGTGGGTATGCGGGGTATAAGGAGTTGAGATAATATAAGAGTCAGGTAGAAAAAAGGCAAGAGTCAGAGACGCAGGCTTCATCGTGGGTATTTCTACCCCCTATGCCCACGGGTTAGTCGTTGATGAATCCGGCCCCTGGACTCCTGCTAGAAATCCAGAACGCTTCTAGCGCTTTTCTTGATGAGACCCACTTTTCACCTCATGTGACGACTCGATCCAAAAGCAGGTCGTTTCGATTCCGGAGAAGCAAAGAAGAACGAATTTCCAAGCTCGACAATTTCTAGCGATGACCCAAATCGTGGAGCGCCCACTAGTCCAGCTTTTTCACCTTTTCGAGGCACTTCGAACTATCTGTAGCAGTAGTTTTTCTGACTCCTAGACTTTCTGCAATCGCACGGACTGCTTGCGACGGATTGGCTTTCACGAGCGCCTTCAAATAGTCGTCCTAAATTGCTGTAGGTCTCCCTCTTTGTCTTCAAGGTTGGATCTCCATAATGAAATCTCCACCGCTACACGGCCCTTTCCCCAACAGCATTCGGCCCTACAATGGTTGATGAGCCGGGCTGTTTCTACTGCGGATTGGCCCATTTTGAAATTGCGCTGCTTTTTTCGACATACTTCAATAAGTCTTCGGAGAAACACAATCATTGATCATGTGTGAAACGCAAACTATCCCTTCAGATAGAGCGAAGAATTCTGTAAGTTGAATTGATTCAGTTATAAACGAACGAAAAGCGGTTGCACAAAAACCGCCAGAGCTGGTTATTGGTGCAAATTTAATGAAGGAATATTTTCAGAGGTTAATTTTGCCACTATTGTTATTCCTCTCAGTGTCTTGCCATCCTATCGACAATGGTCTTGTCGATTCTGAATTGATACATGGTGAGTGTTTCGTCGACAATGTGTGGGAAAAATCTAAAACAAGACGATTTCCGATAAGATAGGCCAAAGGGTGCTGTTTTCTTTTCTCTTTTCTGCCAAAGGTTTTCTGCCTTCTCAAAGCTCTCATGTAACGCTGACAGTTTCAGAGTGTGTTTCTAATAAATCGGTCGATCTTCTGCTCATACTGGATGGCTCAGGCTCAATAGGCGATGACACATTTCGTAATCAGGTCAGTGCTCCAACTCCAAAACCCAAATCCTTAAACTATCAAGCTTCCTAGAAACACTGACGACTAGATTTTTGAATTTCTTTAGAGCATTTCATAGATTTTTCATAGATTTTTGTTGGGTTTCGTGGAGATATCACGCACCAATTTCATCACTTTTCCATATTGAAGACAAGTACCATTTTCACCTCGAATTGGACACGTTTCACACCAAACTGGATGTTTTCCAAATCAAATTGGACACTTTTCTAAGCTAAATAGCTTTGAGGCTTTTGAAATCAAATCAAATGAGCTTCTTCTGTATTAAATTAGAAATTCTCAAAGAGGGTTAGAATAATTTTTCTTTAGGAAAACTTTAAAACAACTTTTTTAAAGTTTTAATTCACCCTCTGAATAAGCGAACACATTGTTTGAAATACTATAAATTTTTCATTTTTTAAGGAAAAATAATGGCTTCAAGCTTGTTTTAGAGAGCAGGAAAGCGGCAATTTTTTGGTGCCATTAATTCGAAAGCGTGTCTAGGTCAACTTTAAGGATTTTCATTTTAATTCAGAAGACTTTGAATCTAAAAATGTCTGATTTTGTGCACGAATTGACTTTAAAATGATAAATATCATATTCAACGCTCGTTTTCATAAGCAGCTTCGATGAAGCAGATATTGGCAAGCAATTCAAGCAAATTGCAAATTCTTACAGTAGGGATTTTCTCAAATTTTTACAATGTTCAACCCTAAAGTCAAAAACAATCCAATAGCAATGAATTCAGATCGCGTTTGCGATGCATCTGGCCCAACGGATGAATGTGTCGAATGAAGGCAGTAGAATGGCCGTCATACAGTATGCCGAAACGCCTCAACTGGAGTTCACACTCAACCAGTACACACATCCAACTCAGGTAAATGCTAGGCACGCTATGTGACTCAATGGGCGCCGGTAGCGCGGTCGGAGGAAGCGCCTTCTGTGCGCGATTCAAGGTTCCTGGTGCGGATTTCCGACGCAGGTCAACAAAGCCTTCCACCCTTCCGGGGTTCACGAATTGGTGCCGGTCTTCTTTAGAATGACTTTTCCATCAGTCGTTCATCACACGTTTTTGCATAGGCCGAATGCACACTCAACCTCCGTGTCTCCTCGATATCCGAAAAAAAGTAGAATGCGTGGAGCATCCCGCGAAAAGATTGACTAACGTCGCCTTTCATTCTTTATTTATCTTACAACTATAAATGGTGTAACATATAAATAAAAGGATAAAAATAAAGGTCAGCGTTACTCAACCCCTTTTGGGATGCACCACACATACTATTTCTACGGGATGTCGCGGAGGCGATTTGGAATGGATATTTGGTTATACAATAAATTGCGGTGGCCAACCGATGAACATATCGGTACTTTATCCTTCCCATACAAGTCTGGTACCAATTCACCGACCCCGGAGAAATGGAAGGCTTGGTAGGCATGGGTGGGAAATCCGAACCAAGAACCTGGTATCGGATGCACGCGACAGACGGCACCTCCTCCGACTGCGCTACACGCGCCCGTAACTATAAATGTTATCTTAACTACCATTGTTTTCAGTTGGAGTGGGCCATTCAACGTATCAACTTCCTTTCCGGCGCTACCAACACAGGTCAGGCGCTCAAGTTGGCGTTGGAGCGCGGTTTCCACGGTGCTCGAGGAGGAGACATCCCAAAGGTGGCTGTCGTCGTCACGGATGGACAGAGTCAGGTGAGAGAAATTCAGGAAGTTCCTCAATAAGGAACGAAATGAAGAGAACAGAGTTCGAGCTGATTGTCTTGGAATAGACGTCTGTTCTCACTACGAGGAAAAGATCTGAAATTTAAGTAGAAATAAAAATAAAAACGAATATGATGAGGTCTTATTAAGCTGCTTATTAAATTTTTAACGGCTTTATATGAGCTGACGTTTCAGCAACCTTGCCTTCTTTGCTGACTGGAAAAAGCGGAAATATTCACAACGCCAATCGTCAAAGATCATTTAATCGTAAAGAGTAATTTTCAGGAAAAAAAGACAGAGGAAATAGACACAATGATGACAAAAACAATATTAAAATTTTTAATTTTTTTTTGTTGTTGTCACATTATGAGGGCTAAATTAGATGGTGTGGTGAGCGTAAGGGGGTCGACCAAAAACCCTTTGGATGATCCTTATATTATCAAATCTTACTCTCTTCCAACCAGACCTTTTAATTCTTTAAATATCAGCCGTCATATTTCAGTTGTCCCTCTCGGATTTATAAGTGTTATTGCCGTTGCCTTGTCTTTCTTTTTCCATCTTCATTTCGATTTCTACTTCATCGCACATCAAATAAATAGACTAGTGAATGGCAAGTCTTCAACACAGTTTTGCATGGCGACATCGATCCGCATAGCGAAAAAAGTAGATTCATCAAGAAAAAAGTTTTCACTTACCTACTTCGGGACAAGAATGTATTCTTCTGAGATCAATGAAAATTGATGACTTCCCGCCTCATCCCATCAAACCCCGCTGCGCAACAAATGGTTCGCGGAAACCCGTTACGAGTCGGAAACACCCAACAAAGTTCTCGGTGGTGAGGTCTCCTCTGAGAAAAAACTTTCAACTAGGTTTGAAATCTTTTAACAAAAATTGCTAGCCCCTGTATGTACAGGTGATTCTTAACAGGACGAAGTCTCTGAGCCGGCACAAGTACTACGAGATGCCCACATCACGGTGTATGCAATCGGTGTCACCAACCTCGTCAATGTGCATCAACTCCATCAGGTACGGCATTTTCCTTCGTTACCTTTATCAAGGGACAAGCAGTGTCGCTGTCGGAGGATGCGCCGCCGGTCGTATGCACCCCGAATCGAGGTTTTTGGTTCGGATTTCCTCCTGGGCCAACCAAGCCTTACACCCCTGTGGGTCGGTGAATTGAGATCAGACATGACTGGGAAGGATAAAGCCTGATATCTACATCAGTTGGTCACCGCAAGTCATTGTATAGGCCAAGAACGTATTCACATTGTCTCCGCGACATCTTGTTGTGGTAGTGTGCGTCGCACATCCCAAAAGGGATTGGTCAACGCCGGCCTTCATCCTTGTCCTTATTTTTTGATCTCGCATTTAAATTCTTCGAAATTCGCAGGAACCCGCCTTTTCTGCATTTTTCTGCGAAAAATTTAGTCTCACTGTGAAATATCTGAAGCTAATTTGATTAACGTTCGATCAATCAGCGCCGGTGGTGTAATGGCTTAGAGCATTCCCGCCCGTTCCGCAGGAGGCGCGTGTTCGAGTCCCACCTGGCGCTAGAGTCTTGTTCGCAGCAAAACATTGTAGTAGCAGCTTACATCCTCGGTACCAGTCACTTGAGGCTTAAAGAAACTGAACCGAATTAGCCTAAACTTTCAACTAGCTATTAGACAAACTCTTCTTTAAGCGTAATACAGCACAAAGTAGTGACATTGACTGATAAACAAAAAGGATGAAGGATAAAGTACAGCATTAATCAGCCCCTTCCGTGATGCGCGACGCACTCTACTTCTACGAGATGTCGTAGAGGTACTTTGGCTTTACAAGGACTTGTCGTGGTCAGGCGATAGTCAATTCATTGTTTTATTCCTTTCAGACAAGTTTGTTACCAATTCAATGGCCCAGAAGGGTTGGAGCGCCTTGTCGGCTTTGGCGGAAAACTCGACAAAAACCTAAGAACCTCGATTACGGTGCAAGTGATAGTAGGCACATCATTGTATCGTCTTCAAATGATTGAATTTTCGATCACCGGCAATCCGGTGAGAGTCTTCACCGTCGAGTCTTTCGATCAGCTCGACAAGTCACTGGCCGACTCGTTGACGTGGGACATGTGCAAGACCGAATTTCGTGAGTCAACGTTTCTCGAACCATTTCCTTTTTCGAGGCATATGACCTCCAGCTTATCGGCACACTAGAAGTCTGTAATGTCACGTCCGATTTTCTTCCCAACATTTTTGTTTACAAATGAATAAAGACTAACAATTTTAAGTCATTCTTGCGAAAAAGATTTCAGCTAACACAGGGCGATATTGCTTGAAAAAAATGAACGGTGTAGCTATAGCTCTACTTGCTAAGACCTTGCGCCGCTCACATTACCTGTCGTCTCGCAGGTAATCACGTTACTCGAGCGATGGCTCCCGCGGTCCCCATTTGTCCAGTTTCAAGCTAGAGGGCACGGTAATGCGAGTGGTGTGCGTCCAGAGTGCCTGTTAAGGTACTTCAATCCAGCCAGAAGAACCCACTGCAGGGCCACTTTGGCTCGCGAAAATAGGAATTGGTGACGTTACCGGGAGCATGCTCGAGGAGCTTAACGATCAATGGGCGATCTGCATACATAAGATTAGAGGATGTTGTGAATTTGAAAACGACTAGCACTTGCATTACTTGCTGTCATGCTGATCCTATGTCGCGTACCAGAGTGTTCCAATAGATCCTCCTCGCTCGACGGACACGAAGAGAAGAAGAGCGTCGCATGCTTCGTCCAGGATCTTACAACGAAGTCCGACTAACACGTTGGTGGTCGTCCTTGTGTTCCTTTGGCACACCGCAAAATCCAGTCAGTGTCAGCGCTCGTCTTAAGACCTGTTAATACCTTGCAAAGAGAGCGGCGGGAGCGATTTGTCGGCCGGAAAATCATACGTGTCGATTTTTGCTGAGCTATCGCCCAGCGACAAAGCGATGTGGGCGTCCTTGTATTCTTTTAGCATTCCACGGAATTCTTTCGGTGACATAGTTCATATAGTGGGTGTCTGCGGAACACATAACGTGCCCAACTCATTTTCGACAACTTGGCAACGCGACTACATCTCTGATCTTCGTACATCGACGAAGCTCGAGACTCCGGAAGCCTTATCTCACTTGCGTGAATCGTGTCACTCCAAGCATCGTCTTCTCGATTCCCCGGTTCGGGACGTTTTTACGTATGTCGACGTATCCTGCTTTCATACAGGGTGTCTCAAAAAATTTATTCACTGTTTGAAAGGGGAGAGCATTGCTCACAGCAAAGGTACTGGAAAAGTTGATAGTTCGTATGAAAGCTTAAGAAAATAAAAAATTTTGTGCATACGAACGGCATGGCATTCGATTGTTTCGCTTGAATACTTGTTATAATTTCTTCTTTTTTCGAGATGTCGTGTAGGTGATATGAATGCGTATTTGGCCATACAATGACTTGCAGTGGCCAGCCGATGAACAAGTCAGCGCTTTATCCTTCCCAGACACGTCTGGTACCAATTCACCGACCCCGGAGGGATGGAAGGCTTGGTCGGCCTGGGCGGGAAATCCGAACCAGGAACCTGGTATCGGATGCATGCGACCGTCGGCGCCTCCTCCCACTGCGCTACACGCGCCCTTCTTGCCAAATAGTAACAAAATTTTAACAAGCATTCAGCTCATGCTCAACCAATTGAGTCTGAAATGCAAGGTTTTAGGCGGTGGCATGGCACAATCTTGATTATCTACACGACGCAGAAATTTTGTTAGGAATTAATTTTGAAATTCTGTGCTTTCAAGCGAAACACAATCAATCGAGTGTGTTTCGCTTGAAAGCACTATCAATCGAGTGAAACGCAACATTTTAGACGAGTGCATGGCGCATTCCATACTGCTCATATGTCAGAGAATTTCTATCATCTTTATGCTTTATATGGACCCTTAGTTTCTTCATTACCTTCACTGTGAGCAAAGTTATCAGCTTGCAAACAGTGTATACATTTTTCGAGATACCCTGTATATTGAGAGAATGACATTTTCGCAGTGTAACCTATTATTCGCTTGGAAAAGCGTTCTTGCGCCAGACAAAAGTCTTCATCATATGGTGTCGTGGTTTACATAGCTTTACATACAACGAGACACGTGAAGGGCAGTCTCCTGCACCCGATTCCAGGTTACTGGTTCGCGTTTTCCGCCCAGGCTTACTAAGCTTCTCAACCTTCTGGAGTCGGCGGATGCTACCAGACATATCTGGAAAGGATAGAGCACCAACTTGTACTTCAGCTAACCACCACAAGTCAGTGTGGATGCCAAATACGCATTGAAATCGGCTCCAGGACATCCCATAGGAGTAGAATGCGTGGCGCATTTCAAAAGGAATTGAGTAACGACGTCCTTCGTTCTTTTTGCTCATCCTAACATGGTGCATACAGCGTTTGAATAGTTCCATTAAACGTTTTTCAACAATGACTTAGCTCTGCTTTCTATGAGTTAAGGACCTGGTACACCGGACATCATCTGTGGCCCCGACCGGATAGGAGTGCGAGCGTCGACGAAGAAGCCCTTCGACGGCTACGTTTTCGTCATGGATCACTTCCACGAGGAGCAGTGCCGAGCCGGTCCGGAGAAATTCCCTGATCCCAAGAGTATAGGCATCACTGTGCCGTTCAACACCTGCAACGTCCACAGATACAGATCGGTTCGTCCGCTTTGCTCGTCGTCTATGTCCACTCGCTGCTCAATTTCCTCATTTCAGTTGAATCCGCGAGGCATCTTTGTTGAGATGACTGTAGTCTTCATGTTTCATTCACTGTAAGTGGTTTTTGGACTATTATTAGAAGCAAAATATAGAAGAAGAGGATGAGAAAGAAGACTATCTATTAGTTAAAAGTGATATAATACAAAAATTTGAAGGAAACATCTTGAAATATTTTGGCTATTTTAAAGAAAATTGAATCAACAAAAATCCCTTTTTTAGTTTTAATACATACTTACACACTTTTTTTGGAGTTTTAAGTACTTGCCTCCTTAAATCCCCTGAAATGAAAAAGTCTCTTTTCAGCTGTTCCACTATTCACTGAAAAAATCTGCAGTGAATATCAGCAAGACCTTTTGCTTTAATGTTTTTAACTTGCATCTGAATACAAACACAAGTATTCATTTATTCAGCCGGATTGACACAATATTATTTTGACAAAAAAAGTTGAGCATATTTTCAATATAAAACTCCGAACTCCTAATTCGCTTTCGGCAAATTGTTTTGTGGAAGTGGTTGTTGCTACTCACGTGAGCATGCTCGTGTAATAAGCATTAGGCTGGTGGAAAAGTCTTGCACCAAAAATTTTGAAAATTTTCAAGATTTAATAGAAACTTTCAAGGACTGTTTGGTGTCACGTATTTGTAGCACAAACCTTCTAGAGGCAATTTGCTTCTGAGGGCATATAAATACTACGATTGCAGTGAAGACTGACTGACTCCGAGACTCGGACAAGGCTTCGCGACTGACTAGCGCTCAGTTTCTTCCTGTTCGTTTTCGTAATAAGGACTTTCTCGAGAGTGTCGTCACAAGAGATGAATCCTGGGTCTTCCTTGTTAACCATACTCGGAAGACTCAGTGGCTCGCTCATATAGAACCACAACCTCAAGGCGGACATCCTCCAGGGGAAGGTAAGGGGCGGAGTGGTGTTCTACCCCCGCCCTTTAAACAGAGGCGTGGCAAACGTCTGCGTCTCCACTATCTCGTAAGGCAGCCACTGGACTCTCAAGCAAGCCCAGGGGTTGGGAGTGGGCGAGCCAGGAGGACGAGGGGGTAGAACGCTCGTCCCTCTCTACGCTACACAGCTGCAGAAGCTGAGCGAAGCCGTGTCGCGCAAACGGCGAGGGCGAAGGAATGTTTACCTCCTTCATAACAATGCTCGGCCCCACGTTGCATGGTCGTCTCTCCAGAAGTTGCAGGAGCTTAGTTGGGAGGTGATGCCCCACCTACCGTATTCGCCAGATGTTGCGCCATCGGACTACCACCTCTATCGAGCTCTCAAACAGCACCTAAGGGATAGGTGCTTCATCGACCGAACCGAACTGAAATCCGAGTTGGAGCACTTCTTCGAGTCACAGCTGACTCCATTCCGGAAGAAAGGATTTCGTGATCTCCCCATCGGATGGCAGAATGGTGTGGATGTAAACGGCAGTTACTTTGTAGATTGATGTCGCTCACAAAAGAAGCAATAAAATTTTGAAAAAAGTTACCCTCTGGCAGGACTTTCTCACCAACCTAATAATAATAGAAATAGTTTGGCATAAAAAATTCATTAAGGTTCATGACGAAGGTCGATCAAATGGTTAAGATTCAGTGCTTTTACATGGAAGCCGACAAGCGAGTCACTGTGCCACTCTCTGTTAGGTGGGTACTCACCACAGTGAAAATAAAGGCGAAGAAATGAATAACCCTCGGGTTGCAGCATGATAACGACACAGTTCCGCGAGAAAATCTACCAGATGCCACAGTGCTCCTACACCCTCAGAAAAGGCAGCGCAGACGGGGAGATTGTACGGTACGCTACACTCGGAGAAAGTGTCTACCATCGGTGAGTAGTTTTTTTTTCTTGGACCTGCCAGTGCTCAGGAGGCCATTTTTGAGACAGCCGCTTTAGCTTGCCATTCGATCTCCAAAATGTCAGTCGCCGAAACAGCAGCAGCATTGTCAACGATTTTGCCTTAGGAAGACCGTGAAATACATGTATTTTCAGATGGGAGTGTGTGGAAGTGGAGAAGAAGGACACGTTCGGAATGCTTGTTCATTCATGCTACGTCGACAATGGATTCGGTGATCGGGTGGATATTCTCAATGAAAAAGGGTGAGAAAACACGAAGGAGGTGCTAGTGGACTTGCTCTAAGGGGTTATGTTCTTAAGGGCTGAAGACAGTCGTCATTTGGGTTGGGTTGAAACATTGGGTTTTTCAGAGAGCTAAGTTAGCTGCCAAAACTTTTCAATTTATCCTAATGGGACGTGGCACTTTGAAAATCGAATCGATCACACAGCCAATGAGGTTTCATAAAGGAGAAATGTCGGTTCATGTCGCGAAGATGGGCAGCATTGGGAGCAGGGGTGCACATAAAATTCTGTGCGTTAAATTTTTTAACGGAAAATTTTCGTTAAATTTCCGGTAAATCGTTAAATTTCGTTAAAAATTACAATTAGCTGCAAACCATTATTTCAAGTGAGAAAAATCAAGAAAAACTTTGTAAGTTTCAACTTCAAGAGATCAACAGCTAAAGTTCAAGGAATGGAGTGCAACACTGCAATGTAAAATAAACAATCCAACATCAACAAACACAGAAAAATAAATTCTTCAGCAACAAATTATTTACAGGGTGTGGGATAAGAACAGGTTTGGAATTATTATTCAAGGTGATCACCGACAAGGCATCTTAAAATGTGCGATCAGGCCGGTACTCGGAGTTTCCCCTTTCCTAGTTCTTTTGTCTGACTGTTCTACGAGCATATGCAATCTCAATGCGGGAACTAGCCCATTTAGTGTAGAAATAAGTAATAAGAACACAATTAAAAGCCTATCAATGAAATGTTAAATTGTTGTCGAACGCACGATTTTCGAGTGCCTGGTGCGAGGGACCAATCCATTTTTTACAACGTCAGGACCGTGACACGACATCGTATCGCACGATCCTACGCGCCGAAAAGGCGTGACACGTCGTCATCGTGTTCACCTTAAGGAAAAGTAGCTTTCCTAGTTTTTGTTATTAGCGTTTTTCTAAAATCGTTTAAAATGCATCCAGCGGACGAAAACATTCTCTCCGTTTCGACTCTTCCAGATGGCGGGCAAAAGTATTTCGGCATAAGCAGCGCCACGTGAGGATAGGCATATCTTAAGAGGAGATTGGACCAGTATCTTCGCGGATTCGTTGACGTGCTTGGGAGTTCGGCGTGAAGATTTCTAGTTCCAAAATGCGTTAAATGATAAAGATAAAGAACGGTGTTGCTCAGTCTTTTTTTGGGATGCGCCACGCATTATATCTCTAATGGGATATCGTGGAGACGATTTGCATGCGTTTTTGGCCAATTAATGACTTGCGGTGGCCAGCCGATGAAGAAGTCAGCGCTCTATTCTTCTCAGACAAGTCTGGTACCAATTCACTAACCCCAGAGAAATGAAAGTCTTGGTAGGCTGGGCGGGAAATCCCGAAAAAAAGGACCAGAAACCTGATATAGGGTGCCCGCTACAGCCGGCAGCTCCTCCGACTGCGCCACATGCGCTCCCAAAATTTTCAAAAATTCAAAAAGAATTCATGAAAACATTAAAATATTCTTGCTGATTTCAAAAGTTTTTTTTTTCAGGAGCAGTCCTAATTGGGGATGAGACCTACAAGACTAGAGAATGCTAAGGGTAAATGTAATAAACTTCCTGAGAAAAAAATCCCGTTAAAAATTCCGTTAAGTCGTTAAGCCGAATTTTAACGAAAAATGCCGTTAATTCGTTAAATTCGTTAAATCGTTAACCGTTAAATGTGCACCCCTGATTGGGAGGTGGTGGAGCACTAGCCAATCATAGCCAAGGAGGTGATCGGCCGAACATATGCCGGTCACTCAGGGCAACGGCTGTACAAGCCCTCTCTGAATGGCAAGTGCGATTTGAGTCGTTGATGCGCTTCAACGAACCTGAAACGAGATGTAGATCTTTTGTCAGAATCTTTTCTGCATAATATTTTGCTTGTAACAGCAACATAAAAACTAAGCAAGTCCAAACAAACATAGCTACAACTAGTAGGGAGGAAGCTGTGAACTAGAAATATTGGCAGTTGGCTTTTCGAAGGAAAAGAAAAAGACAACATTGGAACTCAATTTGAACGAGCTATTCTTGATTTAGGAGGAAAAATATGCTTCATGATTATCTATGGTAGGTAACGTTGGGGATAACGTTGCTTCAAGAAACCTGCTGATTTTGTATAATAATTTCGTTTCAATTTGAAGAAAAAGAAACAGAATGATCAAAGTGCCCACCACACCCTCACCCTCCCCCCCTACTAGGAAAGATCCAAACTTTTTAATTTTTGCATGAGCCCGTACTTAAATGCAGGCTTTTAGAAGACTGGAAGTTACTTTACCTAATTACGCCGAGGCACTATTCGATGTGCCCTATGCTTTAGTATACGGCAACTGGGCGCTATGGTAGTTAGGGGGGTCACCTTATAAAAAGTGTCCCTAACACGAAAAAAAGAAACCATGACACACTGATAGTAAAGAAAACAAACGAAAAATGCTATAGCTCTGTTCTGTGCTGACACGATTGAGAGCGCAGATTTGGGTAGGGGAAGGGACTCCAGGGTGTGGCTCAAGTGACGCACCTGCGTTAAAATTGCCTACATCCTGGAGTTTCCTCCCCTGCCAAAAACGGAACCAAATAAAATCACGGGTCTGTAATCGAACCAAGGAGATAGGACTGCATTTACATTCGCTGCACGTAGCTACTCGCCGCGTCTGCCGTCCGCGGCATCCTATGGTGACCCCCCAACTACCATAGCGCCGGCAACTGCTATGCTTGATTGTTAGGGGCTGTTCACACTTCGCGACAGCAGTGACAAGAGCGATGGCAACGACACGCGCGCGCGCAGCGATGAGAGCGACGTCAGCGTCCGCAACATATAAACAAGGAACAAGAACGACTAGGGCGACGGACGTAGTGTGGTGTACGTGATTGCACCATAACGCCTATTTCTTGTAAGTCAGTCGATCATTCAACACAGACACTAGCAAACAGTTCTACATCGGCACCCTACATCGACAATCCGGCACTCAAAAGAAGTATGATAGCATGCTCTACCTTGATCTGAAGAATGGCAGAATAGGAATAGTTTCCTTTGAACACTAGTGCATTATGGTGTAGTTACGTACTACACACTCTATTGGACGCCCCAGTCGCTCCCGGCGATCGCTCGGTCTTAATCGATTTGCATGTTTTGCATGGTGACGAGTCACTCCTGTCACGAAGTATGAACAGACCCATATACGGCAAGACACAGTAAGGGATGAGAGAAAAGGGGATAAGGGAGGGGTTAGCCTGCTCACGTGGGACAGGAAAACCTTCCACCGGAGGTGGCAGGGAATAGCTCTTCGAATGACGAGAACTTTGAACACGAAACTCTCGTATATGGAACCAGGGCCGAATTCATCAATCTTGGGATAAGGGTCTTTGAATAGAGGTAATGACTGGTTCGTGCTTGCATTTCGTTCCATGCACCCGCGGTTTGACTTCATTCGACGACTTTGAATTAAGTTTCTTTCGCTGATTCCAAGATTACTAACAGTTACTATTCGCACATCGCACGGCAAACGATAGTGGAAGAGTTCTACCTATTCAAAGTGCTTCCATGAAGAAATGACTGACCATGCAGCCCTTGGATGTTTTTATTGACGCATTTGTGGAAATCACGACCTTCAAAAGTACAGGAAATCACGCTTCAGATGCGGGCTTGACGCTGTTCTCCTTTCGACCCCTGAATACGACGGTTCATTACGTCTTGCCACCAAAGCCTACCACGTGTTTAAGTACGCCGACAGGCCAGTGCTCCAGTTCCAGTGTCAGGTGGGATATGTTCAGCAATAGTGACTGGTCTTTTCAACCAGAACTTTCTCAATCTATGTGATGGTCTTGCGTTTCAGATAACCCTCTGCTTGAAGTACGACGGTGGATGTGACGGTATCACTCCGCCAAAGAATTGCGCTTCTCTGCCTGGTGAAGATGGCCACCATCATCATCACGGCAGAAGAAGAAAGGTAATTAGCTGTGCAGATTTGAATGCTGGCGGCTCGGGAGTTATTTAGCAAGACAATCGTATGTGACATTTCCAAACGTCCTATTGGAACCTAACGAAAAGTAAAGCAGCGGTTTTGCACTGGCTACTTAAGGAGAATTATAATTACAGTCGCAGTACAGTGGATTTAAGTTCAAAATCTTACCATGCTACAACGATATCGTCAACGTGAAGATAGGAGTTCGCAGAGGGAGACGACATCCCCGAAGCTTTTCAGCGCCACCCTCGGAAACGTCATGCGGGAACCATTTAGAATGGGAAGACATGGGAGTAAAGGACGACGGCCGGCAGCTGCACCATCTTTGCTTCTCTGACGATATCGTGCTCATAACACCGAGCATCAGCCAGGCGGAGCGAATGCTGGCCGACTTCGATCGTGTATGTGGGAACGTTGGACTGCAGCTGAATCTTACGAAGACGATGTTCATGAGGAACGGACAAGTTTCTGATGTCCCATTCTCGCTCAACGGAACGAACATCTCCGAATGCTCCAGCTACGTCTATCTGGGTCGCGAAGTCAATATGGCCAACGACCTAGCGCCGGAGCTGAGCAGGAGGAAACGAGCGACTTGGGAAGCTTTCATCCAAGAAGTCGTGAAGAAGACGAAGAACGTCCGACTCCGTGCCCACCTATTCGACTCCACTGTTCTTCCTGCCCTAACATACGCCTCAGAGACCTGGGCTATACGAAAGCAGGATGAACACGCGATCAGCGTCGCGCAGCGTGGAATCGAGAGGACGATGCTCGGAGTGACACGACTCACGCCCTATTCGACTCCACCGACTGGATTCCGCGGAATGTCGAGAGAACACCAGGACGTCCACCAACCCGTTGGTCGCACTTCTTCGTGAAGGCCCTGAACGATAGCACGGTTCCTCGAGCGAAAAGGATCGATTGGAGCACTCTGGCACACGACAGGGACGAGACCAGCAGAGGCGGTACTGGCGTCTTCTTCTTCTTCTTCTTCTTCTTCAGCGTCTGTCCCGTCATTCTGGTGTCATGACGCCACTTTTCCCGATCCAGCGCTAGATCAGGGTGGACACCAGCCGCTTTCAAGTCCGTATGTAACGTATCAGCCCAGCGCTGCTTCGGGCGCCCTCTAGGCCGCTTTCCTGTTACCTCGAAGTTAAGGCCTATCTTGCGGACGCTGTCTTCTTCTCCACGCAGAACGTGGTCGTACCATCGTAAGCGAGCTTCGCGCATCTTGTCAGTTATCGGCGCGACACCGAACTTCTGCCGAATAGCGTCGTTTCGGATGCGGTCCATGCGCGTGACTCCTGCCGGCCAGCGCAGCATCTTCGTCTCCATGACGCTGAGGCGCGTTTCAACTACCTTTGTCGCAGGCCAACACTCAGCGCCGTACATCGCTACTGGCCGGATGACTGCTCTGTAGATCTTTGACTTAAAGCGCTCTGGTATCTTCTTGTCGCAGAGCACGCCAGTCAACGAGCTGGACTCGGACCAAGCTGCACTCATGCGTGAATTCACTTCGACCATCAGTTTGCCGCCAGACGCGACTGCTGATCCCAGGTACTTAAAGACCGCAGTGCGTGGAAGCTCGATGCCGTTAACCTTGATGGAGCTGGACTCGGTAACGTCCGTCGTTAAATACTCGGTCTTTTTCATGTTCAATCTGAGTCCAAACCGCTCCAAGCGATCACACCAAGCTTGCAACTCTCGCTCGAGTTCTCCTTTATCTTCGCTAGCGAGCATCACGTCATCGGCATAAAGCAACGTCCATGGGACGGGCTTCTGAAGATCTCGTGTGATGGCATCCATGACGACAACAAAGAGGAGTGGGGAAAGCGCAGAACCCTGGTGTACCCCGACAGAGATGGGGAACTCCATCGAGATTCTAGCTGCAGCTTGAATTCGACTCTTTGGACAAGAGTAGAGAATTCGCACCCACTCTATGAGCTCTTCGGGAACTCCATGATCTCGCAAGGCGTACCATATCACTTCAAGCGGTACGCGGTCAAAGGCCTTCTCCAAGTCGAGGAAGGCGATATGCACTGCCTTCTGTTTCTCGCGATGCTTCTCTATCAGGAGGCGAGTGGCGTGTATGGCATCAACGGTGCCACAACCAGCCACGAAGCCGCACTGATTGCTGGACAGCTGGACGATGTCCCGAATTCGTCCATCGACAATTCGCTCAAAGATCTTCATGCTGTACAGAAGCAAGCGAATCGGACGGTAATTGGAGCAGTCTGCAGGACTGCCCTTCTTCTTCCAAATCGGGATCGTCGTACTTTGGCGCCAACACTCAGGCACTTTCTTCTCCGCCACAACCTGATTAAAGAACTTCGCCAACTACTCAGCAGGGTACCAGTACTTGGACTTCCACAAATCAGCTGCCACGTCATCGGGCCCAGTCGCTTTGCCTGGCCTCATCTTCTTCAAAGCCGCTTCAGTCTCCTCCACGGTGATCTTCTGAACGGGGCCGTGGGTTGGAGCCGTTGAAGGGATGGCTGGATGAGGGAATTCTACCGTAGAGATTTCCTCAAAGTAATCGCGCCATCGCTTCAATGCCTTCTTGCGGTCCGTAAGAAGATGGCCGTTCTCATCATTGATGCCGAAGAACTTCTCGATGTCCTCGGTCTGGCGATGGCGATTCTTTGCAAGTCGGTACAGATACCGCTCACCATCTCGAGACTCGAGCTTCTCGTTGACATCTCCATAATGAGTGGCTTTCGCAACAGCCACGCCTTCTTTGCAGCTTTCTTCGCTTCTTGGTACTTCTGCCAGTTATCGGCTGTCTTTTCGCCGAGAAACACGTGATAGAGCGGCTTCTTCTCTCGAACCTTCGCTTTCACGTCATCTGTCCACAGCCATGTCTGCTTGTCGACCTTCCGTCGCCCAGGCTTCGTAATGCCGAGTTCTGACTGTGCAGCTTGACGAAGGCCGTCGGTGGCCTTCTGCCAAGTTTCGTCGACAGTTGTCACTGTCGGTAACCGCACGCGAGAAATCACAGCTGCTTCCTTCTCTCTCATTCGCCACCACTTGATTCTTGGTGCACCGCATCGCTCAACCTGCTTCAGCCTCGGAGGGGCGATCTTCAAAGTGCAGATCAGCGGTCGATGCTGTGGGGCGACCGTCTCATACGGCACGATCTTCGCGTCTGTGACAAGACTCCGGTCGCGATCTCTCACAAGGACAAAGTCTATCTGAGTCTTTGTGTTCCCACTGTAGTATGAGATAAGGTGCGAGTCGCGTTTTCGGAAGACGGTGTTCACTATGGTGAGGTTATGCGATTCCGCGTAATCAAGAATGCGCTCACCATCGGCGTTACGTGATCCGTATCCGAACCTACCATGACAGCTGTACCCGTCTTTCGTAGCACCTACGTGCCCATTAAGGTCACCAGCGACTATGATGACATCTTTCGACGGTACCACTGCTGTCTTCTCATCAAGCAGGCTCCAAAACTCTTCCTTGGCTTGATCCGAGCAGCCAGTCTGCGGAGCATACGCTGAGAAGAAGTGATAGAGTCGCTCCTTTAGCGGCGACAACGATCTTCATCAATCGATCGTCAAAGCGCTCGGCGCTTACAATCGAGTCACGAAATCGTTCGGAGACGATTATTCCGACACCACTGGTGGTCCTGGGACTTCCACATAGAACGGCCTTAAAGCCACGTCCTATGTCCCTTGATTTGCGGCAGTACCACCTCGTCTCCTGCACCGCACAGAAATCAACTCTTCTACGCTCCAGTGCTTCAACCAACTCGCACGAGCGGCCCGTCAACGTACCCACATTCAGCGTTGCCACGCGGGTCCTGCTTACGTTACGGGACTTTCGGACTAGCTCAGTTGCCCCCCGATGCCGTCCTCGCATCAGGGACCCTCGCATACTTCTCACACTCGCCGGGCTCTGCGAGTGCGCGTCGGCTCCCGCGGACGCCGTAGCACTATCTCGAAACACTTGAGCTGTCATACACCATGTGATGTGACATGGGTCTTCGTAGGCCGGCCTGTCACAAGGGCCTGTCGCCTGCAATCGAGTGTCCGTGTTCGGCTTAACTCGCAGAGCGAGTAGTTTCCAGTGGCACCACGTGGAGGAACGGACATCGCCACCAAGAGGCGGTACTGGCGTCTGCTCAAGAAACTCGATTCTCAACGGAACGGCTGGTAATGCATGTGAATCACGATTGCCCTGCTGATGTTATTCCTACAAGGATAGAGGGCGGTACTACTCAATCCCTTTTGGGATGCGCCGCGCATTCGACTTTTATGGGATGTCATGGGGCCGATAAATGCGTATTTGGCCATGCAATGACCAGCTGACCAGGTGGTCAGCTGATGAACAGCGCTTTATCCTTCCCAGACAAATCCCGTAGCAATTCACAGATCCCGGAGGGATGGAAAGCTTGGTTGGCCTGGGCGAGAAATCCGACCCTGGAACCTGGTATCGAGTGCAGAAAACAGCAGGCACTACCTTCGCCTGCGCTACACACGCCCATGCTATTCCGATAGAAATTTTAAAATACGGAAAGCGGATTAAAGGAAGGACGTAAACTTGTGTCGCTAAAGGAGCGAGAAACGGTTCAGAACTCCATCTGAAGCTTTGTGCTTCTTCCCATGCTCACCTAGAAATCTGGCGGTCCAACCCTACTACCTCCTGGCAAAATGTGACCGTTAAGGCTCGAGCTGCTGACGGCATAGGAACAGTGGACGTCTTCACGGACTCCGTCACAATCGTCGACCACCTTCCGACGTGCTCGAATGCGGTACGTACTTCTGCTCTAGCTTCTCATTCATGCCTCTTCAATGCACCGTTTTAGGCGTCCGCGATCGACTCGGCGGTGATCCTCGCGTTCACTATCGGCAATATGATCATCTCCATTCTAACGATAATAATTTGGGTGTGCGTGCTGAAGAATCGTCGAAAATAACGCCGCCGCTCGCTCCCGTGTATAAACCTAATAACAAATTGACATCATTTCGTCTCGTGTTGCATTAGATGTGTACGTACCGCTTAGAGCGCTTCTAGAGAGTTGTTGGAGCGTAGCTCATTCACAGATTCGTCTTTTTTCAATCTCCAGTAATCAGTTGTCGTGATTGTGATCAACATATGGATTTCTCTTCGAGTTCTCTCTGACGCAGTGCAGGTAATGCTGTCTTGTCGTGAAGGATTGTGACTTCTTAGCATTTCCGTTCTGTTTCAAAGTTTCGCTTTATGTATATGTCCCACATTTTGCCTTGAAATTCACTCAACAGATTCTATTTCTAATTAGTGTTTAAAGAATCGGAAAACATTGTGTGTTGTATTGCAACTGATGTAAGTTTGTAGCCTACAGTTTACTTATAAATAAAGAAAGAAACGTCGACAACAATGCTTGAGCATTAAGAGAAGATGTCGTTGATATGCGCCTATGGATGTGTACGATTGCGTTGGTCGAAAGATGATGAAAGGCTTGAGTCGTCACATTCAAATTAATCTATCTCCTCTTATGTGCCATGTTCTTAACCTATATATAATAAAAGCTATTAGGTTGGCCGGAAAGGGGTGTTCCGGGGGTGTTTGTGCAATCACTTTTCTTTCGTTTATTACTGAATCAATATTCAACTTACTTCTCATCTTTATATTAGGTTGAGTCATAAGTTTTGCAACAAAATTTGCCTTCCAAAAATAAGATTATATCACAAAAGAAAGATGATTGACTTAAACGAAGAAATTGCCGTTATTCTCAATGAGTTTCTTCCGCTATTCATGAACTGGGTGAATTACACCTCTGCAGAATTCGGTCGGTTTCGATCGTGCACCACCGCCGTGACGTCATCGACTTCGGCGAAGCGCCTACCATGGAGGAAGTGGTCCATCGAACGAAGTGGGTGGCAGTCAGACGGCGAAGTATCCGGGGTGTATGTCGGTTGCTTTATTTTGCTCCAGCCCAATTACCAGATTTTTTTCCAGCGTCTGAAGTGCCGTAAGTGGTCGGCTGTTGCCCTGGTGGATGAAAAAATGGCTTGTATCGACCTCCAGCTCCACTAATTTTTGCTGGATCTAGTCGATTTGCTGACAGATGTGAGCGTAGAAGGTTGTTTGACTATGTGAAGCAGCTGTCGGCGCACTTGACCATTACACGTCCATCAAATGCATAGCAGGACCTCTTCTTTCGGTGGAGCTCCGGTTTTGGCATCAGAACGCTCAGCTCATTGCGTTTCAGCTATTGATTTCCGGCTTTACAGTTGCAGTGAAGCATTCCCTTTTCATCGCTTGCAAGGATTCGATCCAGGCCTCCTTGCTTGAGCCGGTGCCGGAGCTCTCGGCCGTCGGAAGCAGAGCGATTTACTTGGGTTTCCGTCAACGCATGAGGCACTGACGAAGGCGATGTTGGCGACCTTCCGATCTACTGCAGCTGACGAATCGTCCCTATTGGCAAAATGACGTGGGCGAACATCAGCCCTTGCGGTGGATCCAATTGGCCTCTGAAGACGACGAGAAGTCGAAACGTCAGGCCCTGCTGAATAAAGATCCACCTAAGACCTCGTGTTGGCACAAAAATGGAATAGTTTGTGTTTCATATATGCTTAATTCCTGTGCTTCTTCAAAAACTTATTGAAGTATGTTGAAGAAACATTTCCTAACGATATTTCATTTCAATTTCAAGCCCACCCTCGAGGCAGGCCGGCAACTGTGGTTTGAGAAACTTCGTTCCGGAAATTTCAATCGAGAAGATGCACCCCGAAGCGGCAGAGATACAGCAGTCCAGGACGACGATCTAAGACCATCGGGAGCTGATCAATCGCAAACAGTCCGTGAGATTGCGGAAGCTCTAGGAGACAGCAAACAGCTTATTTGAAAGGCCTCGAAAAGGCGAAAAAAGCTCGAAAAGTGAGTGCCGCGCGATTTGGTTGACCGCCAGAAATTGTTAATTTTGAAATCTGTCCTTCTTTGCTTCTTCGGAATCAGAACTACCCACTTTTGGATCGAGTCGTCACATGGGAAAGTGGCTCCTGTGCGATAACCGAAAACGATTAGGATAGTGGGTTGATGTCCACGACCCCCCCCCCCTCAGGCATTTCCAAACCCCACCAGAAAAAGGCAATGGTAACAGATAGATGTACCGAAAATTGCGAAACTGCGTGAGCTGCATTGGCCACAGGTCAATAGCAGAGGTCTCATTCTGCTGCACGACAACGCCGCCCACACGTTTTGCAAATCACCATGCGAAGAGCAAACGAACTAGCAGTTGAAGTTCTGCCTCACCCGCCATACTCGCCAGACCCGCCGCCAATCGACTACCACCTAGTTGAGCACTTTCAGAACGCTCGCTGGTAGAACCTGCGCAAATCAGAACCACACAGAAACAGCCGATTTTTTTAGAATTCGTCGCGGCTCTACCATTCAGTTTTTTCGTTGATGGAATTAGTCAACTGCAATAGCATCGCTTTTGAAAAAGTGTGCTGATTTGAATGGTGCTTAACTCGAATGAATCGACTGAATTGAGCATGAAAAAAGTTACGATCAGTTGAGTTTGACCTATCAAAACCGCCAGAACTTTAAGGCCAACATAATATTAGAATCCACATTTTTCGATAGAATTCTTAGGTTAGATACGACGTGTGTGAAACCCTAGACTTCTGGAGAATGTGAATTTATGAAGGTCGGTTCTGCCTGCTCTGCTTTCGTCTATTTAGCCCATTGTTATCAGAAAATTAAGAAGCCATTTGATTATATGGTATTTAGTTCTGAAAAATAAATAAAGATACAGGTGTTACAGGTGTTATAGGTGTTTTCACTCATGGCTCAGCAAGTTTCTGGAGAATCGACTTGCATACGTGCGATCTATTACCACCGTATCACTGAACGTTTCGTTGGCAACTGCCTGTTGTTTTCACAGAGGTTTCAAAACACTCCAGAGCGTTATAAAGGAGAATTCCGTTGTAACAGTAACCGCCACCATTTTAAGTGCGAAATCACCATCCAAACCTATTTTTGATGACTGGTAAGCCGTCTCTAGAGTATATTGAGAAGTTTATGGGCATCAATGATGAGAGCGGCCATCTTCTTATGGACCGCAAGGAGGCATTGAACCGATGGCGCGAATACCTTGAGGAAATCCCTACGGTAAAATTTTCTCATGGAGCCTTCTACGGCTCCAACCCACGGCTCCGTTCAGAGGATTACCATGGAGGAGATTGAAGCGGCTTTGAAGAAGATGAGGCCAGGCAAAGTGACTGGACCCGATGACGTGGCAGCTGACTTATGGAGGTCAAAATTCTGGTATCCTGCTGAGTGATTGGCGAAGTTCTTTAAACAGGTTGTGACGGAGAAGAAAGTGCCTGAGTGCTAGAATCACCCAACGCTACCTACATCACTGGATAGATCATCCACAGTGGATTCGGGTGATTGCAATCATTTCCTGATTAAGCTACTTTGAAAGGAGTTATGGGAAGCCTGCGGAAACGGCGGTTTTTCCTGCCTATTCCGCCCAAAAACTAAAAGACAGGAGCGGTATTGTACTGTTCTTACCCGTTTTCTCCCGTTCTAAAGCGATTTCTCCTTCCCGAACAGCGTTGATATGGATAGACTAAATACGCATTGAACTGGACTCTACGATGTTCCACAGAAATAGAATGTGTGACGCATCCCAAAAGGGATTGAGTAACGCCGACTTCTACATTTTTCACACGATATGCACTGCAATAATTTGTGGTAGCCATCGTTATCGATTAGACGATTTCGAAGATCGACAATGCTGACTTCTGCACCGCCGACACAGCGGGGCTCCTAGATCTGAGCTCTCCTGCTCCCGTTAAGCCCGGCCTGGGCTTCTGAAGCTCGATCATATGCTGGACGAAAGCACTGTGATTCCTCGGTGCGAGGCATCACAGGCTGTTCGCCGCTCGGACTCCTTCCGTCGCAACTATTAACAGAGCTTGAAACCGCAGATTTTTCGCTGAAAACGACAAGCCTCCTTCTTGCAGAGAGAGTAATAAAAGAATTTTATTAATAGAACATCATGACGATCAACTCGAGAGGTGCTCACGGTTGACTTAAATACTGTCACTATTTTTTTGGGTACGGAAAGAGGGAAGCTTTCGGAATCACACAATTGCTGCTGTATCGAACTCCAATAAAAAGTAAAACGAGCAGACTTGTTCAACAATATTTAGCTACTCTAGCATTCTATCTTATGGGGAAACTACGAAAACTACAAACATTAGTAGATCGTATCGATCGCTTATCGATTTCCAATGAAACGGAAGTGAAAGCAGAGAACGCGCGTATTGTTAAGTTGTTCAGGTGGCGGCGCAAATAGGCTTGGAGATGGTCATCATGTACTATGTCTCGGATCCGATCGAAAATTGTTGGATAATGCTTCGGATAATGCTAATTTAGCGAATCCCGGATTTTTGAAAGATTCGAATAAGGGCGATTTTGTAGACCTATTATTTTTAGATGATTCGGATCGGAATATACGAAAATGATCCATTCAACACATTGGACCAACCAAAAATCTTCTGCTAACTGGATAACGCTAATTTCAGCACCCCGAATTTTTGCATGATTTGGTTAATTTCGCTCCCGTCCGATTTTTTGATGACTGGAGTCGTTATATCCGAAACGAATATCCCAAATGATTCATTCAGATCCACCATATACTCAGGTATACCATGTACTCAGTGAATATTCGCCTTTGTAGGAAGACACATGTGGGATCTATTCTAGTTGGGATGGGGTTACTGTAAAGTGTCATTCGCGTTCGTCATCCATATTACACAACCACATCTCCTGAATTTAAATCAAGCACTCGCGTTATATGACAGCAGTTGACACTGTCGAGGAAACTTAATTAAGGGATTGGTGAAGCAAGTGTACTATATGCCCCCACCTCCGATTATGATAGACCCACATGTGTTTCCAATTTCCAATTACATCGAAACGACCCTGCCAAAGCTTTCGTACGGAATTTTTTTCGTACAATACAAAACGTCCGCTGACGTCCTTCCTCCCCCCTCCCCGAGCCTATTTGCGTCCAGATGGGTTCAATCCTTGTTCGGGAGACCAACCATGGCTGGGGCAAATGCTTCGCTTTGCTCCCTTTGAATCGCTCGAGTCTACTGATACTTTGATCAAATTACTGGAAGCGCTGATAGGACAAGACACCGTTTGGTCAACCAAGCTTATATCGTACCCAGAAATGTTTGAGTTTGTACAGAGAGAATGAGGAGACCTACGCAGCTAGTACTAGGTCTAGGACGTGTGGAGTATTGAAGACTAGATGATAGTCAGAGTGACATATAGAAATATTCAGTCAACAATCACATGGTAACAGTCGTGGTCCTAAATAGGCGGTTAGGGAGAGATCAGAATTGCTCTATAACATGACGTCCGATGAGTGACGATGGCCGATAGGAACGTATTCGTGTTGCGAAGATCGACGTCGATATGGCATCAGAACATATTGGAATTTCTGAAGGAAGTCAGCATTATGATTCCGACCGAATCGGCAGAATTGCCAGTCGTTTTCGGGTCCAGCTCACCTCTCCAAGTGTGTTGCCTTTGGCGGTGTAGAACTTGTAAGCGCCGACGATCGGAATCGCTGACGCAGCTGACAAGGCGAAGAAGATGCCGATGGTGTTGGCGAGCGGAGTGAAAGCGTAGTCCTGATACTTCAACGGCTGGTAGTGAATGAACGACGAGAGAATCATCATCTGGAAATGCGCAGATCCAGTGGCAGATCAAATTTGGACACTGGAATCAGAGCCAGCTCCTTTGGTAATATATTATACTGGCTTTCCGTAGTGTCAGAATATTCCGCAACCAGAGATGCGCGTAACTACGATTCACGATTTTACGATTTACGGCAATTTTGTCGTAATTACGATTTACGTTTTACAAAATTTCGGGTTTCATTTACGCACACCCCTGTCCGCAGCTTATGGTCATTGCCATATATACGAGCATCAACGCAAAAAATAAAGGATAAAGGAGAGTGCCCCTTTTGGGATTCGATACTCATTCTACTTCTACGGGATGACGTGGAGGCGATTTGGCCATACAATGACTGGCCAGCCGGTGAATAAGCCAGCGCTTTATCCTTCCCAGACAAGTTAGGTACCAGTTCACCGACCCCGGGAGATGGAAGCCTCGGTTTTCCTGGGCGGAAAATCCGAACCACAGAAATGGTATCGTATGCACGCGACAGCTGGCATCTCCTCCGACTGCAGTAGATGCGCCTAACTTCAACATCAAAATTCTTCTTTTCAGATTACTGCTAGAGATTTGAAAGCTAGTCATGAGGAGTATTCAACAGCACACTTTTTAATTTTTCTCCGCCGATCTTCTCTACTGGATTTTTCCTTACCCTTCATTCGTCTTTCTTAAATCCGAACTCGGAGGGCTAGGCTGTCCAAAATGCATCAGTGACTACCTTTTCACCAACAATATGGACTGCTTAGGCGTTTGAATTAGGAAATTTGTGTTAGATCGAATGGTAGCGCAGTCGAAGGAGGTATCGAATGTCGCGTGCCCTATTCCTGGTTTTTTGTTCGGACCAGGCCAAGCAAGCCTCCCGTCGTGGTCGGTGATTTGGTACCACACAAGGATAAGGCAGTGAATGGCTCTTTGGCTGGTCATTGCAATTCATTATTTAGGCCAGATACGCATTCAGGTTGCCTCCACGACACTATGTAGAAGTACACAGAATGCGTAGCGCACCCCAAAAGAGTCTATTAACGCAAAGAATCTGAATAGCACCATAGCCTTTTCCATGTAATAGGAGTTTTCTTATAGATCGTATAGGCGATTTGCATGAAATAATATAGGAAGAGCGAGAAGGCTGCCATATGGACATTCAATGAACATGATGGAAATTGTGAATTTAGGTCCTATCTAATCCAATGACATGAGATAAAAGCGGATGACAAAAACTAGTCTTATCGTCCAAGGAATTTTCTGAATTAAATTTTTGGGAATTTACTGACAAAAAAAGCTGTCATGCTGACACGATACGAACCCACTCTCGAAGACGTCATGAGCGACCTACTATTAGAACTGAAAGACGCGACAACAAAGCTCGACGAGAGGCTACTGTCCATCTAAGCCACACAATTTGACAATGTCGTGCTCACAGCAACGAGTAGTGGCCGAGCTGAGCGAATGCTGGCCGATTTCCGCTATGCGAAACGGACCAGTTGCTGACGCTCCATTCTCGCTCCTCGCCGAATGCTCCAGCTACGTTGTCTGGGTCGTGAAGTCAACATTGAGCTGGCCCGGAGCTGGGCAGGAGGAAACGAGCGGCTTGAGGAGCTTTCAAGGGCGTCGAAAAAGTCGTGAAGAATACGAGGAACGTCCGACTCCGTGCTCACCTATTCAACTCCAGTGTTCTTCCTGCTTTAGCATATACCTCAAAAACCTGGGCTATACGAAAGTGGGATGAACTCGCGATCAATGCCCTGCCGCGAGGTATCGATAGAATAATGCTCGGAGCGACACGATTCTCATAAGTGAGAGAAGGTCTTCGTAGTTCCGAGCTCCATGGACGTTCGAAGGCGACAGACGCTGTCGCATGCGCTGTTGTCAAAAATTGTGTGGGCCGGTCAGGTAATGCGTGCCGCGACGCACGCTGTGCATTAGCCATTTACGAATGGATTCCTCGACCGTTTTTGCTCCTTTAGGTTAGGCTTCAACAACCTCATGCATAGGATAAACAAGCGAACAATTTACAAAACGATGGGTCAAGTGGAGGGTTGCCCTTTAAAGTACGTGAATAATACCGCTGGAGTTCCATGCCTTCGTCGGAAAACTAGTGACTACTAAACTTACTGTAGAGTAAAGTGCCACTAGAGGCCGAGGGTTACCGAAATTATGAGCATGCCGATTCATTTATAGTACAACAAGCCATGGCATCAGAGACCTTTGCAATGTTGAAAAAATATCAAATGCAAAAATTGAGGTGTAATTGAGGTAGGTAGATGCGGCAACATGTCGTTAGATTTGAGGAGTTTGGGAATAATGGACGAAAATGCTGACATTTGTGACAATCGCGCAAGGCTTCGCAAAAGGTGCTAGTCTTGTTCTAGAGGCTCAGGATTTCCTTGATAGCTGCAAAAGGGGGAAATAACATTTGAACCAAATACGATGTATTGGGACCTACCAGTAAGAAAACTGGCGCGAGAACCATCCAGCATATCCTCCAGTAGATTCCAGGCTCGAAGCCGAGCATCTCTTTGAGATCACACACGAATTGTCCGATTCCTGCATAGGTACTTGTTGAATGACAAACAGTACGTGAGAAGGAGTTGGTAAAATCTCACCGTAGATGTAGGAAACAACCATCACCTCGCAGAATACAGCGATCAGCAAGCCCCACGTTGTGCCGTAGACGATCAGCCACTCCATGACAAGAATGCCACCCTTAAAGCGGCACTTTCTGCAAACTGTCTGGTGCTCTTTTTATACAATTTTCATGTCAGACTAGTCACTCTTCTACACAAACTTGATGTTCCTGAAATTAAAATGAACGTCTTCCAAATCAAAACGAGCCTTTTACAGATTACACTACAGAGTCTACAAGATGGTAAGAATACTTTTTTTTTGTTCGAGAAAAAATCATGCTATATGATAGAACGCTGTGAGCTATCGATCGGCGTCGTGCAGAAAGTAGTCGTAAAATAGCGGAAAATAGCTGAAAATACTCAGGAAAATGAAAAAAGCTGAAAATCTTCTACGTGCTCGGGGATACAGAAGACGTGCCGAGCAATCACCGGAACTCCCAGCGTAACTGGACATTTGGTCGTCGACGAAAGGCCTTCATGGCAGAGAGAAGCAATACATATTGATCGGTATTATCGATTTTCTCTCGGATTCACCCGCTTAGGATGTGAGTTAAGTGATTATGATCGTCGACGAAAGACCTTCACAGCAGATGGAAAGATTGGATCGGAAGGCCAATATCGACCGATATTGTTGATTTTTGAACGTGACGCTCATTTGCGTTTATCTGTTGATGGCACGACGATAGGCGCGACGGAGCACTTGTTTGATATTATTTTCTGTGAATTTTTTAAGTTAAACTGACCGAATGTGGGTATTAGTTTATGAATATTTATTTACAAGACAAAATAATAGATTAAATTTTGCTTTAAAGCACAGCAAGGCAACAATCGCTTAGTGAGATCGCGCCAAACAGTCGATCAGCTCGTTCCGATTTTTATTTTATGTTAATTGGAATGCTACTTAAATAAAGCGTTAAAGCGAGAATATGAGCATTCTTTATGATTGGTTTTGTTCTATCGTTTACAGTTGTAAAACTCCATAAAAACAAAAGTTTTGCTATCAGTTGAATAAAAATCGCGATCTTCGATGCCAGGAGCATCGCCTTTTTCCTGCAACTAAAAAATGGCCATCTTCCTGCTTTTTAAGACAGACTTTAAGCACTCATTTTTACATAACAATTGAAAATTTTATAAATTCTCAAATAATGCGTTTACTTATTGGGTAGGTGAATTAAAATTTCGAAAAAAGGCATAATAAAATAAACAAAAGGCCTAGAGCAAAACAAATTATTCCAACCTTTTTGGAGTTTCTAGTTTAATGTGGAAGAAGCTCGTTTTGATTTGGAAGATGTTCAGTCTGATTTCAAAGGAATTAGGCTCGTTTAGAAGAACGAACAGTTTGACGTGAAAGTGGTACGGTTTCATAGATGGTAATGCTTCTGAAAAGCAAAAGTTCATGACAGGCTAGACTATGTAGGCTTAGCGAATATTTTTAGACCTTTTGGAGCTAACATGCAAAAAAAATCTCAATGTACAAAAGTCTTCTCGGAGAATCTTAAGCAGACATCAAGCTTCTTACTTGGGTGCATATGCAGAATCCGACGACCATGTAGAATGAGAAGAGGCACGCTATGAACACCTCTCGATTTCGTTTGATCAGAGGAAACTCGTCCGACAACGCCGTGATGATCGCCTCGGAGCCACCGAACTAGAGCAACGGCTGTCACCATGCGCACAAGGCAACTGGGAGCAGCGGAAGGAGGAACTTACTGAGCTGTCGAGGCCGAGCGTGATGAGCATGAGGAAGAAGAGTACCGACCAACCGGGGGCCCATGGCATTGTGGCCAGCGCTTCCGGATAGACGACGAACACCAGCCCGGGTCCCTCTTGAGCAACGGCGTCGATCGGTTTGCCGCTTTTGCAGGACATGTAGCCAAGCACCTGAGCAGAAGACAACGGCACATTGCAGAGAGGGTTTTTCGAAGCGAGGAGGACAGAATGCAGAAACGCAAGTAACGGCAACCAAGAAGTCTAAGAAGAAGGTCATCAAGAAGTGCAAGTGCAGACAGGAGGCACTATGCCTGAATCGATTATGCGTACCCTTCTCACCAATCTCATCCGTATCTACGGGGTCTTACATAAATACATAAGACGAGAAGACGTCGTGTCCCTCCTTGTATGCGCCATGCATTTTTCTTCTACGGAATATCGATGAGGTCATTTAATTAAGTATTTACCCTACATGTCTACACGTAAATGAACTCGTGTCAGCGCAGTCGGAAGCCCACCCCCCTGCACGGTTCGATATTCTCGCCCAGCACGACCAAATCTTCCATCCCTTTTGGGTACAATGAATTGGTACCAGAATTGTCTGGGAAGGGTAATACATTGGCGTTTACATCGGCTGGCCGCCTCAAGTCTAACGATGTGTCTTGAGGTGGCCAGCCTATGAACACCTCAAGTCTAAATAGGTCAAATAGGCATTCAAATCGCCTCCTAGACATCCCGTAGAAGCAGAATGTGTGGCGCATCCTAAAAGGGATTGAGTGACGCCGTCCATTGACCCCTATCGTTATGTCGTCTGCAAAGAATGATTTTCTAACTAAACGGCCGGCCCTAAATACGCAAACGGTTTGGTTCGTTTCTATGTGCTCAGAGTGAGAACTCAGAGTCCGTTCCTCAATCACCTCAGAAATATGTACGCCATTTGCCGACTGCGCAATGCGTGCCTATGGGATTTATACTGCTTTAAGAGTTTAGCACTGGCAAATTTTGACTGAAGATTAGATAACAACCAGCCTTTGAAAAAAAAACCTAAAAAGTGACAAACGTACCGAAAATATCACAAAGCCCGACAGGAAGCTGGTGGCACAGTTGATTGCGCTGGTGATGAGTGCATCTCTAAAACAACACATTGAAGCCATCTATCCACAATGTTGACATAATAAAGAATAATCGAAATAAAGAACTACTCTGTTGCTCAGTGGTTTTGGGAAAATAACCCAGTTGTGAGCCTTCCATACAACATAGTCCAATAAATCCTTACATGCTGTCATTAAGGCGACGCTTGTTAACGGGCAGGGAGATGTACAGCTTTTTGGGGAAAACGTGTGGAAGGATAAACAGCAGAGATGAACAGAATTTCAGTTCCCGTGTGTGTTCCGAATTCCGGTTTCCGGCCGTTTTTAGTCCTTCCTTTCTGTGCTCCGATTTCTTTTGGGCCGGAAGACGGAGCGGAAATGGTGACTCATCACTCAGTGATTGTTTTGCACTGCCTTCGTTCACCTCTTGAACATAAACAAAAAGCTGAAGACAGAGATTAACAGTGCGTCGCCTTTTTTGTGATTGTGTTGCTTTCAAATAGGTCGCGCATCCTAACGTCGGAACAGTATCCAAATTGAATTCTTTTTTTCTTTTCTTGAAGCGATGTACTACCGAATTGTATAGGGCAGCAAAGGTTTCATGAGTGTTTGAATCAATAATCAAATTTCTTATCCGAAGGCAGCATGCTTATTTTTTCCCTAATAACCTAAGATCTCCCCTGGAACACCAATTCTAATTAGAGTTTTATAACCACTCTTAGGTTGCTAACAACGCGCTCCGCAGGGGATATTGGATCTATCCTAGTCGGAAGAGGGCATACGGTGTCTTGCCTCTCCACCCCCTCTTTTGAGTTTGTCCCAGTGTTTCAGCTACTGCCAAACGATAGTATGGTACACATGCGAACTCAGAGAGTGTGTGTCCTGTCGTGGGATGCCGAACACAACTGTGACCTTAGCGCTGCCCCAATCCCAATTAGGAAAGATCCGGGACATTCAGTAAGACCGCTTAAGTGTCGTGAGTGGCGAAATCTCTGGCATCTTGTTCGTCAGCTGGGTTCATTGCCTTTAAAATTCTTACTTCCTGTTTACAGAAAGATTTTGCATAAACTTCAATTTGTTGAGCTAGTAATGTTTGAAAATTTAGTAATGATTTTTGATTGTTATGTGTCGGTGGAAAAGAGTCGCATGCTGTCTTGCCCGCTGCCCAAATTCGTTAATGGCGACTCAGTTATTACTACTTTTATGGATATATTTATTAAAAATTAAACGAAATAATGAGTTAGTGTTTGAGTTATTTCCGTTTCCATGTTTTTCCAATCATTTTTGGACTTTACCGTTCCGTATTCCGTATTCCGTGTTCTGATTTTGTCAAAAAATTTCCGCACATCTCTGATAATTATTATAGATATCTAGAATATATATATTTACCATGAAGCTAAAAAAAGAGACTGCTTAAGTTAATCCCTTTTAAGAAGCGAAACGCATTCTACTTCTACAGGATATCGTGGAGGCTATTTGAGTGCGCATTTGGACTATATTTTTGGTTCAAGATCTTGTGATGGAAAAGTACTAGACAAGTCTGGTATCAATTTGCGAAATGTGAGGAAATGAAACGCTTTGTTGTCTTGAGTGGGGAGTCAGAACCAAAAACCTGGTATCGGATGCAAGCGGCAGCCGGCAGCTCCTCCTACTGCATCACTTCACCTCCAACTGCAGTTAGACATTCAATAGTCCTAGATGATTAAGTAATTTGTCGCGGTAAGACTCAAATGAGATTTTTCGAAATAATCTTGTAGGAGATTATACAAATTTGATAATAAGGATAAAAGTCGACCTTACTCAAACCTTGTTGGGATGCGCCACGCATTCTATTAGGTTGTAACGAAATAAATGGCACTGAACCACTGTAAATTTAAACAGTTAATATCTCGGCTTGTAGGCAAGTTTATTATTCTAAATAAAAACCTTCTGATTCTACACATCTTTGCCAACGTGAAACATGCTTTCTTATCCCAGCAGCATAAAGTCAGAAGTTCTGAAATTGACGAAATCTTCGAAGGCACTTTCGGCAACCTGTTGGTATTTGAATATTTTCCCTTCCAAGAAGTCGCCAAGATGCATGAAGAAATGGTAGTCTGTTGGGGAGAGGTCGGGAGAAAAAGGAGGATGTGGTAGAGTTTCAATGCTCAGCTCATCCAATTTCTGCAACGTCATTCGTGCAACATGGGGGAGAGCATTGCCGTGCAGAAGGAGAACTCGCCTTCGGTTTACCAAGGCCGGCCGAATATCCTTCAACTTTTTCATCATTTCTTCAATTTCAATGCAGTACTTCTCTGCCGTGATGGATTCACCGGGAGGGAGGAAGCTGTGGTGAATAATTCCCAGCGGACACCACCATACTGTCACCATTACTTTCTTTTGGTGCAATTCCGGCTTCGCAAAAACCTTGGGGCTCTCATCGCTGTCCACCCACTGTGCCGATCGTCGCCTGTTGTCGTACATTATCCATTTCTCGTCACAGGTTACGACGCGATCAAGGAATGGGTCCGTTTCGTTCCGTAGAAGCAGTGCGGACGAGATCTCATATCGTCGGTTTCTTTGCTCCTCAGACAGCTCGTGAGGCACCCATCTTTCCAGCTTTTTGGTCTTTCCAATTACCTTCAGATGCCGGAAAGCTGTGTTGTGACTGACGCCAAGAACCTTCGCTATCTCCCTGGTACCTTTGTGTGGACCCTCCTCTACCACATCTCTCAGCTTGTCCTCATCACCATCACTATGCCTCCCACGACCATCATGTCCTTCCAAGCTCTCATCTCCATTCCGGAACTTCTGATACCAACGATACGCCGTCCGAATTGTGGAACATCCTTGACCGAATGCGGCGTTGATCATCTCGTCCGCCTCCTTAGCTGTAGTGCCCAGCTTGAATTCATACAAGTAAATGCCTCGAATTACCCTTTTGTCCATCTGCAAAAAAGTCAATAAAACTCTAAAGTTTTCCCACTTTTACATAGAAAATTTGGTACTCACCGGTAGAGCAATGTTTGCGCTTCTAAATGATATGCCACTTGTTACGATTTGTTCTTGATCAAACGCGTAAAAACGCTCCAAAAAATGGCGCGAGCCAGTGCCATTTAATTCGTTACAACCTAATACTTCTACAGGATTTTGTGGAGGCGATTTGAATGCGTATTTGGCCATAAACTGCCTTGCAGTGGCCAGCCGATGAACAAGTCAGCGCGGTATCCTTCCCAGAGAAGTGTGCTATCAATTCACCGCCCCTGGGGGGCGGAAGACTTTATTGGCCTGGGCGGCAAATCCGAACCAGTAGCCTGGTACCGGGTGCCCGCGGCAGCCAGCTTATGCCGAGCGAAGTGTACAGTGGCCAAATTGATCAATCGTGTCGCTGGATCAATGTGGCCACAATGCGTGACGTCGCGTCGCTCGGCGTCGAAGTATAAACGGGCCGATATCCTCCAACTGCGCTACACGCGCCCAAAACTTTTAATTGAAGTGCAAGCGACAACCGGCGCCTTCCGCGACTGCGCTGCGACGCTACTTTGGTCTATACGTATACGTTTGGCCTACGTATTTGGCCAATGACGTGTGGTGGATAGACGCTGGAGAAGTCAGTGCTTTATTACTCCCATACAAGCCTGTTACCTACTCTACGAATCAGGAAGAATGGAATCGTTGGTTATCCTGGGTGAAAAATCCGAACGGAAAACCTTGAATCGGAGTGCAAGACGACAGCGAGCGCCTGTTACCATTGCGCTACAACGCAATGCGTTACAACTGCAGTAATAATGGTAATCCTTTCGTTTGTTATCCAGGGAGGAAAATCCGAACGAAAATCCTTGAATCGGAGTGCAAACGGACAGCCGGCGCCTGTTACCCCTGCGCTACAACGCGCTCTTCAACCGCTTCGCTTTTGCTAGTCCTCCAGGGTTGCGTGGTTTGTCTCGGCAAGATTCAAATTGGAATTCTTAAAATGGTCCCCCTACGAAGTTTTTAAGAAAAATGTCGCACAACTCACAGGTAGACGTTGTTGTTGAAGTTGTTGTAGGAAGAATAGGCCATAAGGACGCCGAAGCCTGGTCCCAGCGAGAAGAAGACCTGCGTAGCGGCATCTTGCCACACCGACGGCCTCTGAAGAATAATAGTACACCTCGGTTCATAGTCTGAGCCCATCCCATTCATTCGAGAGGACGCCATTTACCTTTAGCATTTCGATGTTTGGCTTCAAGTAGTACTCGATGCCCATCTCGGATCCAGGCAACGTGATTCCACGAATGAACAAAACTCCAAGAACGACGTACGGGAACAGGGCTGTGAACCAGACAACCTGCAAAGTTCAGCAGGCAATTGAAATATTAGATTTTGCCCTTTTTAGGCAACCTGATTAGAGTATTTTTGGGAATCTAGGAAGGTACATGTTCTCACCTTTCCGCTCATGCCGATTCCTTTCCACAGTGAGAAATAACAGATGAGGTACACAATAGCCAGGCAGATCTGAAAGCAGTATTTTAGCCAGTTTTCAAATTCTATGATGCAGCTTCTGTAACGAAGAAAAGCGTTAAGTCACTGACTTAGTCTACCTCTTAAGATTTGCGACACGTTACATCTATAAATGCACCAAGAAAATCTTTAAATTGATATTTAAATTAATCTAAATCTAGAACCTGAAGTAATCTTTAGTCAGATTTGAAATCCTCTAGATCTATGAAGCAGCACCGTAGAACAAGCGAGGAAAAGCAATGATGATAGAGACTACTAAGAATGAAGCATAATATAATAACTAAACACATGAATCCCCTTCTGTTGGTACAAGATTGTTATTCCCTAGTTGGATTATACCATTTTCACGTCGAATTGACACTTTTTAAATAGCATTGCACACTCTTCTAACGAGGCATAAGCTAGATTCAAGACCGAAATTACCTTCAGGCAGGTTAAACTCCAGACTCAACAAAGAAGCAAGCATACAGCGTCTCCAAGGATCAGATCCCGCCATGCACTCGGAAAGCTCGTCGCATTTTTATTTGATTTGTAGTGGGAATGCTGCTTACATGAAACTCCAAAGTGAGGATATATGTGTTCTTTTGCTTTTGTTGTATTCTTTACAGGTGTTGCAAACGTAAATTTTCCTATCAATTGAATAAAAATCGAGGTGCCTCAGACGAGAGTATGTCGCAATCGCAATAAATCTCTTTTTGGCCTCCTTTTTGTTTTTCAAAATAAGCTTCAAACTACTATTCTTTCTCGGAAAGCAGATTTTTAAAAATTTCAAACAATGGAAACTCACCTATTCACTTTTTCACTTATTGGGGAGGTGAATTAAAACTTCAAAAAATGATACTAAAATTTCTCTTTAACAAAAAATTATTCTAGCCTTTTTAGAAATTTTTATTATAATATAGAAGAATTTCATTTTGATTTGGAAGTGTTCACTTTGATTTCAAAAATATTACCGCTAGCTTAGAAAAGTGTCCAATTTCATTTAAAAAGTGTCCAATTCGAAGTGAGAATCTCTTCTCCGTTTAGTTTCTGCTCTCTATTTCCTCACTATTTTGCAATAGCTGCTCCTTGATTTCACACTCTACACCGGCTACCGAGCCAAAAAAGCGAAAACCACGGGAATAAAAGTGCAAAAACTTACGACAATATGCCAGTTGACGTCTCCCAAATTGTCCAAGCCTCGTATCACATGCGACGTTGTGTCGCCGGGAGCATGCAGCCCGAGAAATCCCTTGCTGAAAGGCACCACGAGCAAATACAGTAGCCTTCAGTCTAACTAATTTTTATTTCTCCGGGTAATGCGATGAGCAATAAGAACTCCACACCCTTCGCATCGCCCTAAAAAACACATCATCGCGATTCCATCGTGGTGACGGAAGGTGTGCATGAGGACTTACAAGGGAAGGGTCTGAAGCGTATGTCTGACCGGGGAGAGAGAGTCATATATGGAGAATCCCCACCCTCAATCAGTAAAAAAAAGGATTCATTTTCTGCCAAGTCCTTAAACCCAAGGTGTAGGGGGACCCTGAAATTACATTGGAATACGGCGCATCACTAGTCTGGGGTCTTGTACACCAGCGATGCCTCTGCCGGCAAGCAGCTCGGAGAGCAGTGGATAGTGAATTACTTGATGCGGGATGGATGGGGGTTTGGTTCTTCTGCGTTGGTGCATTTTTGTATTTCAGCTGGTTGGTAGAAATTTGGGGGATTCTGACGTCTATGCCATTTTCAGACGTTTTCTGCGCATTTTTCCAGCGGTACGTTGTGGTATTCAACATGGTTATGTATAAATGTTCAATACCGGTGACACACAGGTATAAAGTGCATGAAGCACCACTGGGCACCTTATGGGTAGCGTATAAAGGCTACAGGCTCCTCATAGTCTGTTTCCATCATGGACCAAAGGCCTCGGGAAAAGCCATCCTGCTCGGATTTTCAAAGGAGACCACGTTGTGACGTCGGAGGTGGTTCAAATGAGAAACGAGGTGTGCGGATCCCGCAAATTAAGCTAAACGGCATCGATACACTCTTTCCTTCATGTCTGACAGTCACCTGGAAATCAGAGGTCTGCCCTAGCACCAACAACGTCCGCCGAAGCTCGAGTGGTGATCCACCTGCTCACGCTGAAGCGTGGCTCACCTTTAGACAAAGGACTTCGAGGGAAGAAATCAAGGGGCCGAACGGATGGCCAGCATACTCAAGGACTTTGAAGCACGTCAACTTGAAGTTGACGAAGGCGTTGTGGTTAAAAAACCGGTCAGTAATAAACAAGTCGCAAGAAAGATGCTTTCCACTGCGCGTAGCTGGCAAATGCACAGAAAACGTCTAAAAATGGTGAAGAGGTCAGAACTCCCAAATCTCAACCAATCAGTTGAAATGCAAAAACGCAGCAGTGCAGAAGAACCGAACCCCCGACCTTTCTCGCTTGAAGGTACGTCACTACCCAGTGCGCTCCATGCAGCTTGTTGGCACGGGCATCGCGGGCGTACAAGACCCCAAACTCGGGATGCGCCGTATTTCATTGTAACTTCAAGGTCCTCCTACTCCTTGGGTTCAACGACTTGACAGAAAATAAACACATTTTTATACTGAGTGGCGGGGATTCTCCTCATATGACTCGCTTCCCCCGTTCAGACATACGCTTCAGACCCTTATCTTGTTTGACGGGATTTATAATATACTCCCATTGCGAAGCAGGACGACGTCATGAAAGCTATCCAAACCGACCGTCTGCGCTGCCCGATCTATATGGGTAAGCTTCATAACGTTGCGCAGTCCAGCGTTTGAAATATGGATCCCGCCTTTTGCTGAGATACGTCCCGACCTCCTTGGCTGCATGCACTATGTATACCTCGCTACTTGTCGGAAGACGGTGTAGATCTTTATAAGGCGTTCTGGTATCTTCCTGCCTTGAACACCTGCACTGAGCGCTAGTCCAAGAAGTTTGAAGTTGTCGCTTTTACGAGCCCAATTCCAGTGCATCTACGTCTGTCACCAAGTACATTGATTTTTTGACGAATCGCTGGAATCCTAACATGGGCCTCACCAAGCTTGTACTTGTCACTCAAATTCAAGTGTGACTTCAACGGCGAACATTATGTCATCGACACATAGGATCCTGAGGGCCTCGCCAAATGACATCCATTATTCCAATAAAAAGAAACGGTGAACGCGCAGAGCCTTTTCTAACATCGACGGAGATAGGAAACTCCGTTGATGTGTTGGGGCTCGCACTCTACGTCTTGGGCAAGAGTGAGGTATGCGCCCTACCCAACAAGCTCTTTGGCAGCTCTGTGCTGTCGTAAGGCCAGAAACAAAGCTTTGCGGCATGCCGTCATGCCGCGATCAACCTTAGGCTTTTGACGTGGCTTTTGACGCGACGAGACGCCGAAAGACGATTACTGAACGCTATACTGCGTACTGTGGTGCTATCTACCGCTTCATAAGATGCGATATCATAATCGACGTCCACGTCTTCGTCAGCAACAAGTGACAGCTCTCTGAACATTTCATCAAGTCGAAAAAGAAGAATTTCCTCCCCTTACTCCGCTGGCGGGACAGTCAGAAGTCGGCCACATCCCTCAGCGGGGCCAATTCACTGTACATGGCACTTTAGGAGCAATCTGGGCGAGATCGCGGTGCGGCAAGACTGCTTCCGGCCTAGGCGTACCATATGACCACACGTGGTACACGACAAAATGCCTTCTCTATCTTGAGACAAGCTCGGTGCGATGTCTCTTTACCAGAAGAGCAGCAGCGCATTAACGAAGCGAAATTGGTTGGTGGAAATCTGGACGATACCGCGAATAGTCCACACACAATTCGCTCGAAGATCACCATACTGTGTGACAGCGAGCGAATTCGACGGCAACGTGAGCACTGAGGAGGGCTACCCTTGTTTTCTAAATCGCGAACGTCGTGTTTTGCTGCCAACTATTCCTTGCTTACATTTTTGACCTGCCCTCGAAGCTAGCTATAAACCCATATGTTAAGGTGACAATGTACGCCGACGACATAAAATCCTATGGAGCCTTCAACAATGGTAACAAATGAATTGTCCATCAAGCGCTAACTCAGTCCATCGGCAATATGTTGGAGTGGGCCGACCTTGGCAAATTGCTGTCAATCTCTCTAAAACAAAGGTTTTCCACATTGGTAATGCCCCTGCCATGGATTATAAAGTCAACGGTTGCGAGCTGCTTTCCGTCTTTGATGTTCGTGATCTTGGCGTTTCCACAGATAATAAGTTGAAGTTCGAGAAGCACATCAACAACGTAGTGCGGAAAGCTTTTTCCGTTATGCATCTGATTTGTAGAAACGTACAATGTAATGACAGCTCCATACTGATAAGTGTATATAAAACATGTAATCCCTATATTGGAGTACTATTTGGAGTCCCTCTTCAAAAAACTCCAGGTCAAAATTGAGAAGGTTCAGGGGTCTTTCACCAAAACTGGGAACTGGGTATATGTACATCTGCTTTGCAGATGTACACCCAGTTCTTGTCGCATTGAGGACGATTCCAAATAATCAGAAAAGGCTCAAACTTTCTAACCATAATAGTTTTTTCTACAGACGTTTATTCAGCGTTTTTTTCGCTTCAAGGTCCTCTAAGGAGATTCTGAAAGTTTAAAAGTGCTGGGTGTTTTTGCCTATATAGGGTCATCGTAATAGCTTCCGTCTCCAATACCCAAATATAAAGCGGAAGAATCGCGTTAGATTATCTTTTTTGCCGTGCTCGTTGACTACAAATGTTGTCTCCAGGCCTATTAGAGTCAGCAAAAGTTGTCGTTTTTCGAAAAGGTTGAAGAAATTAGACCTAATTGCAACAATGCACCTCGCTGGCATCAACTAGAGGTAGCATCCTAGTGTTTCGTTCTCCCTTACTTCTAGTTTAATATAATTCAACATGTTGTTGCAGCGTAATTGTGTCTTTACGCTCTCTTTTCCTAGTTCGAGTTTCTATTTGTTTCTGTTTATTCTCTTCATAACCACTGAGTTTTCCGTATTCCTTTCTGTTCTTGCTCACCATTGCTGCTCTTGCCTCTCTTTTCCTTGCAGTTATGTTTAGTATCCTTCTAGAACTACAAACATTCGATTCCTTTCTCTTTCTACAGCAGACGTCATGTGGGTGTTGACGGAGTGTTGGAGTTGTCGGACGTACTAAGCTGGTATCCGGAGCCGTTTTCGATAGCGACTTGCAGTGTTTGGCGGGCCACTGCTCTTCTCCATCAATAGCTCCACTAATCAGCCCCTCAATCCTTAGTTTTGGCTTATATCAAAATATTGTAGTCCTTGTTTTCTTAATCAAACTTTCCCTCTCTTGCTGATATTATTGTACGTCACTCTGTTGCGCTTTGATTTGCTGAGGTTTCTTTGTTTTTTCACAATGTGTCACTCAACATGCCGTGTCTTTGAGTTTCTTCTACTTTAGAATTGTGCAATGCATTTATGTGCAAATGAATAAATACATAAACTACCAGGCACCTCTGCTCCGCAGCAACCTAATTGAAAAGCGTCGTCAACCGCTCAGCGGAGCGCCAGCTCCATAAGTCGACCTTCAAGTCATCGGGACGCGTTGCATCTCATGGTTTCATCTTCTTCGACGCCTTTGACTCCTCCACAGCGATTTCTCCTGCACAAGACCGTGCATATGGGAACACAAGGGATAGACGGATGGGCATACACTATTGTATACCATCGTTTCATAACGCTCTTGGGAATCGTCATTATATCGCCGTTCTCACTGCCAATGCAGAGGATTTCTGAATCTCCGATGATGACGCGCTTTGGAGAGCCGGGAAAGGTGTTCACCTTTGCCTGTGTCGTACTTTACCATATCACCTAGGATAAGTGACTTGAGAATGGGGCGGGATCCGAACTCGGAATAAGTTCGTTGTGCGCGCAAAGTGGCAACGTCTTATTGGAGTGAACCACAACCACCGTTGGAAGCGATGTAAAACTCAGAGAATGGAAAGCAAAGACTAAATAACTTACTAGAAGTACTCCTCGGCTGCAGAAATTTGTGAAGACTCTCCGTAGTCGGGTTCTCGACACTTCGACGACCCGTCGTCACTCCAGCTAAAAGGTTCTTATTCATTTATTCAAGGCATAGACAAGAAGTCTTCGCGTTACAGGCAAGCAAGCAAGCCAAAACTGGGCAAGACAAAACTAAGAAAAACCGCTAGCATATGCGTGTGCTCAAATAGAAACCTATTCTTATGCTATGACTTCAACATCACGTCTAATAGCCCTAATCTGAAACGTTTATCAAGCCAGGTGCGTTCTACAGGGTCGCGCAGAGAGACTCGCCACATTTTCGCATCATCTTTTGAAGAAGGTTTTATGAATTCAAGAGACCGATACTCGTGCCGACGATGAGAAACACTTACTGTGGCTCGTAGCAGGCCTCGCTGTTGTAGGAGTTGTTGCAGCTGGCCCACGGTAGATTCATTGTGAACGAGGCATAGAGATAGTGGAAGCCCCATGCGATGACGACGTTGTAGAAGAAATCCGTGTAGAAGGCGATCATTATCACACAGTAGCCAATACCTTCAAGGAATGAATGCACTCCGTATTGGATCGACATTTTTAGGAACGATTGTTGTAGTTTTTCACAGAAATAATACCGGAAGATGTCCTGCAGCCGCAGAAGATGATGCACCTACCCTTGAACAACGGACATATGCGTCCCCATGTCGTGATCGCTCCTTTTCGATAGTACTGACCGAGTGAGAGCTCCATGTAGAATAGTGGAATACCCGCTAACAACACCATCAATGTGTACGGTATTAAAAAGACGCCTGAATCGAAGCAGAAATATAAGTAGAATCCTGGACACAATAGTTCCATGCGACATGGAGGACCACCCCATCCCCATGTACGCCACATAGATGACTAGTACCAAACATTGTTATTAAAAAGCTCGTTTCCTATTACACAGTTCGTAAAGGGTTACTGTAGAACATTATTGTGGCTACAGATATAACGACCCCGAGAAAGATGCTGACGAATCAAAAGAAGATCGTCGCCGAAGAAGTAGAATACGTATTGGTAACAGGGATAGGCGAAAATTTTGAAAATTTTCGTAGAGAATAGAAAACAGATAAGCCAAAAACGCCAAAGAGCTAACAAATCAGAAAACGAGAAACAGAAGCTTTTGAAATTATCGCCTCATCTTTATTGACTTTGTTTTTCTACCAATGGCCAGTTACCTGAACCATTCCACGTCATACTGGACACACACCTATGGACGAATACTGGGAAGTTTTGAGATCAAACTGAACAGTTCTCAAAAAAGTGAAGGCATTTGATTAGAGCAATTCTTCTCTTTTTTAAAAATCTCACTACAATAAACACAGTGCCTAAAATTTTATAAGGATTTGATTTTGGAAATTAAAGTAAAGAATCGAATACTATTTTAACAAGCAGCAAAATTGCAAATTTCACTACAAATTACAAATTATCTAAAAAACATTTCGAGCGTATGAAAAGAAAAGACTCTCAAAAGATTCAGGAGATTCAGACGTCCAAGCTTTACGACTTGAACATCGAGATGTGTCTATCACGAAAAGTGAGATAAACTGTTCAATTTTTGTACGCCGCCGCTATATTTCATATATGTTTAAAACTACACGATGCTTCCTACGCCACAATGTTAAAGACTTCTATTGATTCATGGAATATCGAAGACAAACAAGAGCGTGCACATTCAAAGCACTGAAACGGCGGAAACTTTGGTCCGACCAAGTAGTACGCTTGTATGTGCACAGCAGCCAAGTATGTTCCGTCTGTCGTATAGATATCAGAATGGTTCCTTACCTCCTCCATTTTTGAAGCAAAGGTATGGAAATCGCCATATGTTGGCTAAGTCGACGGCGAATCCAATGACTGATAGTAAGAAGTCCACCTGCAAAATGTATTTTCAGGAGCGTATCCGTACACTATTTCTTATTCAGAGCTATTAGAACGCGTATATTTGCGAGTAGATTCTCTGTGTTCACAAGTGTCGGAATGCGTACCTTTGATGACCACGTTTCTCGCTCATCTCCTTTTATTAACGGGGATACTGCTTCGACGATGGTGTCTTTTGCCATGCCATTCGAATGAACATCGCCCTCCAGATCATCTGAACAAGCAAACATTTTTCTCAGTAGAATGGCTGCTTCGCATATTTGAATTGCTATCCACAATCTGGATCTCATCGCGTAGTTCGCAGCTCTAAAAAATTAACCTAGTTCACAATATTCTTATTAGTTCCGAGGGGTGAAGCCCTAGTACTATCCTGAATTATTTGTTTTTTATTCAACTATTTATTTAATTATTGGCGACATATGTAGAACAGTTTAGGCTAGTCAAATTCAAAAACAAAACGAAAAACTCTAGAATTCCGGCAACGTATGTAAATGAAACCATCGTAAGAAACAAGTCAGATGACATGGTATAACGCTCCACAAAATTTAGCATAATAAGTATCTTCTACAGGTTGGAACAGAGAGATCTTCTAGACCGTATTTACAAAGCGACATGTTAAGCTCTTCTAAAGCTCTGTAAGATAAGAAGAAGGATAAATGGTAAAGGGCACTACTCAATCGCTTTTGGGATGCGCCACGCAATCTACTTCTGCGGGACGTCGTGGACAGGGGTGTGCGTTTACCGGTTTACCGATTTACCGGTTTACCGGATTTACCGGCATTTTCGCGAAAAATTCTCTTACCGAAAATTTTCGGTAAATTCCAAAATTTACCGGAAAATTTAACGAGTTTTTTTCATGCAAAATCATGTCCCTATCAATCGAATGGAATAGGAAACATACTACTACCCTATACCTCAGTTTAGAAGCGATTTCTTCTATCTTCTCCGATAACGTGCAATTACCGTTCGTGGTCCTCAACCCCATTAAAACATCCACAAAACATTATGAGGCGGAGATGCTGCACTCTGGTGTTAAAATCGCGCTCCACTGCGATAGTACCCGCTGAGATTCAAGTTATCCAGCTTCCTGTCAAGCCTTTTCTTCTCGAACTTTCACATCTGCCGTCGTGTTTGTCGTCATTCAGTAAGCATCAGCAGTATAAGAGCATCAGAGCATAAGAGTAGGAGCCATTGGACACAGGAGCTAACCCGTTGAAGTACTGGTCGAATCCGGTCACCAAATCTGTATTTCCTCACTTGGCTCAAATAATTCCAAGGTACTTTTTTGCTCCTCCGGGAACGGTGGAAACCGAAAGAGTCTTCTCCACCGCCGGTCAAATTTTGAATGAGTTCCGCAAGGCACTCACACCTGAAAATTTTGCAGGTCTTCTTTTTCTCAAAGCTAACATTCCGCTGTTCGGCTTTGACCGCTAGGTGATATGTGCATTTGAAAATGTTTTGTTGTTTCTAAAGTTTCGCTTATTCTGATTATTAAGGTGACCTCCGCTTCCTATGTTGTTCTTGGAAGTTTTTATTGTGAGAGTTTGTTGTTGGATTTTGTATGTTGCAGTATGCTTTTATGGTGATGTTTGTTTTCGAATGACATATGCATGATACAATGAAGATAACATGGTTTTTCTGAACGTGACGATGTTTTGGTGAAAAGTTTTTCGCTTTTTTTACTTTCCACCGCTTAAAACAGTTGCTATTTTGTTTAATATTAAATTTTAAAAAATTTAACGAATTTACCGAATTTACCGGAATTTACCGGCGAATTTCCGCGGTAAAAATTTGCGGTAAAAAATTTACCGGCCGCAAGTCGGCGCACACCCCTGGTCGTGGAGCGATTTGAACGCGTATTTGTCCATACAATGACTTGCGGTGGCCAGCCGATGAACAAGTTAGCGCGTTCTCCTTCTTAGACAAGTATGGCACCAATTGACCGACAGCGGAAGGACGAAAAGCGCGGTTGGCCTGAACGGGAAATCCAAACAAGGAACCTGGTATCGGGAGCACGCGACAGCCGGCACCTCCTCGGACAGAGCTACATAATAGCTATGCAAGGCACAAAGTTAGAATGAGCGTTTCAAGGGAACCACTTTATGAGGTGAATAATGCTAGGAGAGGAACCTTTTTGCACGTTTTCTTTGGCTCGGTGGAGTGTAGGATGCCTATTGTGTAAAAGAGCAGTACGGAATATCGCTTCAAGCAGCTCTCATAGTAATCTTTACGAGATTTTTTTGAATTTGGCATCTCTTTCTGCCTCAGTTACGTGTTGACGCAGTTGCTGGCTTATACATCCATCGCCATCTTTTCTGATTTTGATAGTTTGATACCGATCTAATTCTTTTGTGCCCATTATGGCGCAGCTGAAGGTGAGAATTGATTCAAGGTTCTTAGTCCGGGTTTCCCGAACAGAGCAACCAACCTTCCATTCCTGCGGAAGTCGGTGGGTTGATGCCACACTTGTCTGGGAAGGAGAACTGACTTGCCCATCGGCTGGCCACCACAACTCATTCTGCTGGGCAGACACGCATTTAAATTGTCTTCCATGATTTTTCACGAAACGAGCTGAGTCTGAGTTTCTAGAGTTTTCAACGAAAATCGTCTCTTCAATTTTAATGAGGCACTACAAAAGGTCTGCTGGCCGGCGCGTAAATGTTTTTTTAAATTTTAGTTTGAATGAAGAGAATCGAGAATTGTACTCAAAAAACTGTAACTCGACTTCTCGTACGCTAAAAACGCGCCATCTCCCTGTCGATTTCCATGTTACTAGGGAATCACAATCTCTTCAAATCTAATCAGTTATGATAATAATTAAGTTAATAGTTATAATCGAAATCACCGGAGGCGAATTCGACATCAAGATTAGTAATACGCTAATACTTATAAAAACAATTATTACCTTAAGAAATCACAATTTTGCTGTTCAGCTAGCTTGCGCGATTTGGGACTTATTTTAGACATAACGCTCTCTTTACTGCGATAACTGCGATTTGCAGCAAAAAAAGCAGATCGAGTAGTTCGCAGCCCCTTTAACAATTAAGAACAAACTCAATCAAACAATATTGCTCGCTTAGAAGCCATACGACACTTTTACATTCAATCCGTTGTGTAAGCGAGATATCGCCAGGCTGTGCAAAACAGTTTCGAGAGGAAACTTTGGATAAGATTCGTGAATATGACTGACTGACAACACCACCATTCCCTCTCCATTCTTGCAAAAAAATCGAGATGAACATTTTGACATACCGCAGAAGAAGCCAAGATCTACTTATGATTTTCAAGTTGACAAACGCCTTGTTTGGCTTCCGGGATAAATTTTATTCATTCTTTTTCTTCTTGAGCAAGAGATGGGCAGTGGAAGATCCAGTTCCATAGGTCATGAAGCAATATAAAATCAGCATTCTTTATCTGTAGAGCTGCCACGGAATTTTTAAAGGTGTCAAAAACTGCACATTACCAAATTAAGTGTATGAGTACATACGACTTGTTTACCGGTATCTTAAGGGAGTGTCTTAGAAGTCTACCGCTTCCTATTCTTCAATGCGTTGTTCTTTTCATACTTTGCATCGATTTCCATGTATAAAAATAAATAATAAATAAATATACTGCATACCGGTGACCTTTTATTTACCGTTCTTTCAGCTTTTAAATGACGATCTGTGAAATGTACGCAGATGGGTTGTCATGCGAAAGCACTGATTCTCACCCTTTCATCGATTTCAGAGATACATTTTCTATACACATGTTCTAAAAGATCGACTGATAGCGGTTTGTGTTTATTGAAAAACAAAGCGAGAGATCAGTCCGGTTGTAGATTAAATCGAAAAGTTGATACTCAGAGTGACACGACTGATGCCATTGAGAGAAGCCCGGTTTTCAACTCCGCTCGATAATCGAAGACTCTAAAAAATCTTTTAGAAAATCCAATTCATTTTGAAAACTAGGTGGGACATCTTGGAATGTGTTTCAAAGACACCTGCACTGGATTCCGAAGAATCTCAAAAGAACCCCAGGACGATCACCTGGGCGTTTGGCCGATTTCTTCATGAAACCTGAACGAAAGACATGACGCTCTTCGTGTCACTAGAGCAAGGAGGATCGATTGGAGCACTCTGGCACGCGACTGGTACAAATGGAGACGCTTGTGACCCCCGCTCAAACAATTCTATCATCATCTGGTCTACAGATGATACAGATGAATGTACACATGCAACTGGCAGAACCAGCTTGCCATCTAGCGAGTTTCTTCACGTTCCCTGAGTCCGGGAACAAAACCTCCTAGATCAATCCTAGCGCTGACATGCACCATAAGTGGAAGGGTGAGAGTACCTCCACCAGATGATGAATGACAAGTCATCGTACGCTTCCGGACCTCCGAGAATAAGTGCGCCCCAGTGTTGTTTTCTGGAGTTTGACATCGTGAGAGGCCACAGCTAAATGCAGCTCGCTCCGAGAACCTTCCAAATTTCGAGATCATTCGAAAGGTGCTATAGTGCCAACCAGTCGAATACACGAAATGAGTGCATGCAGGAAAGTCGGAGGATGCACAAGCAGCCGCAGGCGATCAAAGGTTCAGGTCCCGCCTATGTTATCTATGCCTGTCATCTCTCTAGATTCGGTGAACTGGTACTGAACTTGACTGGAAGGGGAAAAAACAGTGTTGTTATCTATCGGCCACCGAAATGCATTGCATAGACTTCAAATGCACTCAAATCACCTCCACGACATCTTTTTGTTGGATGCGTGACGCATATCAAGGCGCTTATCAACGTCACGGTTATCCTCCATCTCGTGCCCTTTTAATAGTGGAAGTCATCAATGCAATGAAATTGGTATTTTGAAAATTTTCGTACTTCAGACTCGCCTTAAATTAGGACTATTTTGCCTTGTCATTAATATTGTCGTGGCAAAGCAAAGTGAAAGCAAAAAACACAAAATTGCAATTTTTTTGCCTTCATCAAAATGGTTCTTTCGGCCACAAATTTCCAGACGATGCTTGTGTGTCATAACACCTCTCCGGAAAAAGAAGGCTTGATGAATGTGTAAAATTATTAATTTCAATTTAGCAAAATTGAATGTTCTTAAACGAAAATGTTGAAAAAACCTGAAACTTCATATTCTATTTTTAAATTTATAGTCTACTTTTTATAATTTAATTTATACAGTTATCTATAAAGTTATATGTCATAAAAAACGGTTCCAGAGGCAGTACTAACAGTTATATGTAGGCAGGAGACGTGACACCCAATTGATAAAGAAATGAAATAAAAAATAAAGTTCTTTTCAGGGTACGCCTGGGGTCGCCTTTTAGCGCACTTCAAGAAAGCGTCGGTTGTCGGCACTCCGAATCGAGGTGTTTGGTTCAGGCTCCCTTCTGATGTGGAAAAGGCTCATACTCACCTGAGGCCTGTGAATTGGTACCGGATTTCGGATTTTTCTGCTCTTTTGTCCTTCACTGATAAGTGCAGTTCAAGTCGAGTGTGAATCGTGAGAGACAAACAACAGGAACCAGGAACCAGTGTTGCCCAACGCATCAGACGAATTGGCGTTCAGATCTAATGATCAAATCATGCTCAGATCTTTTTCTGCATTTTTAGACTCTCTTCCTACCTTACATAGGCCTCATATGAAGTGTTACCTTTAATCGTCCCATCCGATTTAAACCGCACCAAGTGATCTTTTGTTACACATCTCCAAGGGTGCGTTAAAAAACCTTTCTGCAGAAAAGCCTGAGCTTATCGTGGCGATGAGTATCTTGATTGTGAACTGTTTTTGAAAGCAAGGCCTGAAGCAAGTTTCATGGATGCATCGAGGTGCGACCAATTCATCAATTGCATTAGGACAATTATGGGGATCAGTCCTAATCGGAAGGAGGCATACTGAATTTCCGTCTCCAATCCCTCTCTTAAGTTTCTAGGAAACCTTCAGCAGCTGTCCCTTGATGCGAGTGTTTTTATTTAAGTTTAAGGGATGCGTATGTTTTATGGGATGATACGCAACTGATATGATTTGCGGTTGCCCCTCTCGACTAGGATAAATCCCAATTATGGTTAAGGTAAAGATGAACGTTAGAGTAGTGTGCCCTATTCGGGGTACGCCACACATTATCCGCGCACGGGATATCGTGAAGGCAATTTGATTGCGTTTCTGGCGTAGACAATGACTTGTGGTCGACATTAGACCCATGAACTACCATGGTAAAAATTCACCGAACCCAGATGGAAAAGGTTTGGCTGGCCTGGACGGTACCCGAACCAATAACCGAGGTTCAAGGTACGTACGACGACCGGCGTCTACTCTATCTACGCTACAACACCACCCCTTTTCTTTCCCGTTCGAAAGCGCCGCTTTGCAATATTTTACACACAAGTGCCCACTTTTGAAAAAAAAATATTAATTAGATCGGATTCCTTCCTTTAAAATACCCTTCTTGAATTGAATGATAAAGGACGGATAAAGGAAGGCGCTACTGAATCCTTTGGCGGGATGCGCCACGCATTCTACTTCTGCGGGATGTTGTGGAGGCGATTTGAATACGTGATTAGCCAAACGCCAAATGACTTGCGATGACCAGCCAGTGAACATGTCGGTGCTTTATCCTTCCCAGACAAGACTGGTACCAATTCACCGATCCCGGCTGGATGACAAACTTGGTTAGCTTGGGCGGAAGATCGAAACCAGGAGCTTGCTATCGGGCCGGTACCTCCTCCGACTGCGCTTCACGCGCCCCTGCCTTCTTGAATTAGGATAAAGAATTTTCCATCCGATAGAAATGAGTGACATAGAAAGTAGCTAATTTCGCAAAGAAAATCTGGTAATTGACCACCACTGTATTGACCCAAGGACTACGGTGTGCTTATGCCATTTTTCTCTTCCCTCGAGACAATTGCCTCGTGAGGACTTTTTTATCTTCTCGGTAGGTGGTGACAGCATGCCGATAGACGATTATGAGTAGCAGCGTGAGAGCCTTCCAGAAAATGCCTTTCTAACCTGCCAACAGTGCTGAGCAGAACCGCCGAAAGCCTGAGCAGTGCTAGTCTACCTGCTCTAATTATGCCAATGATCATGGGTATTGATAAAACTTTTTCCGAGTATCATGTAAACCATTGCTCAGTGACTTTGAGAAAAATTATAGATAGAAGCTATTCATGCAATCAAAGAAGTGCTACGGACAATGTGGCTAACACCCTAAAGCCTTTTATGACGGTAACTTATGGGAAGTGTCCTATGTCAAAAATATACGCATCTTGAAGCTCTACGGAACGCAGAGAACCAGGCTTTGTTCACATAAAAGCAATCATTGGCATGAGTCCAGTAGAGCTAAACAAAGGACTGAATGACTTTCAAATAGGGGATGTGTGATGTTAAAATTAATATTTATTCCTATTGGATGAGACAACACGCTAGAAAGCAAATGCAGCAACAGCCGCATGAAAAAAAAAACTATGAAAAGAGAGCACAGAGGCTTAAATCAGATAAACAATGGAGCAACTCATTCATAGCATATGTGGTTTTATTGGACTTAAACTGTACATTATGATAAGACCATTTCTAGTTTATTTTTATTCTAAAAACCTCCAGTATTTAAGATAGTTATTCCGTGCTCCAAAGTACCAGCCACATTGGTTCTGAGGCCGATTCGAATAAATCAGATTCGTCACTTCATCAAACCTGGTTAAAAGGATTATGTGAAGAAGAGCATTTTCGAAAATCCCACAATCTTGGGTTGATTCAGATGAAAGTAGCTTTAACAAGAAGGATTTTTGGGTTGCCCAAATACATGATTTATCTTCGAATTTCACATCGGATATCGGAGTCAGATAGGACATCAGGTTTCTGATCAAAATCAGTTATCCGAATCCTCCTAAAGTCCGATCTGGTAAATATCATACACTTCAACCTCTCTAAGATCCCGCCTTTTTAAAAATCCCATTATTCGCATAATCCTTTCAGCCAGGGTTTGAAAAAAATTTCTGATCTGAGTTATCCAAATTGGCGTCGGATCCAATTTTTAATCACTACAGAGATGGCTAATGCTTTGGAGCACAGAAAGACTGCCTTGAATACTGGAGGTTTTTTCTTGACTCTTTAGGGTTTTAGGGATGGTTACAAGGAGGCTTTAGGTCCCAAACCGTTAGAAGGAAATGCATGTATCTATTTCACTAGGAACGAGAAATTCAAATACGTTTCGATTTTCGACTTGAGCAATATTTGAGAAAGCTTCGATACGTTCTTCTGTATATTTCAGCCTGCTAGCTTTCTTTTATGGAATGCTGATCAGGTCAGAAGATAAAGCGCACATTTCACGAGGAATACAACTGTGAACAACGCTAATAAATGCAAATTTTCTATCTGCGTTCAACTCGATGTCAAGTACATAGTTCTACTTTTTGAGCAGTTTACACTGTGGTGTTTACATAGCGTGAACAGGTAAAGAGGACAAACCCGGTCTCATTACCATTTATCATTGCGAAAGTGGTTCCGGTGTAGCGAAAAAAGAGTGGAGAATAAAGGGGAAATAAACAAGAAGGAAGGCCAGCGCTAGTGATTGCCGTACATGGGGTGTGCCATATACCCATCGTTTAGGGGTTTCAACAAATTTAGTGTCAACTTGTCCTGAGCAATGACACTGACTTTCGATCATGATCCTTGTGATTCTTCATGAACGCGGGATTCGCCGCCTCGCTCCACTGCACGGGACAACCTCCAAGGAAGAATTGTAGTGACTTTAGTCCAGTCTAGCAAATATGACGGCCGCTTCTACTATTAAATTGATCGGGAAGTCCTAGTAGGGACTGCTTCAAAAGTTCAGAACTTCCGATTCTCCATAGATATCCTTGATCTACCACGTGGATGTTGTAGAGCATTCTCAAAGCTTGTTTAGAAAAGGTATATACGCGCGTAGGCGCTTCCTTGGGTTTAGGTGCAATGTCAATTCCACAAGAGCATCTTCAAGCAGTCACCTTCTGCGACGTGGTGCCGCGGAACTGGAGTGACGGCGGCAGTCCGCAACATCAACAGTGCATCGAGGAGAAAATCACTACCATCAACACTGTCAACCGCTGATTTGGTCGGTCCTTGAAAGGAGTCACGGGCTTCGAGAACAGATCTGGGTCAGAACATCTCAAGCAGTGTAAGGGTTCGCTGTCCTCGAAGCTGTCAAGGAGATCCTGAGGCTACCACCCGAGTCTCGCTAGAAGACTCGGATGTACCCAATCGACAGTCGTCTGCCGCCTCCAACCCTTCGAAAATTGCTGACTGTATGTGTTCCGCTTGCCTTGAGTGATAGCATACGGTTCACCTGCATATCCATCTGCAAGTTTCTCCTTCTCTGCCCGCCTCCCAATGAGTTTCTGGAAGACATAGTTATCGGAGAGGAGAGTTGGTTCTCTACGAACCTAATCCACGCCATGCCCTTTGGCTACTTGGGGGAGAAGAGCCGCCTACGAAGCAAAGTGGAAGGTGCACCTCAAGAAGGTTCTTCCAGGCTGTTTTTGGGAATCGAAGGAAGCGTGTACAACAAGCTGCCCTGCAAGGGGATACAGTCACCGCTGTCGTTGACGCCACTCATCTCCAGAAACTCGAGGAAGCTCTTAGGGAAAAGCGGCCGAGACTACCTTCGGTGCACTTTTTTCACCAAAAAAAGTCGAGGAGTTGTGCTGAGAGATCTATCCCATCCGCCATATTCTCCTGGCACAGTCAATCACTTGCTCCGCTCCCAGAAAGCTTTATTAGCTAAGAAAAGTTTCACAAAGTCTGAAAACTTAAGACGGGTGGTAGACGACTTCTTCGAAGTCCGGTCTCGCCATATCTGGGAAAAGAGGACCGAGGCTATCGATTATTATCTATCCTATCAAGACTTTCCGATCAACCTAGATACCGCGATATTGCAAGCAGTTGTATAGCTGCAAAGTAAATCCAAAAAAAAAGAATGTGGATATCCAACAGAATGCGTGGCACACATACCACAAAGGGATAGATTGATGCCGTATCTTATCATTTATTTTTTAAGCTACTCAAAAGAATAAGAAACTAGAAGCGCCGCGCATCGCGCTTCGATGTACAGTACCGGACGCGTCTTTTGAATAGACGCCGAAAAAACCGCAAAAGTGCGGGTTTTTCGGCGTCTATTCAAAAGACGCGTCCGGTACTGTACTACCGTGAAAGCAGGTTAAAAGTGAGCTCTACAACTGCAATGACTTTGTGCGGTGAACCATTGCCAAAGACACATTTTATCTCACTATCCGTGCATGACAACAACTGCTGTTATAAACTGTATTGTGCTACCGAACGCCCCATTCGAGAGTTGAATCAATAATTCTCCCGTTCTGGCTGATTCTTAGATCCGTGGTCGTTCGGTTCACATTCTTTTTTTTCAATCCTGCAAAGGAACTATGACGGCATATCTACCGTTTTCACGTTGAAATGGACAGTTTTCAAATCAAAATGGACACTTTTCAGGTGAAGTTGGACACACTTCTAAGCTGGCTTCAAGAGTTTCGAAATTAAAGCAAACGAACTCTTCTACATCGAACGAAACTTCAGGCAGGTCCAACTACGGACTTAATAAGAGGGTTAGAATAATTTTTTTTTGTTCAAGGAAAATTTGATACAATTTTTTTTTGAAATTTTTTGGTTTACTGGCCCCAATAAGAGTAATAACTTTATAAAGTTTTTATTTTTAGAGAAAAGTAATAACATAAATTTTATCTTAGCGAAAAAGCAAGCATACATCGCATTAAAACATAAAGTAGCTCCTTGCTCTCAAAAAGTTCGCCGCAACTTTTATTTGACTGATAGTGCAAATGCCACTTAAATGTGTTCGAATAAAAATCGCGACGTCTTGGATGAATGAAAGGCGCAAACTATTCTTTGACACTGCCCGCTTTCCTGCTCTTTAGAACAAATTTCAAACCATTATGTTTCACCTTTAATAAAAAATTTATAAAATTTTAAACAAAGTGTTCACTTATTGGGTAGGTGATTTAAAACTTCAAACAAAGTTGTACTAAAATTTTCCTTAAAGAAAAAATTATTCTCACCTTTTTTGGAGAGTCTCTAGTTTGATGTAGAGAAAGCTTATTTCGATTTGAAAGAGTTCACCATGACTTCTAAAGTCTTGTGTTAGCGTTAAAGAGTGTCCAATTTGTTTTGAAAAGTGTCAAATTTGACGTAAAATATACCAGACTTGATTTGAAAAGTGTCCAGTACGGAATGAAAATCGCACATAATGTCCATGCAGAACCTTCATTTTTAAAAAATAATTTTAACTAAAAATTCTCCCTAACTCCACGCAGTGAATATAATATATTGTACACAGCCGATTCATGAAGTGTTTAAAAATATGATCTTTGTGTAGAAGTTCAACTCACGTCGCGTAAATAATAGAGCCACGATTCCAGCACAGATTTCTGTTTTCAATGCTGACAGTCAGACCGAAGCGTGCCCATGCGAAGCTGCACAATTTCAGTTCGCAGCAGTTCTAATGAAAAACCGCCACGCTTTTCGATCAATCGCTGCGAATCATTCTATGTAGCAGTGCTAACATCTGCACAAATGATGGACGAGGACTGATTTAAATTCCGGATTTCAAAAAGCGCGCTGAATCATCGTTCAAATTTTGAGGTGGGTTGAATTCGGCGCACAAAGTTCATCTTCAGGAAGGTTGTAAATTAGTGGGTGGCAGATGTTGCCAACACAACGAAGTAAATGGTGATGATTTAAGTGGTACCCCCTGTTCTAATGGTAAGATCAAAGTTACGTCTAATTAGCAGTACAGTAATAGTACTAGCCAATACATTAGCATAATAATAAGAAAATAAAGTCTTAGCGGTTATTTTTGGCCTTTTTTATGTTTTAAGTTTCCTAAGGAATCCATACCAAAAAAGCGATTCTTCTATGTGTCGCTGTTACCCAGCGGTGGCGATGTCCGTTCCTCCACGTGGTGCCACTGGAAACTGCCCGCTCTGCGAGCTAAGCCAAACACGGACATTCGATTGCAGGCGACAGGCCCTTGTGACAGGCCGGCCTACGAACACCCATGTCACATCACATGGTGCATGTCAGTTCACGTATACCGAGATAGTGCTACGGCGTCCGCGGGAGCCGACGCGCACTCGCAAAGCCCGGCGAGTGTGGAAAGTATGCGAGGGTCCCTGATGCGAGGACGGCATCGGGGGGCAACTGAGCTAGTCCGAAAGTCCCGTAACGTAAGCAGGACCCGCGTGGCAACGCTGAATGTGGGTACGTTGACGGGCCGCTCGTGCGAGTTGGTTGAAGCACTGGAGCGTAGAAGAGTTGATCTCTGTGCGGTGCAGGAGACGAGGTGGTCCTGCCGCAAGTCAAGGGACATAGGACGTGGCTTCAAGGCCGTTCTATGTGGAAGTCCCAGGACCACCAGTGGAGTTGGAGTCATCGTCTCCGAACGATTTCGTGACTCGATTGTTGGCGTCGAACGCTTTGACGATCGATTGATGAAGGTCGTTGTCGCCGCTAAGGAGCGACTCTATCACTTCTTCTCTGCGTATGCTCCACAGACTGGCTGCTCCGATCAAGCCAAGGATGAGTTTTGGAACCTGCTTGATGAGAAGACAGCAGAGGTACCGTCGAAAGATGTCATCATAGTCGCTGGTGACCTTAATGGGCACGTAGGTGCTGCGAAAGACGGGTACAGCTGTCATGGTGGTTTCGGATACGGAACACGAAACGCCGATGGTGAGCGTATTCTTGATTATGCGGAATCGCATAACCTCACCATAGTGAACACCGTCTTCCGAAAACGCGACTCGCACCTTATCTCATACTACAGTGGGAGTACCAAGTCTCAGATAGACTTTCTCCTTGTGAGAGATCGCGACCGGAGTCTTGTTACAGACGCGAAGATCGTGCCGTATGAGACGGTCGCCCCACAGCACCGACCGCTGATCTGCACTTTGAAGATCGCCCCTCCGAGGCTGAAGCAGGTCGAGCGATGCGGTGCAGCAAGAATCAAGTGGTGGCGAATGAGAGAGAAGGAAGCAGCTGTGATTTCTCGCGTGCGGTTACCGACAGTCACGACTGTCGACGAAACTTGGAAGAAGGCGACCGACGCGATTCGTCAAGCTGCACAGTCGGAACTCGGCATTACGAAGCCTGGGCGACGGAAGGTCGACAAGCAGGCCTGGCTGTGGACAGATGACGTGAAAGCAAAAGTGCGAGAGAAGAAGTCGCTTTATCACGTGTTTCTCGGCGAAAAGACAGCTGATAACTGGCGGAAGTACCAAGAAGCGAAGAAAGCTGCAAAGAAGGCCGTGGCTGTTGCAAAAGCCACTCATTATGAAGATGTCAACGAGAACCTCGAGTCACGCGATGGTGAGCGGTATCTGTACCGACTTGCAAAGTTTCGCCAACGGCAGACCGAGGATATTGAGAAGTTCTTTGGCATCAATGATGAGAACGGCCATCTTCTTACAGACCGCAAGAAGGCATTGAAGCGATGGCGCGACTACTTTGAGGAAATCTCTACGGTAGAGTTCCCTCATCCAGCCATCCCTTCAACGGCTCCAACCCACGGCCCCGTTCAGAAGATCACCGTGGAGGAGATTGAAGCGGCTTTGAAGAAGATGAGGCCAGGCAAAGCAACTGGGCCCGACGATGTGGCAGCAGAACTGTGGAAGTCGAAGTTTTGGTACCCTGCTGAGTGGTTGGCGAAGTTCTTTAATCAGGTTGTGGCGGAGAAAAAAGTGCCTGAGTGTTGGCGCCAAAGTACGACGATTCCGATTTGGAAGAAGAAGGGCAGTCCTGCAGACTGCTCCAATTACCGTCCGATTCGCTTGCTTTCGCACAGCATGAAGATCTTTGAGCGAATTGTCGACGGACGAATTCGTGACATCGTCCAGCTTTCCAGCAATCAGTGCGGCTTCGTGGCTGGCTGTGGCACTGTTGATGCCATACATGCCGTCCGCCTCCTGTTAGAGAAGCATCGCGAGAAACAGAGGCCAGTGCATATCGCCTTTCTCGACTTGGAGAAGGCCTTCGACCGCGTACCGCGTGAGGTTATATGGTACGCCTTGCGACAACACAACGTACCTGAGGAACTTATAGAGTGGGTGCGGATGCTCTACTCTTGCCCAAAGAGTCGAGTTCAAGCTGCAGCTGGAACCTCGATGGAGTTTCCCATCTCTGTCGGGGTACACCAGGGGTCTGCGCTTTCCCCACTCCTCTTTGTTGTCGTCATGGATGCCATCACACGAGACCTTCAGAAGCCCGTCCCCTGGACGTTGCTTTATGCCGATGACGTGATGCTCGCTAGCGAAGATAAAGGTGATCTCGAGCGAGAGGTGCAAGCTTGGTGTGATCGCTTGGAGCGGTTTGGACTCAAACTGAACGTGAAGAAGACCGAATATCTAACGACAGACGTTACTGAGTCCAGCTCCATCAAGGTTAGCGGCATCGAGCTTCCACGCACTGCGGTCTTTAAGTATCTGGGATCAGCAGTCGCGTCTGATGGCAAACTGATGGTCGAAGTGAATTCACGCGTGAGTGCAGCTTGGTCCAAGTGGCGCTCGTTGACTGGCGTGCTCTGCGACAAGAAGATACCAGAGCGCTTTAAGTCGAAGATCTACAGAGCAGTCATCCGGCCAGTAGCGATGTACGGCGCTGAGTGTTGGCCTGCCACTAAGGAAGTTGAAACGCGCCTCAGCGTAATGGAAACGAAGATGCTGCGCTGGATGGCTGGAGTCACGCGCCTGGACCGCATCCGAAACGATGCTATTCGGCAGAAGTTCGGTGTCGCGCCCATAGCGGACAAGATGCGCGAAGCTCGCTTGCGATGGTACGGCCACGTTCTGCGTGGAAAGGAAGACAGCGTCCGCAAGATAGGCCTTAACTTCGAGGTAATAGGAAAGCGGCCTAGAGGGCGTCCGAAGCAGCGCTGGGCTGATACGTTACATTTGGACTTGAAAGTAGCTGGTGTCCACCCTGATCTAGCGCTGGATCGGGAAAGGTGGCGTCATGACACCAGGATAGCGGACCCCGCCACGGAGCGGGACAAACGCTGAAGAAGAAGAAGAGAAGAAGAAGAAGAAAGTCGCTGTTACCCAGCACGTGGACGCTTTCACGGTATTAGAACAGCTATTATTTCTGTTTCATATGCTTCCATTACGGGTGTGTGGTAGCGGAGTCTGAGTGGCACTGGCTGTGTATGAGCTCCGATTCATGGCTCCTGGTTCGTATTTCCTGTCCGGGCCAACGAAAACCTTTCCTCCCTCCATAGTCTTCAGCTAAATCTGGCACCACATTCAGAAAGAACAAAACACCGAGTACTTGTCCATCAGCTGGTCACCGCAAATCATTGTGAGGGAGAAATATGTATGAGGGAGAAATATGTATTTCCGTTGAAGGGATTCGAGAATGGATGTGTTCAGTATGCCGTTATTTCAAGCTTCGCTGTGGCTTGAGCATGTTCAATCTCTTCCATACCCTTCTGCCTATGAGGTGACAGCGCAAACAAGGCCGTTTTCGAGCCATTGGCGATTACAGGATGTTTCAAAAATAACGTGATGAAGGCTTTTATATTTAATGTGACTACAAACAGGACAACGCATAAATAACAACAACATAAACATTTTTTCTTCTTATTCGCAGTTCCGCCCTTACTTCTTTGTAGAAATATAGTTTAGTCAGTGTTTTAACACATTTGCTCAAGCCTGGAGCGGCTGGTAGAGAGGCTATATGTTGTTACAGGATGTTTTGTTTAGCCAGCATACATACAGACAACATGTAGCCTCTCTACCAGCCGCTCTAGGCTTAAGCAAATGTGTTAAAACACTGTTACTAGTAAGGTCTTCAGCTTAAACGGTTCCATGCTCATATCAGCGGCCGGCCCATCCCCGTATCACGGGTGGGTGCTGACAGACCTGGAGGATATCGCGGATGTTACGTGCGGTCAAACAGCGCCGGTGGTGTAAGGCGAACATCGCTGCCCGGAAAGCAGAAGATGCGGGTTCGAGTCCCGCCTGGAGCAAGAGTTTTGATCGCAACAAAACATCCTGTAACAACATATAGTTTAGTCAGTTAACTAATTTCACTTTGTGTCACAGATGGCTTTTAACTTCTTGTTTCTCATATTGTGTTTTCTGCGATTTACCGTGTCCATGTTGTGTTCTTTTTCTGGCCACTAATTGTGCAAATAAATAAATAAATAAACACTAGGCAACACCATATCGACCGGATTCGAAGTGGCCTCCCTTGGCGCGAATATAGAGGTCTTGGTGAAGTTTGCTGTGATGGGCCACAGGCTAGGTGGAGACAGCCGGTTCCACTCCCGGCGCAGAGATTCCTTCAGAGACTCCAGGCTTTGGTGGCGCATGGCGCAAACCATGGCCTTCAAAATGGACCACACGCTGAGGTCCGGTGGAGTCAGATCCGGGGAGTTCGATGAAACTTCTGCAGACGTGATAAATCGCGGGAAATCGGCCTTGCACCACTCCTGCATGCTCTTCGCCCTATGTTCAGAGGCTGAGTTTTTTTTTTAAAACATCCATGCGCATCGCCGAAGTGCTGCTGGGCCCAGGGACGTGGTCTCTCCGCTATGAAAATTCCGCGTCGACCGCTCACGGATTTTGACGATGTCGACGACGTGGCCAGACTCTGAAAACCATACCATATTTTGGCGGTTGTAAGCCTCCTCCACGGTGAACAGCCTCTTGTTATTGAACAGTGTTCGTTCTCACCCGTGATCTGCAGTCCACACCTTGTGCTGGCAGCATCGACGAAGCCGTTCGTACTTGTTCTTGCCGGTCAGATGCTGGACTTTATGGGACTTGTAGCGTTTGATTCCGATTTCCTTTTTGGCCATTTGGTGTACTGGCATGAGACAGACAGTGGGCGATTATGTTCATGGAAATCCTTGAATTTGGAATTATTCGCTTTCCGATGATTTTCCTGACCAGCGGCGGTACTGACAGCGCGATTTCTTTCACGTCCCGGACGATCACCTTCATGAGCAAGCTCTCTGAATCGAAGGATTGCTGTGGAAGAAGTTTCATTACCACCTTCTTTGACACGCCGAAATCGCAGAGTGATGGTTTGACATCTTGAGAAAAACCGTAACTAGAACAAAATCGAACTTGAAAACTATACCAGGAGAAAAAGATGTGCCAAAAAACCGCGCTATTGCTATCATGCTGCGGATCGATACACTCGTGTGTGAAAATGGCAAGAATTGGTTACGTTTTTTCGGACCATCCTGTGTACACCTGTGGCAAAGTGGATTTATTCGCAGTAGAAAATCCTTCTAATATCAGGTGAGTCCTATGCATGTAGCTTCTTTCAGCAAATACTTCTGTCATGCTCAGAAACTTCTAGCCTGTGGCTACAATGACAGATGCAGATACTCACCACTACACTACCGAGGAAGGAATAGTGAGGGTACGTGTGGTGAAATTCGAAAAGGGATCCGGATGCCCGTGCACCCGATACCAGGTTCCTGGTTCGGATTTTCCGCCCGAGCCAACCAAGCTTTCCAACCATTTGGGATCGGAGAATCGACTCCTCTGGGAAGGATAAAGCGCTGACTTGTTCATCGACTGGGCACCACAAATGATTGTATGGCCAAATACGCGCTCAAATTCCCTCCACGATATACCGTGGAGGTAGAATACGTAGCGCACCCCAAAAAGGATTCAGTAACGCCGTCCTTATCCCTTTTATTCTGTTATAATAAAAATCTAGGTCGCCTTATCTGCCACAGTCAAATGTAGATTACTATTAAGGAGGTAATTGGGTTTTCCAATTTTGCTGATAGTGAGTTTTGAATGGCTTCGTTTTCTCGGCAGCTAACGATGGTTTCATGAACAAAATCATTTCTATTTACATTTTTAATTATTTTTTATTTAGTTTTCAAATTTTTGCGCGTCATGCTTGCGCAGTTGACAAGCTAATCTTCTCTGTATTGTTGCAATTTTAGTATATGTTCAGGAATGACATTGGCCATGCTATAACTCTGCTAAAGCGTTGCTTGCTGGAGTTGGAGTTAGCTCAGCTCGTGAGCATCCCAAGACTTTAAATGTATTTTGCGTTAAAACATAGTGAATTGTTTGAAATATGTTTTGCGTAAATTTGACGCATAAATAAATAAGTAAATAATTATAACAGTATTGAACGACAAGATGCAAGTCACAGGCTTTAGATTTGAAGATGCGTTAGCTCAAGCTTTTTGCCAGTTCTCTAGTTCACTTTCAACGACATCTATAGATCTGCGATTTCATCGACATCTATATGACTATTACTGTAGCGCAGTCGGGGAAGGCGCCAGCTCTCGCAGGCAGTCCGTGGTTCAGTGGTAGCCAACCAATTATAGGCCAAATACACGTCCAAATGGCCTCTACGATATTCCGTGGAGTTAGAGAGTGTGGCGCATACCGAAAGGAATTGATTAACGCCGGCGCTTATTTTTTTTTATTTATGGCGGAAGCGAAATATTGAAGAATAATCCTATGGAGCGATGGTGTGAAGTAACGTCTATAGCATGAGTTGAAGTTTTTCTAGAGTAGAATTCATGGAGGAGGAAACTCTCGTTAACCTAGGTGTTTAGGTCTTGATGAAACCACAAGCAGTGAGTTTCATAAAAAAACACCCAAAGTTTTGCCAACTCGTATTTTAAGATACATATAATCGAGCCGTTAGACAACTGTGAAAAAATTGGATGAGAAAACAATGAACGAGAAGAGACACATCCAAAATGTCCCACCTGGGGTCGTCGGCATTTCTGGATAATGTTCGCAGCAATGTATGAATATGCCCGGGGCAAATCACCGGAAGACTATTATATATGGAGACAGCGATACGCAGGCATTAGCCCCCTCCTCCAGCAGCAGAAGCACAAGGGCTTTCATCAACACACATACACATCCACGGGAATCGTAGAGAATCCGGCTGAGCAAGTCGCCTAAAAATCGCGCTGAATTGTCTAGCGGAGGCTCGAGGTATTCTCTGAAGTTCACTTGAGCCAGTTCCCACCGATAATTGGGCCATGAACGAGGCACTAAACACGTCGTAGACGATTTGACGCTAAAAAGAAACACATGGGAACGAAGTGACTCCGGCGGCCCACATTGACTCCTTCATGTAGGATGGGCCCCGACCAAAAAAGGCGTGTCAATTATAAAAGCAATTTGTTTAAATGACATAAGATATGAATAAGGTAAATAGACGCTCAAATTCTTCGCCAGTGCTCACTACTGTATTACTGTTTGCTACGAACAATTGTGAACTGATTGTGATTTTCCAGAAAACAACAAATAAAATTCATTGGTCCATTTTTTCAAAAAGGTTTTTAAGCTTACATCTGACTATCAATCCAACTTTATGCTTTTCATCAAACTCAAATCTTGCTACAGTTTAAAAAAATAGATAGGAGTGTGAAGATTAGTGCAGAACACATTTTATGTTGAGGACCCGTACCCAAGTTGCTCGCCAGAAAAAACCAGTGCCACGCGGGTGAAAACTCGTCGGGTAACCTCAAACTTGGGTAATTAAACCGTTTATTATATAAAATACGAAATCACATACGACCTAAGTGAAAGAAATATTTCCGATACAGTAGGAGAGAAAAAGACCTGAAAAATAGAAGAAGCTAAGTGAGAAAATCGATCTCTGCGCTGGTTATATCGCGACGTCGAGCTTTGTTTTCCTTCGCCGCTTAGATCAGCCGTCTGGATAACATTCCAAGCTACCAAGCTAAATGCCAACAACATTTCACAGTGATCAATCTACCAAGAAATTACAATAGTGAAATCTGAACTCCATAGTGATCAATCTACCAAGAAATTACAATAGTGAAATCTGAATTTGGTCGACTCGACGACACTCCCGGCCTCAGTATGGTGCGCTCCTCGACGGTCCACCGCTGCGGCTCCGTAGTTCGTCGAGTTCTCTTTTCGCTGCCTCAATTCTTCTCCTGGCCTCCTTCCTTTTGTCCGGAACATCACATAGCGCTCGATGGTGTCGGTAGTCCTTTTTTGCCAGATCGCTGAAGCAGGTCTCTTTAACGCGTACACAGTACCAGCAAGGTCTCAGCGTCGTTCTGCATTCACCAGTACGCGAGCAGTAATCGAGACAGATATCGCATAGACCTTTCCACACGACGATATTGTGACGTACGCTGCTATCTGTGTACACGGAGCACGAATCAGAGAAGTGCTCACCGGTCAGATCGCAGAACGAGCATTGCATGCGTGGGTCGATACCCTGTGACCATACCTCACTCTTTCGATACGGGAACTTCTGGATGTCATTTTCCATGACCATAATCCAGTCTTCTAGAACCCGGACGCGACTACGGGGTTCGCTTCGATTTGAGGGGTCTATTTTCCTAGCCTTAGGGGCAGGTTCACCTTTCTCCTCTACCCCTTCCGTCTTCGAGTTCTTGACTGGCTTGCTGATGTCAGCGGATTTCACCCTCTCTTCCTTGGGAGGTTCTTCCAATCCGCTTACCTCTTCAACCATTCGTTCCCAGTACGCGTTGTCGTCGAGGTTTTCCCGCTCACAGTTCTCGTTGGACTCAGCCTTTGGTGTTTCATCGTTATTGTTGTCGTTTTCACTCCGAGTGCTACCTCTTTCCTTTTCTGCCATTTTCTCTTTTAGGCGCGAAAGCTCCACCGACTGCCTTTGTATCATCTCTTGGAGCTCAGAATAACGCGTAGTTGATTTTTCCTTCTCGATATTCGCTACTCTATCCACTTCCATACGCACCAGAGTTCCAAGCTGTGCAGCGTTGTTGACCAGTTCGCGTTTCCTAGCGGTTTTCTCTATTTCGGCTAGGTACTTTTCGATTTCTTGTATGGTAGCTTCCAGAACCATCCTCTGCTCGTTCATCAGTTTCAGAACCGACTTTGATTTAGAGGAAAGTTCTCCTTCACCGATAGGATAGCCTTGTTTGTTGAAGCGCGCCTTCCAGAAGATCAAATTGGTGAGTATGTACCTGCTACCGAGACGCGTAATTTTTTCTCTAGTTACTTCGGCTGTTCTAAGACAGCGACTTGCTCCCAGGATCTGTTCCGCAACTCCAGCTAGAGTCGACTCGTCTTTGATATGCTTCCACTGAATCCTTAGCAGCGACGCGATGTTGACTTGTGCTTGTAGCGCCTCGAAAACGCGTTCCAGATCCTCATCAATTTGTGGTGCAGGAGGGTAGCGAAGACTCAGCATACGCGACAAGAACGTCGTATCACCATCCAGCTCGGCGGAGCTCATTCTGAAATACGAGAATTGGAGAACGCGCATACAACGCGTAATACCTGTCGTTAGAATGCATAAAGAAGACTCGTGCTTTTTGTCGTTCAGAAGCGTTAGTGATGTATTAGGCATGCGTTCTTTCGCGCCGTAAAGATCACAACAGTTTCTCATGCACTTTGCGAATGACCTGCTTCGAAAGCAATAACGGGACGCGAAAGCAGATACGAAAAAACAGCAGGAGCGTGCGTAGGACTATCCTGAACGCGTACCACACCAGACTTAGACCACAAGTGGAAATACATATGTATGTCGCTCCCACCAATATTAAAAGAACTATTAGTGTAATAAGCGTCGTTTTGTACCACTGCATGAAGACATTTACAATATGGTATATGTCCGGCCACTGAACTTCACTTAAGTTGTTAGTACGTCCGTCAAGCCACATATTCACCATTGCCTGAGCCGAGTGCGTGAATTTCAGAATCCCTCCGACTTCAAAGGTCGATTGAAGGTTTCCGCACGACACCGTGCATACAATATGAACGCGTGCCTTAGTGAAACTGAAATATAGGGTGGATTCTGTTCCCTTCTCGTCGCACTTAATCGCAAAACTGTCTTCTTTGCATTTAATTTCTGCTTGCGTTGATTTTGAAGAGGTGCATGTGACTTTCGCCAATGCTCCCTTGGCGCAGTTATAGCATCCATGCAGAACTGCGTTGCTGACCGTGCATACAGCGTTGTCGACCATGATTTCCGTGTCTAGCTTGTCTTGCACGGTGAGGATCATCTCCGAAGTGGCCATTGTATGGATATTTGCTTGAACCGAACCTTCCTTATTTCTGCGAAACGACACCGAAGGTGTGACAACGGGAAGACGATGTTGCAAACTCGTAAACCACTCGGTGATATTCAGTTGTTTACACTTACAGTTGGCCTTTGTCTCTGCAGGGAAGCAAGCGCAGTCCTCTAGAATGTTGCAATTCATCTCGTTCGCTGTTGTTTTGTTTACGCATTGTAGCGCTGGTGTTAAACGCGAGTCCCAGAGCGCGGTATTGATCCCTTCCGTGATGAATGGACTGTTTAGCGTTGGAGTAGGGGGTAACGTGATGGAACTGAGCGTGATTGAGAAAGCACCCCACTTTTTTGGAACATTTGGGATCATGTGCGCCACTAAGGACCGCTTCTTTCCTCCTCTCAGCGCATCGAAATGAGAGATCTCCACCTTTGCTGTTTCATTCCATCGACTACAATGGAAAATCTCAAAAATTTGATTTGATGATGGGACTAAGTAAACGCGATAAAATAGACAACCTGAGCTCCAGTAAAAGCAGTCACAACCTGGCCCACCGCAGGATTCAACACAATACGTAGTTCCTGGGTAGCTATTCCCTTCTCTGAGCTCAGGAATCAGACTGGAGCCGTTTATTTCCCCACACTTTCGTCCAGAACAGGATCCTGTGTGCGGGCAGCGTTTACTATCGACGACGTGGTACCTCACATCCCGAGTGAAGAAGTCCGTTGCCTGTTCGCAAGTGAGTACCAACGAATTCCAGGTTACGCGTATTTCATGCAATGGTGTCGAGTTCTTCATCAGCCTGAAGCAGGCTTCCCTTTTGAAAGGGTTGATCTTCAACACCTCGGATAGCTCTACCTTGCAGATCTGCTTTGAGTCAACCACCGTACAAATCGTTGCATGGTGAGAGAAAATATTGATTTGTTGGCATCCTTGGGCTACCAGAACTGTTATCGCTGCCACTGACGCAAATGCCAGCAGTTCGGTTAGATCTGCTGCCCTTCTTCTTCGCGAAAACGCGAGTCGTCTCCAAATCGATCTTGAAGTGTAGTGTAACGCGTAGTAAAGGCAACGTGCAAGTACTCGAAATGGTTTTCCTATAATTAAGGGGACATACAGGAAGACATAGCAGCCCGTTAATATGAAATAGAGCATTAGTGCGCTAACCCCTATTGCACCCATAGGCCAACACTCTGGGTTGAAAATTAGTGTTGAACACATTGTGCAATCTATGTTATCACAAAACGGCGCTGGTGGGCAAGTGGTTTCGATCGCTCTTATAGATGAGTTTTCCTGAAACTTCCATTGAACGTCATGTTCGTGAAGTACGATTTGAGGTGGAAAGCGTATAATTTCCGTCCCGTGCGGCTTACTATAGGTTTCACAGAAGTCCTCAGAGCAGACTTCGTAGGCCACCCCATCCGGTGAACTCAACTCGACGCCACCTGGAATACATCGGATATGTCGTCCGTCTGTCAGATGAGCCTGAGTGGTCGCGTTGTTAGCACTAGTGCAACCAACTATTAGCGTAAGGGTTACCAACGCTAGTAGGAATGCGGAAGTGCTGTCAATCGCTTTGACCCCAACGTGTTCGGCATAGTCGATCTTTTCTCTTGGACGAAGATTGTACCGAGACCTCTCTCTTCCCTCTTCTAGTCCAGAATTTGGCCTCGTTTCCGAGTATGTTCGAAGTTCTTCCTCTGCCTTAGTTTTTGTTTCATCTGAGTTGTCTTCTTCATTGTCTAGTTCCAGGGGAACCAAAAGATTCACTGGTCTTCTTACCTTATGCCTTGATGGGAGTTTCACCACTGCTTCTCTGATGACTCCGTGCTCATTTTCCACCAGGTCGTCTATTCGTCCTAATTTCCAAGTGTGGCGGGGTTGCATCGCGTCACAAATTAGGACTATTTTCCCTTTTTTTAGGAACCTGGCATGAGCCTCTCCTTTTGCTGATTTCACGTTTGTGTTTTTCTCGCAAGGAAGTGAGGTAATGCGTTTGCCATGTCTTCCAGAATTTTTCTGTGAGTCACGAACTTCTTACTGCTTCAACCACCTGCATTTTCGTGCGAAGTACTACTTGCTCTTGGGGGCTCACATAGGTGGGATCGCTTGATTCAGCATTTCCTCCGTCTAACGGAAATGCCACCTCAAACCCGTTCTGAAGGAAATCGATTGGGCGCAGTACGCGTTCCATGTCCGCTTCGGATTCAACATATAGCAGTGGACGCGTGTTCAGCATCCCTTCGATCTCTACAATCAAAGTGGAAAGTTCTTCATACGATGGCATACTACTGCCGAGAGATTTGTATAGAGCTAATTTTACCGATCTAATTAACCGCTCATATGCTCCTCCTTGCCATGGCGCGTAGGGAGTTATATACGTCCACACGATCTCTCTGTTGCTAACTTCTTTTGCAAATGCCGGATCATTACGCCAGTTCCTGACACAGTCCGAAAGCACGGTCTCTCCTAACACAAAAGTTGGTGAATTGTCACTCGTAATTGACTCAGGAACACCTCTTCTCGCAAAGAATCTTCGTAGCATTTGCAAGAACGCGACTGTTGATACATCGGAAACTATGTCGAGGTGGATTAGTCTCGTAGCCATGCATGTTATGATGCAACCATAGCACTTCTCCACGCGTTCTTGATCAATCGTTGCCTTTAGCGGACCGAAGTAGTCCAACCCAACATGTGCGAATGGTCTAGAACGCGTTACTCTACGTGAGGGGAGATGGCCTTGCTCTGGATACTTATACGGCAAGTTGTTCTGTTTTTGACATACTATGCATGCGCGTATGATTTTGGATACCTGAGCCCGAAGTTTTGGGATCCAGTAATTTTGCCTTACTCTACACATCGTATGGCTTGTATTGAGATGTGATTGACTATGACTATCTGTAATAATCAACTTGGAAAGCCATGTTTTTTGCAATATAAACATCGGGTACTTGGCTTGCGCTTCCAAGTCGCTTTTGCCTAGTCGTCCTTGACATCGAAGGATTCCGTCGTCGTCAGCGTAAAGTTTTAAATGGCGCAAGGAAGCCTGGATTTTCTCAGTTAGGTGAGCAATCTGGTGTTGCTTTACCAGCATTTTCCTTGCAATGATCATTTCTTTACCACTGATAGGACCCGAATCAACTTCATCGTTCACCTGTAGGAGTGGTTTAAGCGTTATGACCCTTCCTCTCCTTTGGTTTACGCGGTTGACTGTCTTACGTATAAAGCGTAGAAAGTAAGCTACAACCCTTCTCACACTGTGAAAGTTCCGGAAACGTATCATCTGAAACAGATCGCATCTGTTCGCTTCTCCGTGCCTGACAGCACAGTTCATCTGCAAAGGACTACCTGCTTTTTCGACGACGTTTTCACAGTCTTCTGAACACCTTTCAAGCGTAATTGGTCTATATGCGCTTTTCCATTCGCCCTCTTCTAGTGCCAGGAAAGCAGGGCCTGTCCACCAGAAATGGTTCTGCAATTCGTGTTTGTTTAATCCTCTCGTGGCGCAGTCTGCTGGATTTTTTTGAGAGGTGATGTGACCGAATTTGACGGTTTGTCCCAAGTTCTCCAAATGGGTCTTAATGCGGTGAATTTCGGCAACTCGATTTCGAATGAATGGTCCCATGTTTAACCGTGATGGAGCTTTTAGCCAACTGAGCGCTATCTCCGAATCCGATAGGATTAATACTTGACGGATGCTTACCACCGAGGTTAACTGTGACAATACCGAGCTAGTAAGTCGCGTCGCTAAAGTTAACGCGTTGAGCTCCAACTTCGGCATCGTTATAGTGGATTTCGAAGAAGGAAGTTTCCTCTTCGCCATTAGCAGCGCTACTGCCGAGGGTGTGGTGAGGTAAGTACATGCGGCTATTGCTTCGCTACTAGCATCCGCGAAGGAAACTAGCTGGACATTCGATGATTTCCTTATCAGTGCCCTTGGAATTTTCCTTTGAAATCCGTGAATGTCTTCAATGATCGCTTTCCATTCCTTCACTTGTTCCTCTGGAAGTGGGGCATCCCAAGTTGACTGCTCTTTCCACAACGATTGCAGAAAAACCTTTGATCTATGTATCAAGGGCAACATCCACCCCATTGGATCGTAAATGGACGCGATGGTACTCGCTACGGTGCGTTTTGTCACGCGATCGTGTTCCTTGATGGAGCATGTGATAACGAGTTCGTCTTGAGAAGTGTCCCACTGCAAACCAAGAACCTTCGTCACCTTTACATTTGATTTGTCTACATTTGGGATAGCCTCCATTACTCGTTCATCATTGGATCCAAACTTTCGAAGGTTCATTTTCAACTCGTTGAACATACCTTTTGCTTTGGAGTACATTTGAATGGCGTCCTCTGACGTGTCTGCCGTTAGCAGCAAATTGTCTACGTATAGATTATCCTTGATCTCATTCACCAACACGAAGTCCTCCTTATACTGATTCAGGTGGAAATGTGTGGTTGCTGCTAACAAGAACGGTGACGACAGCAAGCCAAACGTTACACGCGTAAACCTGAACACTCGTAGGTTCGTAGAGTCAGGAGGAAGCTTATGATCACGTAACCATAAGCAACGCGTAGCATCTCGATCCATCTCATGTAGCCTCACTTGAAGGAAGGCTTTTTCCACGTCAGACGTTAAAGCGATACATCCTACTCTAAATCGCAAGAGAAGACCATACAGTTTTGGCAGAATCACAGGCCCTTTGTGAAGTGCTTCGTTCAATGAAGGAGAATTTTTAAAATGCGCCGAAGCATCAAAGACTATGCGCAGTTTAGTTGTCGTTTTCTGCGGGGTTAGTACAGCTTGGTGTGGTATGTAGTGAACTTTACCCCCGACTTTCTCCTTCTCATCAATTACCTCCTCGATTATTTGCATGCTTAGCTGCTCTTTGAACACGTCGTTGTATTTTTCGAGGAGTTCTTTATCTTTTTGAAGCGAGTTCCAGACGCTGATAAGCCTTCGGAACGCTATAGCCCTATTGTCCGGGAGCGGAACAGGTATTTCCTTCCACGGCAGGCGGACATAGTAGCCATCCTCACGTTTTTCTATCGTTTTTATGAAGTGTTCCATCACTTGCTGATCTATCAGCGCTTGGACATTCTCTTCTGACGCCGTAAATTGCTCAGTGCCTTCTTGTTCTAGCGTCCAATATCTTTCCCACAGACTTCTCTCCTCAGTGGAGGTTTGCGAGCTTTCGACAGAAAGGGCGTTAACCTGTGTTTCGAGTTTCCAACAGTTCTCCCATTGAGGGAACTGTTGATTCTCTTCCAACACCTGGGTTATTTGACGCGTCTGTTGGACTTGACCTGTCAAGAGATGTCCCAGTCGAGTCGGTAGTAGGTGGAGGCCAGATGGGAGCTGGATATGAGGTTGATCTTCTCCGATCAGTTGCCAGAGCTGATCGCATCCAAGTAGGATCAATGGCTTTGTTGTTTCACCCTTTCTGCTTAGTCTGATGGGAAGATTCCGTGATCGAAGAAGTTCAATATCTTCCTGCAGTATGGGAGGAGTTTTAAACGACTTCATCAGCACTTCATGCGAGAGTAAGTGCAATGAGTGTGGGTTTCCGTCCTCGTCCCATATGTTCAACAAAATTTTGTTGCTCGTGGTTTCTTGCACTTGATCTGACCCAAAGGTGCAAAGTCGTAGTTTACTGGTTCCTATGATAGGCAACTGCAGTTCGTCAACAAGTGTGTTGTCAATGAACGACAGCTGGGCTCCTGTGTCCAGCATAACCGGTATTTTCCTCAGCATTTTCGTTCTAGGGTCCATGACCGTCATGTCCCCTGTTGGCAAAAAGGTTTCGCTGACTTGTTGATCACTTTCCGTTGACTGGAGTTCCACCGTAGTTACTTCCTCGTTATGGATGGTTTGGTGATGTACGGTAGATGCTGATGAACGCGAAGGCTTTGACTTCAATGTTCTTTCTTTAGGCTTCGAAGAAGCTATTTGTTGGTTCGACAATTGCGCTGCCGGTGACTTTCCACTTGTTGTACCTTTGAAGCAACAGGAAGTGTGATGTGCTCCTTGACATGTGAAACACAGACGTTTCTTGCATTCGGAGGAAGTGTGTTGAGGAGATGCACAGATGTTGCACAGTTTGTGTTCTCTCAAGTACTGTGCGCGTTCGTGAGGTGTACCATACCTTGTACATGCAATCGCTTTGTGATTCTCTCCACAGTACATGCAAGAAGGGATCGGCCTCCTGGAAATTGTTCTTTGCTCCCTTTCAGGCTTTACAGCCTCAGCAAATGACGTTGTTTGCTTCTTTGTATACAATGCAATCTTCTCCTCGTTAGTGATGATTTCGTCCATGAATTTCAAGAGTGTTTCCATCTTGAACGCGTCGTTAACACCGGAGGATTGCTTTCTTTCCAATACTTTCCTCTGAAGTCTGTCTGGAAATTTTGCCAGAACTTGTTTAACTAACCAATGGCTATCCAGCTGTTCACCCTTATCGGACAATTGGGCCACAATCACTTGAATCCTTTCTAAAAGTACGCGTTGGTCTTTCAAGGATGGTGAACGCGGCGCGATCCTGTCCAGCCTATCGATCAGGCTATTCACAAGTTCTTCCGCGTTCCCATATTTCGCTTTCAAGAACTCTAGCGCTGTTGTATAGTTCAGTGGTAGAATGCTCGCCTGCCACGCGGGCGGCCCGGGTTCGATTCCCGGCCGATGCACCAATTGTTGAGGACCCGTACCCAAGTTGCTCGCCAGAAAAAACCAGTGCCACGCGGGTGAAAACTCGTCGGGTAACCTCAAACTTGGGTAATTAAACCGCTTATTATAAAAAATACGAAATCACATACGACCTAAGTGAAAGAAATATTTCCGATACAGTAGGAGAGAAAAAGACCTGAAAATAGAAGAAGCTAAGTGAGAAAATCGATCTCTGCGCTGGTTATATCGCGATGTCGAGCTTTGTTTTCCTTCGCCGCTTAGATCAGCCGTCTGGATAACATTCCAAGCTACCAAGCTAAATGCCAACAACATTTCACAGTGATCAATCTACCAAGAAATTACAATAGTGAAATCTGAACTCCATAGTGATCAATCTACCAAGAAATTGCAATAGTGAAATCTGAATTTGGTCGACTCGACGACATTTTACTAAAATTTAATTATTTTAGTTTCTGGGATTAGCTTGTCAAAAAAAGAATAGGAACCTCATAAAAACACGATGCAAAGCCATTGGTTTAGCATGCCACCATGCCTGTTCATCACAAAAAAAGGATAAACGATAAAGAACGGCATTATTAAATCTCTTTTGGGATGCGCCACGCATTCTAATACTTCTACGGGATGTCGTGGAGGCTGTTTGAATGCATATTTGGCAACACAATGACTTGCGGTGGCCAGCCCATGAACGAGTCAGCGGTTTATCCTACCCAGACACGTCTGGTACCAATTCAACGTCTCCGGAGGATGGAAGGTTTGGTTGGTCTGGACGGGAAATCCGATCCAGCAACTTGGAATCGGATGCTCGCTGCAACCGGTGCCTCCTCCGTCAGCGCTATCATGCGTGCAGTATGCAAAGTACATAGATGTAGGTTAGATAGGCATTCAAAATGGTTCCATGACACCTCATATAATAGACCTAGAATGCGCGGCGCATGGATCTACTAACGCCGCCCTTGTTACTTTTCCTTTATACATCCTACGAAGTCGATGTACACTGGAAGCTTCAGGAAATAAATCCGCCTGTACTCTCGGACGTGCTAGCGGTTCCCCGTCCATCTGCCAAATATCGTACCTGCAAAAGACTAGCTGTGGAATTCCTGCAAATTTAGATTGTTGGTCTTTGTTCATTTGCAATTTTAGAGAAAAAGCACTGCTTTATGTAACGTAGTAAAATGATTGCGCAACATCTTTCTTGTAACAAACAAGGAATAAGATTCCGTAAGAGGCGCTCCGACGATGCATTTCTAGCCTTTTCCAACAAGATTTTCAGCGGTGAAACTGAACGTTTTAGCAAATGTTGCTACTACAGGGTGGCCCATAAGTACTGCAACAAAATGTCTAGAAATGCACCAAATTCAAGCACTATTTGCCCACACTGTGTAGGTTATGGAAGAGCAGTATCCCCTTATTTATAAAGGGCTATTCTTGGCCTCATAAAACCCTTTAGATCGTATGGGTAGCTCTTCAGCCCGCGTCGAAGCGCCTCTCACGGAATTTTATTCCTTATTTGTTACAAAGAAGATGTTGCGCAGTCATTTTACTACTTTACATAAGGCAGAACTTTTTCTTTAAAATGGTAAATGAACAAAGACCAAAATTTTAAATTTGCAGGAATTCCACAGCAAGTCTTTTGCAGGTACGATATTTGGCAGATGGACGGGGAATCGCTTGCACGTCCATTTCTTCTTGACATTAGAACCATTGTTTTGTGCATTTTGCCTTTAAACAACGCGATTGGGCCCAGAAAATATGGTGTTATCTTTTTGTGCCCATCGAGCAAGCATTTTTACTGATTTTCACTCATTTTACACAAAAACCTAAGGTGTGGGGGAAGACATTTTGGAAAATCTTGTAATACGAAGAGATGCCATTGTTTGCATACCATCATATTCCCGAGAGCTAGGATTAAGTGCACTGTTATTTTGACGCTTCTGGAATCTCTCAGCTTCGTGAAAATTTTCATCAGGTAAAGCGGCGGCTGAATACCCAGCCTGAGTGATGTGGGCTGCAGAGCTACCCATACGATCTAAAGGCTTTTATCACTCCAGGAGTGGATCGGTATGAATATTACTGCCCCACCATAATCTACACAGTATGGGCAGATAATGTTTAAAATTGTACGAAATTTAGTGCATTTCTAGCCTTTTTATACAACTAAGTTTTTGTTGCAGGGTTATGGGCAACCCTGCATATGCCCAATCCAGTTTAGCTGCCAGGGAAGGGTTTCAGGAGCATGCGTGAACGCCGAAGGTGAACAACTCTGTGAGAATCTTCCCCTCCAAATAGCAGAAATGTATGTTTGCTTTTTGCGAAGTTCTTGAACCTACCGAGTGAGGGTGATGACAATTTACTGTGAAAGCGCACAGTCGCTCAATTCAATACCTTCAAAACACTGAATATGAAGAAAAATGTAAAGTTCTGCAAGTCGAGGAATCGAACATCTGATGTCGCCCTAAAAAAGCAATATTTTTGCTTTCTCGCATAGTCAATGCTCGGAGCTATTGCGTTGTGAGACTGCTATTCCATAGTAATATGTCTTGAGCCCCCAAACTGGGTAGGTTCAAAGAGTTTGCAAAAACGGAACACACTTTTCTACTGCATAGAGGGTGAAGACTCTTATTTTCCTCGTTAAGGCATACGGTTGAGACCTTTTATCAACTGAAGTGGTGGTGCCTTTCGTACAGTTTTCGTTGACTCTGCAGGCTCCTATCAGGCTGCTCTGTTTTCTCACCTAAGCATCTCATTTGAAGAGGCTAACATTGGAGCAGATAGTCACCACTTAGTGGCCTGCATAGACGGTTTCTCTGGACAGCGTCGACTGTTTAGCGCCGACTTGAAAGAATTCCGGTGGACCGTTTTCAGTTGACCCAGACTGAGGGGTCATTCGGCAGTTGAGAACCTCGCTCACTGCAGTTAGATCAATTACGATGTATGGCCATTCCCTTACCACCTTGGTGACCTGTCCAACGAAGCCAAGGTCATAGTCCAGAGGTTCTGCTTATACCTCATAGAATAGAAACGGCGCATTTTGAACTGGATTCTTCTATGCAAACAAGGGCAAAATAGCTTCACGAGGAAGCTCACGAAGAGGTGTGTTTCTCACTAGGTTGCAGTTCTATTCCACACACTACTCAATGCGCTTCACTCTTTGGTCTTTTTTTCGCTGAAGAATGGAGAAAAATCGCTAATTTCGTCATGATGTACAAAATTGTTGCAAATAAGGTTTCCATCGACTCAACTAAATTCTTTGACGGGATGCTGAAAGATCCGTGAGAAGGAAGTTTCGAGGTTCAGTTGCTAAATCGCTAAGCACGTCAGATTTGTTACCATGTCGCATTCTCAAGGGATTCACCCGCTGCTGGGCAAGTATGAAGATTTAGGGAGGCTCTCTGCTAAAGCCTGCAGAAAGTTTGTCCAAGGCTGAATAATAAAGAGTGGCACAAGAAATGTTCCTTGTGATTTGTTGCTTACAGGGTTAGTGTTCGCGTGCTTTTCAATGTGTGTCGTTTTTATGTTCTCTTACACTTACTTCATGCTAGACAGTTATCTACATTTTGAATAAATATTTGAAGAAATGAACAATCTTTCTAATAGCACTAGTATCTTATTCGTGATCGTGAAGTTGAGCAGAGAAGGCTCACGCTAGCCTCTTCAAATAATATGCTTAGGCGAGAATACGGATGAGTCTGATGGGAGGTTGAAGAATGTTCGGCCTCCGCTAATGCTACGTGAGCTACATGGGGTGGCTTGGGTATACATTTAGAATTGAAAAAAAGCAGATCCCTCAAAACTGTCGTACACACCGGAATCAAGGTTCATAGTTGGCGCCCTGGGTCATTGAATTAACATCAAACATACAAACTGGTTCCACTTCACCTCCGACCTCTGCTGCATTAAATTTTTGTATGTATTAGAAGGTGACGCGTACATGCTAGCGCAGTCGGAGAAGGTCCACCTGTCCCGCGTACCCGATTTCAGGCTCTTGTTGTTAGTTCTGGTTTCCAGCTCAGCCAAAACAAACCTTCCATCCCTTCAGGTAGATGAATTGGCACTAGACTTGTCCAGAATTGATAGAACACTGAATTGCTCATCGGCTGGTCAGCACAAGTCATTGTATAACCCAAATCCACCATATGATCGGCTCCCTGTGGTGTACCTCAGGGTGGAGTTTTGTCCCAACTCTGTTTAACATTTATGTAAACGATCTTCCCATGATTTTTGAACAAACTGGTGTTTCTTGTAAGATGTTTGCTGATGACGTTGAAATCTTCAGCAGAGTGGTGCACGAGCATGACACTTTGAAAGTTCAGGAAGCTACTGATGCTGTCGCTGAATGGGCAACTGCGTGGAAGCTACCTCTTTCCTTTGAAAAAACGAAAGTCTTCCATGTTGGGGAGCGCAATTGCAGAGCGCCTTACCAGATCACAAGGACAGTTTTAAAGAAGCTTTAAAAAATTAGAGATCTTGGCTTTTACTTAGACGCCAAGTTGTGTTTCGACGATCATTGCAAACAAATTGCTAGTAAAGCTGATCAAAGACTCTTTCTTCTATTCAAAGCTATTAGTACAAACGATCCTTCGCTGTTAATTAAAGCGTACAAAGTTTTTTTCGTCCTATTCTCGAATATGGAACTTGCGTTTTCTTTCCGTAAAAAATCTATTGTGGAGAGACTGGAGAAGGTTCAACATAGTTTTACAAGAAAAGCTCTTGGTCTTACATACAAAGTATACCCCGTGGAATAGTAAGGAGTGAGATGCTCAATTTGGATAGTCTACATCTGAGGAGGAGACGTAATGATTTTTTGACGGTAGCACCAAGTTATTTCTTGGAAACCCTAGTGGAAACCCTAGTACGAGCCCTAGGAGGTCGTTTTTTGCATTTAGAGCGGCTCAGATTATGCGAAATTGTGCAAACAAATGCAGCTATCTAAATCCTTCTGCGCTTTTAAAAGAGATGTATACCGTTACCTGCAAGGGAAGCACTAGTTGTTAGTCCTCTTTTTTCTTAATCTCTTATACATCATAGATATTCAGCTTGTTTGTGTTTGTCTTTGTCTCATGTCTTCGTGTTGCTATCTCTACATGTGTTTCCGCTTGTAATAAATGTTATGTTAATGTTAAATCCACATCCATATTGCCTCCAAGTTATGCCATTGAGATAGAATACGTGACACAACCCACGAATGAATTGATATTCTATTCTTTACCCTTTGGGCTGTCTGCTACATCCTCTCGGGTACTAAACCATCTTCTTCATCTCCATGCTTTGCCCTGAAATAAGCTCTTTCAACTGACGATTTCTAATGAAATTTCATACCTTAAAACCGATTTGGATACAACCAAATACATACTCTTTATTCATAGACTCTAGGACATATCAGCACGAGCCATTTATATAAAATGCGATTAAAATTCCGACCCTGCACTATAGGTGTAGCCAACAGCAACAACTGAGGCCCTCTAAAAAAACTCACACGACAGCGACTTTGAGAGAAAACCAACTATACAAGTTACGGTAAAGCTGCTCAGTTGATTGAGGAAGAACCGTCGACAGATATCACGGGGAGAAGGACGAGACTTGCTGAGATCGCGGAAGGGTTGGTTTACTGGTTGAATGTGAACGCGGTCGGTGGAAGGCGAGCCTTCAGCCGTTCGAACACCGGCAACGTCCTCTGGCGCATCTTCAGCAGAATGCTCTCGTTCAGCGAGAACGCGGCAAACTCCAAATCCGGCCTGGAATAAAAGAGTGAGCGATGAAGATCTGGACTAATGAAACATAGGCTTTTCCGAAAACCGTCCTAATCGGAGGGAGACGTCTAATAAACCTACCGACTCCTTGAACCCAACCCCAAAAGCAGGAGATCGAACAAATTCTATGGTAGAAGTATTATGTGATCGCTGCAGACGTGTTGATTCTTTATAACACGAAATAACTGTCTTAAATATTGAAGGTAAAATAGATTTTGAATTAAATTCTACGATAATAAGGGATAAGGCGGCGTTACTCAATCCCTTTTGGAATACGCCACGCATTTTACTTCCACGTGATGTCGTGGAGGCAATTTGAATGCGTATTTGGCGTACACAATGGCCTGCAGTGGCAAGCCGATGGATACAAGTCACTGCTTCCTCCTTCTCAGACAAATTTAGTACCAATTCATAGACTGCGGAGAGATGGAAGCCTTGGTTGGCGTGGGTGGTAGATCCGAATCAAGGACCCCGGAATCGAGCACGTGCGACAGGCAGTGCCTCCCCCGACTGCGCAACCACACGGCCGTAAAAGAGTTATTGCTTTCAGCCTACTGTTTCTAGCGGTCGCGTTTTGACGTATGTGATGAATAGACAAAAATTTCCGAGGCTATTCTTCACAAATCGATTCCTATCACTGTTGGTATATTTGTTCCACACGAGGTTCTTAGGTGGACAACTTTATTCAGCAGGGCCTGACGTTTCGACGTTCCGTCGTCTTCAGAGGCCTAAACATGGTGTGGAAGCCTCTGAAGACGACGGAACGTCGAAACGTCAGGCCCTGCTGAATAAAGTTGTCCACCTAAGAACCTCGTGTGGCACAAACAGTAACAACTTACAATGCCGAGGTTTCAAGAAGAGAGAAGTTGGGATCTATTCCTATCAATTTTACCACTTTCAGTAGTAAGAAGCTTAAAAATGAAATGAGGTTGTCGCCGCTAAGGTGAACGCAGTACGTACCTTTTTATCTCACTACACAAGGGATAGCGAATAAATCACGAAGTTAATCACTCCCTGTTTGGGATACGCCATGCATTCTGCTTCTAGGGATATCGCGGATGAAGCAGGAATGCGTATTTGGCCATACAGTGACTTATGGTGGCCAGCCGGTAGAGAACTCAGCGTTTTGCCCTTCTCAGACAAGTTTCTCCGACCCCGTAAGCTTGAAAGGCTTGGACGGGAAGACTGAGCGAAGAACATGGTCTCGGTGCACACAATAGCCGACACCTCCACCGACTGAGCTCCACGCGCTCGCATATTAAACACGTAACAGAAATCGTATTTAGCGATCGAATACAACTTGCGACTCAAAGCTATCATGCGCCTAGGCGCGCCTAGAAGTTGAACCGATACACATGCTTTCTCACTTGCGCCGCTTTCCACCTTTACCACAGAGGTCTTCCATTCTAAAGCGAAGAGATGGTTTTGGTTCAAGAATGAGGAGAGCAAGATTGGTGTAGCACCGCGAAAAGCCTTGTTTTTGCGATAGTTTTCCAGAAAAAATTCCTTCTTCACATATGCTTAACGATGTTATTCACCACCTAGTTTTGCAGAACAAGGAAGTCGGCACTGGCACACGCATGAGGGAATCCTACTCTGCTACAGCCCAGAAACAGAACCAACACACACTTCTTTCAACTTCAACTTCCCGCAGAGCATTCCAAGTCCAATCCTGGATGGCGTCTCTGGAGGGTATCTGACGACTTGTTCCTTTAGTTACGGGATGGTACATCAGTCAAATCTTTAACGTGGGGTTTCCCAAGAGCTCAAAGCTAATATCCTTCCTTCCTCCAAGTGCGATTGTGGAATCTTTTATTCACACCTAACTATAAGGCTCGCCATTTTTTTACCTCTTACGAGGTCATCCTCACTTCCTATCCGCCTAAGTAGATGGGTCCCGCAGAATGAAATGGAAAGCTAGTTCCTTAAAGGGCTTCGACTTTTCCAGGCTCTGAAGGAGACGGTACGTCAAGACTAAAACCGTAGCAAAGATCTGCTATAATCTTAGCTGCACTGAAAGAACAACTCGCTGAAACATCTGGTTTCCAGTTACTTTGCCTGATAGCCTGTTAAAAGAAAGCGCTTTTCCAAGGTTGATCAAGTTTTACTGGACGTTCATGAATTACTTACACCAATCTAGCCCTCTCTTGGACACTCTCACACAGGAAGGAGTACTTCTACAGCGCTTTTCTAGGCCTCGAAGAATCTACTATAGAAGACAGGGGTTGAATCTTTACTAAAAAGAGGTTTTTACTAATAGCTGACCAACTCTGGAAAACCGCTCGCCTTTAACGAACGACATGACGCTCTTGGTATCCCTCGAGCGAGGAGGATCCATTGGAGCACTCTGGCACGCGACAGGGACGAATGGAGACGCTGCTAGCACCTACTCAAGCAATTCGGTGATCAAAGTGACGACAGGTGATATAAGTAATAATATACTATTGGTTCATCATTTGGTGTCTCTAGGTGGCCTGCAGGAGTTCCGAAGCTGGAGGCGGAACGATAGCCCGCCTCCAGCTTAGGTTCGTCCATCCCTCGGAGTCGGTTAGTTGGTTACCAGACTTACCACGGAATGACAAAACTGAATGAAGCTGCATGAGACATTCAGGTGAATCGTTCACTGCGACCGTGGCAGTGACTGGAAGTTAGTAAAATTAGTAAGTTAAAAGAAGAGTGTTCTCTATAGAAATCCGAAGAATGATTTGCACATTCTGAAGAAGGACTGATACAACATATGTCGATCTCGTTTATAAATGAGATTGCAACAGAATGTTGAAGAAGAACATTGAAGACGTGCCTTTCCGAGGTCAGGGATGTACTCTAAAGTTAGAACAACGGAAAGAGTCTACGCAGCAATCCCAAAACATCATCTTCAAACTCGATCCCTTGACCCCTTCCCTGGAAGTCTACATCGCTATCCACTCGGTCATCCAGTAGCTTCTTCCGACGCTGTGAATAATTCACCTGAATGTGTCCTGCAGCTCCCTTCAAGTAATCTAACAAACAGTCAGATTTCGAAGATTTAACTGTAATTAAAGCTCCATACCTGTTACAAGTTAATTTCTGAGAATTAGAAGGCCACCCAAGTTGTCAATTTTGCCCTATTAGCCCACAGTGAAGTGCTACGATTTTTCATCACGTTTAACTTACCCAAGTAAAAGATAAAAGGGTAAAGAACGGCGTTACTCAATCCATTTTGGGACAAGCCACGCATTTTACTTCGAAGGAACACTGTGGAGGCCAACTGAATGCGTATTTGGCCTATACAATGACTTGCGGTGGTCTGCATATGAAAAGTCAGCGCTTTACCCTTCCCATACAAATCTGGTATCAATTCACCAACCCCGACGGGATGGAGGGTTTGGTTGGCCTGGGCGGGAAATCCGAATCGAGAACCTTGTATCGGGTGCAGGCGACAGCCGGCACCTCCAACTGCTCTCCACGCGCCCACCTATCCAGATGATCGCAGGAAATTTGAAAAACAGCTATGGTGCCTCCAAAAAGATCCCATACAACCCTCTATAGGTCACCTTTAGTGTTTATTGACCTCCCTTGTCAGTGAGGAGTCCGTGGGTGTGATCAGGTGCCTTCTTGACACGAAGACCTTCGGATCAAAGTCTGCGGAGTTCAAGTAAAGCAAAGAAACGAAAGCGTTACCCGAATAAAAGTAGGCATTTTGAAATCGGCTTACTAAATACGGTTGCATTCGAGGCGAAGAGGACAAGGCGTGTAGCGGGTATCCCGCTCGTCTGGAAATTAGGTGCCACGTTCAAACCCCGCATGGGTTTGTGGCTATTGTTTCTGAGAACTGAAGTGCTTGAGAAGAATCTCCCAACAGCAGGCTTAGCGAATTCGCCCATCTGTCCTCTTCAGCTCTGAAGAGCAGATATTCAAATCGATAGTGTCGAAGGAAGTTCCTGCCGTTTCGCTTCCTCCACTTGCGGGACAGCGCACAGCTTCAGAAGCGAGGGCGCCGGACGCGCGGTGCGCTGTTACGTGAAATCGCAACCGATAATAGACGCGATTAAGTGCTCGTTGAAACATGGCACGCGGCTCAGAAAACGCATACCAAAGGTATAAGGAAATTCCACTGTCCGGGATGGAGACATGCCTCGAAGGGGTTTCTCTCTAGCCGATTCTAGAAATAAGCATTCGGTGCTGGATATCCCAAGGTTTCTTGGGTGAGCGTCAAAAAATTAGGAAGTAAAAAATCCGGATCTATCCCAGTAGAAGGGAATCACCACCAAAAATGAAGACAAAACACAAACAAGACGGGGTTTCCAGTGTAGAAAACAGTGAATCACTGTCCTTCTATAAGTTAGCTGAACGTGATTTCTTTCTATAACTTTTGCCGCCTTCTCAGTGTAGGAGAGTGAGCGAGAGTGAGGTGCCCTTGTCCCACTGAAACAGCTCCAAAAACTGTTGCAATCGGTATTGTGTTGGGGTTGCCCGGTTTCAGGTTAGACCTGTGGAAACAGAGAACAATGACGGTACCGAAGAAGGGGATAACGAAGATCATAAAGGGCTATAAGTACCGCTACTCCCTCAATAAATACTTCTTCTCCTCACTACGTACTGCATGCCACAACTGGCGATCAGGATAAGATTTGAAAGCCATTTTTATTTTTCTGTGTATTCCAGCAACAATCAGAGCAACATTGTCTTCTAACGAAAAAACTTCTTATCCTCCTAAGAAAAAATAACGATTTAATCCAAACACAAGTTGACTTTTGGCTTTGGAACCAAAATCATTAATATAACCAAGCTCTTAGAGCGGTGGTCTAAGCTATTGATTCTCAATGGATGTCTTAGTTTCCTCAAGCGGTTATATAGTTAGGTATAAAAAAGTGCCAACAGAATAAAATCGCAAAACAAAAAGCTAGGCCCAGAATTTCCTTCCTTTCTAGGGTGAATCCAGACGAGAGAATAAGAAAGGTAAAAAATACTGTAGAAATCAAGTTTGAGAACGATTCTGTGAATTTTTGGGTAGACGTATGAACACCTAGGCGCGTTTAGCGGCTTCGGAGGAACACCCGGTGGCGTGCACCCGGTACAAGGTACCTGGTTCGGATTTCCCGCCCAGGCGAACCAAGCCATCCAGATTCAGTGAACTGGTATCAGATTTGTCTGGGAAGGATAAAGCGCTGACTTGTTCATCGGCTGGCTATCGCAAGTCATTGCATGGCCAAATGAGCATTAAAATCATCTGAACGACATCCCGTAGGAGTAGAATGCATGACGCATCCTAAAAAGGGATTGAGTAACGCCGTCCTTCATCCTTATCCTTATATGAACACCTAGGCAATGAACAATGCCACCTTCAGATTATAGGTGGGCGTTGGTTTCTAGCCTTTAATTTTTTAACGAAAAATTACCGTTAAATTTAAATTAGCAAGTTTCTTTACAACATTCAGATAGCCTCGTCGTACTGTATCAAACGAAAAAAATCAGTGCAGTAGCTTTGAATTCCATTTTCACAACAAACTGGACAAACCTTTTGATCGATTCGACAGCAAATTCCAAAAAATTCGTTAAAAATTCCCTTAAATTTCTGAACCACTCCGATAAATCGTTAAGCCGGATTTTAACGGAAAATGGTGCTAATTCGCTAAAATAGTTGAACGGTTTAGCGTTAAATTACAACCAACGTTCTTTACGATTTGATTAAGATAAATTATAAAATAAAGGACGGTGTTACTCAATCCCTTTTAAGATGCGCGATGTATTCCACTTGTACGGGGTGCCGTGGAGGCGATTTGAATGCGTATTTGGCCACTTGCGGTGGCCAGCCCATTGGTAATCCAGTATTTTATTCTTCCCAAATTAGACTGGTACCAGTTCGCCGACCCCAGAGGGATGCATGGCTGGCTGGCCTGGGAGGAAAATCCGAACCAGACACCTGGTATCGTGTGAACGCGACAGGCAGCACCAATCTCCGACTGCGCTACGCGTAATCTAATTACTATGTTCCCAATAAACAAGTTGTTTTCTGTGGTGCAACTTCACCCCTGATTTGTGAGTGAGGTAAGATTTTCTCAATCATAGCAAGGTGAGCATGAGTAAAAGACAAAAAGACCCACGATCGCCCAAGCAGTTCCGTGATGTCGTCCATGATCATCAGATAGCAGCGACCAGCATTTCGCGACAACTTCTTCTCCTCCATCAACAGTTCACGGTCCTCTTCGTCGCACGAGTACTGGAAGACTTAGCCTCGCTTGCTTTTTTCTAAGCCCGGCTAAGCCCTCGTAACCTACTCGGAACATCCTCGGATACTTGCTGAAGAACACCGTCACAGGTATGGAGAGCAAGGCGGCGACTTTTGCTGCTGGAATGTATCGTGTGGTGAGAAGGTGTCGGTCTGGAGACCACTTCAGCACCTCGTGCAGCGTCAGCGGTGAGAGGTCCAGTGTCGATGGTTCCTCGTCCTGAAAATCTTGAGGATTGTTTGTGAGAAATTCGAAACGAATTTTGGAGAACGATTTCCATAGCCCTTGAAGCATTCTGATCCATTCCATCGCCACGTCAAATTGGATACTCTTATTACCGATTTGGACGTTTTTAAAATCGAACAGAACACCTTCAAAATGAAAAACAAGCGTGTTCCAGATTAAACAACACCCTTCGATAAAAAAGCAAAGTGAAAGTAAAAAACATAAAATTACAAGTTTTTGCTTTCTCCAAATTGGTTCGTTTCGCCACCTATCTCTAGACGAACCTTTTGTGTCATAAAGTTTAAACGTTTCTTGTATTTATCGCAGTCGGGAGGGGGGGGGGTCAATGCTAAAACGGATTAGGGTACACACTCTCATTACAGACCTCCCATCCGCTGAACGTATCAGTGAGCCATCGAACTGTGGAGCAGCAGCTGGACCTGTTGGACAATTTCAGGAGAGAGCATTACGATGCTACGCTATGTACAGCAGTACATGGTCCCACCCGATTAGGATAGATCCCAAAATTTGTCCCATAAAAATTTGGCACGATTTTCTTTTATAACGTTTCAATTAATCACCCTAAATAGTGAACGCACTGTTCGAAAACCAAAACAAAACGACAAAACTTAATTTTTTTATGAAAAAATAATGAAAATAAATAATAACAATTGTTTATTTAATTCTTTATTTTTATGCTTCTAGTCTTTATTTTTTCCTTCTTTTATTCTTTATTTTCTATGTTGTCAATAAAAATCGTCTTCGAGCAGCAACGAATCACACCAATCGAACCGAAAAATAATAGATCAAAGCCTATTTTGAAGTGCAGGAAAAAGCAATTTTTATATCTAAAAGAAGAGATTGCACCGCCTCGTCCACGACGTTGCGATTTTCCTTCGATTGATAGCAACAGTTCTGTTTGTATTTAATTACACAGTTGTCAATAGTAGAAAAGGAATAATTGTAGAAGACACAAATATCTTCACTTCGAATCTTCACGTAGCAGCATTCACGCTGTCAATCAAATGAAAATCGCGACGTGCTAGACGACGTGCAAAGCGCTACCTATTATTTTAATACACTGAAAATTGCTGCTTTAGTACATGTCGTAGTAAGCTTGGTCCATTATTTTTCCTTGTAAAGTTAAAATTTTATGATATTTCAGTAACGTGCTGATTTTTTTAGGCAGATGAATTTTAAAATTTTAGAGAAAGTCATACCAATTTTCTTTGGACAAAAAATATTTTAACCTCCTAGAAGAGCTTCTAGAGAAATCTGTTATATGGTCGCTTTCATTTGAAAATGATCAGCTTGATTTCAAAAGCGTCAAGATTTCTTAGAAGAGCGCCCAATCTACGTGGAAAAGTCTCCAATTTGCTTTGAAAAGCGTGGAAATTTTGAAAGTTTGAAAAGTGTTCAGTTTGACGAAAAATGGTAAATTTCGTGAGGAAACCCACTTCATAGTATCCTTTCAGATCTGAACGTTTAATATGAAGTCAAGTTTCACTAGAAACCACTTGGACCAGCGCTTTTGATAAGGTCACAAAAGTCTGAAGGGGCACCTTCTTGCTGTTGAATCACCAAGAATCGCAGAGCAGGATGTCTTTACTACTTAACAATCACGAAAATTCTTCCATATGTACTTAGACAGCTGAGCAAAATAAGTTGGCCCTACCTTTCTGGGTCTTCCACGCCTTCGCTTCACCTCACTTGACTGACTCAGAATACTGACATCGGATTCGTCTGAATCGTATCCTCTCTGAAAATTTTTCTGCTCAGTTACAGCTTTGAAACCATACCGGGCATATAGTAAACCTTTCAACACGCTGTTTTAACACATTCGTTCAAGCATGGACCGAATGGTAGAGAGGCTATATGTTGTTGAAGGATGTTTTGTTGCGATCGAACTCTTGCGCCAGACGGGACTCGAACCCGCACCCTCTGCTGTCCGCGCAACGACGCTACGCCTTACACCACCGGCGCTGTTTCACCGCACGTAATACCCGATAACCCGATATCACCGGTGGATACTGAGAGGCCTCGAGGATATCGAGGATGCTACATGCAGTCAAACAGCGCCGATGGTGTAAGGCCCCATTGCTACCAGGAAAGCGGAAGATGCGGGTTCGAGTCCCGTCTGGCGTTAGAGTTTTGATCGCAACAAAACATTCTCTAGCAACTTCCAATACGCTTTTCTTGTGCCTATAAAGACAAGCAGTAAAGCTTGAGAAAAGTCGTCCTGGTTGCTGAAGATTCATCTGTTTGTCCACTTTTCCCTACGCTTTCTTGAAACGCTGGCTTGCATAAAAGAATAGAAAATGAAGGCCTGCGGTTGTCTCTTCGTCTGATGCACGCGTTCCGCGCGTTCTACTTCTACGGGATATGTTGGAAGCAATTTTAATTCGTATTTGGCCCGCATAACGACATGCGATCACCAGTCATAAACACCTCAGTATTCTACTCCTCCAAGGGAAGTCAGATTCCATCGATTCTGGGAGGATGAAAAGCCTAGTTGGCCTGGGTGGCACCCAAACACCGAACCGATTCATTGTGAAAGAGAGGGCGCCTGCTCCCACCGTGCCATCTACTTCCATAACGCTACCCGTGCTCCTGTGTTGAGTATTTAGTTAGATCCTGCACTTATTTGGCGAGGCGATTTAATTCATCAAAAATTCTTAGCAGTGCGAAAAACGGCGTCCGTGTGGATAAATGCGCGTAGTTTCATAAGCCGTAGAGGAAAAATCCCAAAAGTGATTGATCAGCGCCATCCTTTATTGGCTTGATCTTTATTTGTTGCTTCAAAAGAAAAACTGACCATGGGCAGACAATTATTACAAGCGTACGTATAAAAGGTGACTATTCTTGTTAGGATAGGGGTACACGTGTAGTGCAGTCGGAGGAGGTGAGGACGGTCGCGTTCACCCGTCTCCAGGTTCCCTGCTCGGATCTGCTGCCTAGGCAAACCAGGCGTTCCCTCACACTGGGGCGATGAATTAATGTCAAGTTTGTCTAGAAAGGATAAAGCACTGACTTCTACACCGGCCGGCCACCGCAATTCATTGTATAGGCTAAATATGCAACGGTATCCCGTAGAAGTGCAATACGTGGAGCATTCCAAAATGCATTGATTATCGCCGTCCTTTATCCTTTGCGGGCTGAACTCATTAGCTGATCTCACCTTGAGGCTTCTTTCCGAATTCAGCCGATCGCGATTCATCGTCGATGCTCGGTCCCTCATGAATGGAGTTTTGGCTGCGTCAAGAATGCTTGTGTAGAGGTCGTTGATCACGTCTTGATCCACTACCTGAGATCGAAGCCTTTGAAATAAGCACGTCCCACTATGTAAAACGATTTTGAAGAGAAGTTCAAAAGAAAGACAACTTATGGACAAGGTTCTAGTCAGCTCACTCGACAGGATCCATCATTTACTGAAATTCCGCTTAATATATCTGTACCTAAAACTTACTGAAAACTGAGGTTGAAATCGTTTCTTTTTCCACTCGTAACAACGAATTTATTTCTTCATTTTCATTTTTCTTCGTTTCTTCTAGAGGGTTACCTTTTTTGGGAGAGAGAAATTTTTATTCCATTCATTCCAGCGGAGACTTATGACAAAAAGAACAAAGGACAAATGTACTACATATTTATTTATTGCATTCACATGTGCGCTCTAATCGAATGAAACAAAGCTTATGACAGTAATAGAAATACAATATATGTAATGTTTCTAGATCACATTCGTCGAATTAGTAAGCAATTTTGTTCAGTTGAATGGGAAGATTCGAAAAATCAAAAAACTGAAAAATTTATCTTTGTTCAGTACGCTGTCTTCTCTTACAGTTACTATATCAGACTCATGATAAAGCATTACCATAAAGCAATGAATCGCTTAGTCTGTCTGATCTAGAGTCGGGATGGAATTCATGGTACATTCTTCAGGATTTCAACGACGGGTAGTTTTGTACTTAATTTTCATAAACCCTCTAAACGTGGGCGGAAAACCTTGCGGAAACACTCACATGCCCATTCTTTTTCAGGTTTTCGATGGCTGGCGAGAAGGTTGTACGGATGTGACGATCCATTATTTGCTGCAACTCCTTGGTGATCTCGTTCTGGAAGATCTGAAATGGAAATATTGCTCCTAATTGACACTACATACGCGGTGCTGTAAAGATGATGTTTTACATTTAGACCTTGGCATGAAATGGGCAAAGCGCACAATGTCTGCTGTTTCATCCGGAGAACTGGTTTGAAACTTACTCGTCGCATTAAATCCAGTGATTTTCCAGCATCATCTGCCATGTCGGCTTTATTCCGCCTGATAACCTGACGTAAGGAGTTGACCTGAAGCATAGACTTTAGAGTATTTTCGAAAATAAATTCATCTTCTCCCAGCGTATCTCTTTACTTATGTACTTATTTGCTCATTTATTTCTTTTAGTTATTTATTTGCACAAAGCGTCCAAAGATGTGCCCAAAAACTATATATTAAATTACTATGAGCTCCACTACACTAGGCAGAAACAGCACTATGTAGAAAAACAACAAAAATGCCTCTGCAATGCCTCCGGATGGTCCAATATTAAGTTAGGAAATTTGAGCAAAGAATGCTAAGCCATGACAAATCGCTCAACTTCTCGACTTGTAATCCTTGAGCAGGTTACTCCATAAATATCCCTTTATTTCCTAGACGGAAACAGCAGCATATTTGCTACTTTTAATACTACAGATACAACTGCAAACTCTCATTAAATGGTCAAGAAAGATAAAGAACGGCAAAAGGATTAAAACAAGGTATAAATTGATGGCAATTTGAACGCGTGCCGTTCAAATTGCTCATTATTTGGCCAACGCTACGTAGTTATACAATAACTACGTAGCGTTGGCCAAATAATGAACAAGTCGGTATCTTGTGCCTATCTAGCGCATTCTTGCGGTAAAATTTGCTTTTCTGAAGCACTTCTCGTAGAGGAATAACAATAACAATAATTCCTATTGCAAAAACCACGATCAGATCTTCATTTTTGACATATAGAAGGCTTCGGGAGCTCAACCCTCTGTTTGCGGAAAACGAAAATCTCCTGTCCCTATCCATGCATGTCTTCAAGAAACTGGTGCTGACTAAATTCTGCTGTTGACTAAATTCTGTTCATTGCTGCCTTCAGAATTACAGGTGCCTCTGTCTACGTCTGATTGTTGTCTTGTGACTTCTTTTTTGGTAGAACTTGCTGCTTTTTCTCATTTGTTTTGCGCGTGAGTGTCGTGCTTACGCTCTGAATAAATAAATAAATAAATAATAAATAAATAAATCTATGTCTTGTATTATTTTGCGATTGGGAAGACGTAACGTTCTGTGACCAATTTAGTTATATAAGAGTGGACAAGTACCAGTAGGCGTTCAAGAGGCTCTTCCTCACCACAAAAAAAGGACTCACCCGTGCTGAGCTGCCGTCCGTTTCAATGGATGAGAGAATCTGCTCCAGAACATGAATCCGCATGTTCATCTTATTCCCATTGCCGTTGCCGGTTAGTCTGTCGAACATGTTCTAGAAGCAGTGATGTAGGAACCGATGAGCACGACGAGAACATAACTTCACGAAGACAGGAAGTGGAGATAGGCTCGAGTAGCGCCCGATGGAAAATACATTTAATGCTACAAATAAATGCTATACAAATGCAACTGTAATTAGATGGGCATGAAGAATAAAGAAGGCATGATTCAATCCTTGCTCGGATGCGCCATGCACTCTACTTCTAACCATATGAAATACCTACCCTTTTACCTCGTGCATGGATGAAAGGAAAGCGTTAGTCAATCCTTTGCGGAATGCGCTACGCATCCTTTTTTAAGGGAGGTCATGGATGCAATCTGAATCTGTATTTGGTCTGTACTTTAGCTAGTCAATTGATGGAAAAATCAATGTTTCCTCTCTCCCAGAAGGCCTGTTGGTGAGTGGGTTGTCTTACTCTCATCTACTACTTCTGGTAATGTTGTTTCTTTATTACTGCCTAAGAACTCACATACTTTAGCGTGCCCTGAATCTCCTGAACGTTTTTTGTAAAGATCGGCATAATATTCTATTCGTTTCCAAGGACCCTTCTCAATGACGGAAGACGCCCTTCTCCTCCTGGTTGCGCAGTTAGCTTCCCAAACTGTCACATGCGCAGTGAAAATATTGTGAATGATAAAAAATAAAAAAAGGAAAAATAGGTAAACTAGCCTAAAGTTTTATTTATTTGTTTTATTATTTATTCAAACGCGTTAATCGCAATCAATCATGTGTGCTAAAAACTCCTAAAAATACCAAGAAACAGCGCATGAAGAACGCTGCCAATTATTATGTACTTGCGAAAGGTATTTTGAACGCATATATGATCTCTACAATCACTGAATAACTACTGAACAAGTCGGCATTTCGTGCCTATCGGACAAAGCTTGTATGGCGAAATACGCATTCAATAGGATCAGTTACAAATCGATATATAAAAATAATCGAAATCTCACAGTTCTTTAACAGCTTAACATTTAATGCCACAAGAATCGAATAGGACGAGATAGAATCAGGTGCATAAATAAACCCAAATTCACTCGAAATTCTATGATTCCTAAGCAACATAAACTCCACGACACAACAATCACAAGCAAGGGACAACAACAACTAGAACCATAACATTAAACATGTTTCGTTTGAAAAAACCAAGAAAATAAATCACCTCCACGACATCCTTTTGAGGTAAAATGCGTATCGCACCCCATAAAAGGGATTGACCAACGCCTTCCTTCATCCTTTATCGGACAACCAATGTGGCACAAATTCGTCGACGCCGGAGAGATGCAAGACTGATTTTCCTAGGGTGGAAGCTAAACTATGAGCGAACTTCGATCCGGGATACAGGGGATAGCCGGTGTCTCCGACTGCTCCACCACCGCTATGTAATGCGATGAAACACTACTAATAGAAAAATAATTGAACACACGAGTAATGTTACTGCAAACAGCAGAAAGAGTCGCGTCCACGCGTACATCAACAGGAGCTTCACGATTTGGTTATGACTGTGAGCCTGTCGATTTTTTTTTTTTGAAAAGAGAAGATGTCTAGGACGAAAAGAATTCACGAAGCATCTTTAAATAGTGATTTGGCTCCCTACATAGCCCTTTTCCCCATTTTCCAAGCACTGGTTAATTGGGGACACAGACTTCAGAATTCTATACGTGAAGAGAGGGGTTAATCAAGGGAATACCATATCTCCGAAGCTCTTCAGCGCCACCCTGTTAAACGCCATGCGCGAACTAGAAAAGGAAGACATGAGAGTAAAGGTCGATGGGAGCCGCACTAGAACCCCCTCCCTATTCGGCTCACTGTTCTTCCTGCCCTAACATACGCTTCAGAGACCTGGGTCATGCGAAAGCAGGATGAACACGCGATCAACGTCGCGCAGCGTGGAATCGAGAGGACGATGCTCGCAGTGATACGACTCACGCAAGTGAGAGAACGCCTCCGGAGTTCCGAGCTTCGCCGACGTTCGAAGATCAGAGACGCTGTCGCGTGGGCTAAGTTGTCGAAAATTAGGTGGGCCGGCCACGTAATGCGCTTTGCAGACACCAGGTGGACGAGGGCCATCATCGACTGGATTCCGCGGGATGTCAAGAGAACACAAGGATGCTCACCAACGAATTGGTCGGGCTTCATCATGAAAGCCATGAACGAACGATCTGGCGCTCTTCGTGTACTGAGAAGGATCCATTGGAGCACTTTGGCACGCGACAGGGACAAATGAAGACGCTGCCGCACGAGCAACTCAAAGATCAACTTGACGATAGGTGATGCATGTGATTATGTGAGGTGCCGCAAGCTCCTCCCTTGAAATGCTTTTGCAGCGAAGAATTCTGCAAGCGTATTGTTGTTAGGAAACGTGTAAACATGGCCTGAGGAAGTAAACGCGGGATCTAGTGAAGCCTTGTAAACCTCGGAAGTTGATTTCGCTATTATTTTCCGCACATACCGACACCCTCCCAGGCAACAACGGAAAAGCCACTGAATGGTGATACATTTTCTTTGCAGAGCCACAGTCGTAAGCGAGGCACTAGATGAATTATTGATCATACGAACAATAGGAGTTGTAGGAGAGGCTGCAGCGGCGATAGCTGACCATATTAATATTTAACTTTTAACAAACGAGCTGCAGGGAGCACTGTTGCGCAGACCAAGGAGGTTGCTGGCTGTTGTGTGAACCAAATTCCAGGCTGCTGTTTCGGATTTCATGCCCAGGCCAATGAAACCCTCCATCCCTCCGGGTATCCATGAATCGGTGGCAGATTTGTCTGGCAACTATAAAACACTGAATTGTTCGTCGGCATAATAGGGCCAATTATACTCTTCGAATGTTATATAACGTTATGCAAAAAAAAATGGTTTGAAGAATTCAGAATAAAATGCTTAAAAAATTGTGAGACTTAGTTTCGAATCTAGTATATCACTGCATTCATTACATAACTAAATTACATCACATTGGATTACACATTACTTCAAGTGTTAGATTTTTAATCTAAAAATGTTTTTTACACATCTTAGTTAATATAGCATAAGAAGTGCATTGGTTTATATGTTTACATTTAAGCAGTGTCCAGATTACGAAGCAAATTATAAAATTTTCAAAGAATTGAGAAATTTAAAATAAAAATTTAAAAATTTAACAAATTGGATCCGACCATAAAAATGGGCAGGTTAAGTCAATACAGACATTTGTGGGGACCATTAGCAGCCAATAAGGACTCGATGTAACCAGAAGGTGTCCTACATGGGAGGAAGGGACCAGTCGGATGAGCACACGTGGAGCCGCAGCGGTTCGACGTCGCCGCACGTCGATCGATGCGGGTGGTCGCAGTTGCCAGCCGGCTGGCTGGCGCGCATGGCGACGAATCGTCGTGACGCTGTCGGTGTTTTCTGCGAAAACGCGGCTTCTCGACGTCTTTTACGACGATGGCCTTCATCTCGACGACTCAGAGAACAAACGGAGTGGCCTCGGCCTGAATCTCAGTGAGCATGTGCTTTCACCAGTGAACGGTTTTTTTGAAGCAACCCTCGAAGATATACTCAAAGAACTTTTAAAGAAAACTAGCTATACCCATTCCCAACGAGAACATAAGAAAGTTCATTCTCGTGAACAAAGCAGCTAGATAATTGGTACAGAAAGAGCAGCAAAAGGCGCCACTACGTCTTCGCATATTCAGGCAACAGCTAGATAAGTAAAAAAAGTAAGTCTGAAACATGAACGACAACTGAATGATGTCAGCTCCAATTCTATGCTATTTCGTTGAATTCCACCACCGTCTAATTTCTCACCTTTGTTTCTAGCTATTTAACTTTTGAGTTGTGTATTGGGTTGTAAGGAAAGTATCCTGCCACTTGTGCAATTTTTTTCAGATTTATTTCTCTCGTTCCATGCATATAACAACTCAAGAAAATATACTCCATTATCATCTACACATACGGCCATTTGTCAGGCAATTTGGAGATCCCGCCTCTATAGAATTCTTAGGGTTTTCGCGAAGAAAAAAAAACTCAGCGAGGCACTTTTCAAGCTGCTCCCTGTCGTCAAATTGTTCCCCCAGCAAGTGGTTCGACAACGAAGGAATCAGACGGAAGTCCGTTAAAGCGGGGCGCGGTGAATGCGGTGGGTGGACCAGAACATGCCGTCCGAAACACTGGCGTTTTTTCTGAGTCTCCCTTGCAACGTGTAGACGCGCATTGTCGTGGAGGGGGAAGATCTCGTCCTGTTTCCTACGAAGGGCTGCTTCAACGCGATCCATCTGCCTATGGTAGACGCCGCGAGTGACACCAGTGTTCGCAGGTAGCAGCTCCCAGTACATGACTCTTATGCGATTCCAGCAGACACTGATCATCACCTTTTTTGGGCGAAGTTCCTGTCTTTTCGTGGGAGTTCCTATTTCGCCGCGACTGAGCCACTGATGCTTTCGCATGTGGTGAACATAGACTACCACTCTTCGTCTCCAGTGACCTAGGGGACAGTAGTAGGGCCCGTCGTTCCACATTTGTTATTCACCGCGACTTTTGCACTGCTTCGCCTTTTGAACTCGTGAAGCAGGAACAGTCCAACTTGCTTGCTGTCGAAAACGATTTAATCCGCTATGGAATATGAAGACAATAGTGGTAAATGTAGGTCATGGGTCAGTCTATATATGCGTTATTGGCATAAGGTTCCAGAACACCCTTCAAAAATTTGCCGGAACGCTAAAGTGAGAGGCGGGAAACTTTCCTTACAACCTAATATTATTTCGAGTACCTTTTAGAGTTGACTCCTTGTGTTCTGCTCCAGTTATTGCGTCACTTTTCAGATGGCTACCGCTCTAATAAACACTAGACAGTAGACAAAGCATTGTCGTCTGACAGCTACGTAGAGACCACAGGGACTGGGTACCACAAACTTCTGTGACTTGGTTATGCATAAGTTGTGGGACTCGGACAAGGCATTTACATAGAGGTTCGGTGTTTGGAGGATGCAGTGGAGCACTCTGGCACGCAACAGAGGCGAAGAGAGCTATTCGTGGTGACCACGCGAGCAAATCGACACAAAAAGTGATGCAACTAATACAGCACAGAAAGGACCTTGACAAGAACATTACTACGGGTTACGAAAGCTTCAAAGCAATCGAAAGCTCCACCCCGCGAAGTCTCTTGTGCTACCCAGCTTGTTACCTCATCGGCATCATGAGCCAAGAACACTCAGAAGGAGAGCAGTTTCGCGAAAGTGGGTCGCGAGAAGATTCAGAAACTAGGAAGTATTTGGTGGTTCTTATATATTTATCTACATTATTAACTATATTTTATTACCAGCAACTTGGCTGAGCCTCTATACGAAGCAAAAGAAAAAGGCCAACCCTAATCATGCTTCTTAAAATTCGCACAAGGAGAATTGCCACTGAACCCAGTTTTGCTACAGTTTTTAATGGCCTACTAACGAGAAGTAGAGGAGGAAGAATAGGTTGTATCCCAAAGTGCCAAGCGGTGAGGTCTAACTTTCTCACCTATCGAAATCTTAAAGATCTCAGCCTGCTTCTGCTTATAGGCGAATCTGAAGATTTTGATAATGTGTCTCTGTGTCATCATAAGCATTTTTAGCCCTAAAAGTATTCTGAAGATAGTTCTAGCTGAATATTTTTATATTTTTTGTGTTTATGTCTTATACGCGTGTGACTGATTGTACAATACCGTTCCTAATGCGTGTATAATCGGCGCTTTACGAAGAATTTTTTTCGTCGCAAACCGTCGCACCCGCACTTCGTTCATAGCGATCCTCTTAAGGTAAACTTACATCAAACGATTCCTCGCTTCAGCGCAAGTCCAATGAGTGTGAAAAGGTCAATTTTGTTAAAAAGTAACCTAGTTGTAGACAGCTTTCCTTGGAACGGTCGTTAATTGTTTTACGACCCCTTGGAAGTCCACGCTGGTGTTTCCTCAGGAATTTTTAAAAACTCTCCGTCGCGAACCGTCGTCAAATTCATGTATCATCAAATTCGTCTTCTGCATGCTGTGGCCGTCAGGAGGATAGCAAGCTCCACAAAAATAGCTGAAACTGGATTTCTTCTGCAGCAAATACGAGAAACTTTTTCTTCACATTTCGGACTTCATTTCGGCAGCCAGCGATTTTGAGACTGTATCACGTCTTCAATGTAATTTTGGTGGTTCTTATATATTTATCTACATTATTAACTATATTTTATTACTAGTATTTGTTAATCTACGAAATTAAGCACACAATTATTCTATCCTTGAATACCATTAATTGACTACCATAACAAGCGAAACGGGTGGTTAAGGAGTGGCTACAAAAATGGTGAGGAGAATGAAGATTAGGTGTTTTCTCTTTACTTCAAGCATGTAGTTTCTCGTATTTTCCCATTTCTATCAATCATAACGTTACCATTCTTCGAACCGTGAGTCCACCAACAACCGACTGTAGACAGGCCCCTCTGCCGCACTGTCGGAGAGCCGAGAGATGGGCCACGAAGAATTGGCCGAGCTGACCGAGGTCGACCGAGGCTAGCGTGAGCCTGTGCGACCCTGGCGAGACCGGCAAGACCGGACCCCTCTGCTCGAGGAGTGCGACCTGTATACTAGGCGGAGGCGGAGCTACCTGAGAGTGACCAATCATTGTGGATCTGGCATCCACGACACTCCCGAGGCCAAGTGGAACTATGTTCTCTTCTTCTCGCTCTGCTGCAGAGCCAAGGGTCGTGAGTTGTCACGACACTCCCGCCAGACATAAGAAAAATGAGGGCGCATGCTCATTTTTCGCATGCTTACGCGTAAAAATGCTCTATGCTTCCTCCTCACGAGTGCTGTTTCCAGATCGAAGTTTCTTTCCAAGCTTTGCCGAGGAATGATTCCAATCAGCAGTGCATTTTCCCTTTTTCCGAAGTCTATGGAGGACAACAAAGAAGCAAAGCAGTCATTCTTATAGAGTCGATAGATATCCTACACAACTCTGCTTACACTACATAGAGAATGATGAACAATATTCCAACACAGGCGCGGAGTGGAAGTCTATGCTAAGGATACTAATATTGACACTGCCTATGTACTGATGACCATGATATGCTAGTCGAGGAGCAGGAGTAGGAGACATAGTCATGGGATAGAACCTGTTGTGTGGAACACGATTTTGCTGTACGTTATCGGAAGCGACGATGAAGTTGTGTTAATACGGTAACGGAGGTGTCAGATACGGTACGAAGCCGAACTTTTAGTGGAAGAAGCGTTGTGCGTTGTCGCAGTGCGGAGATATTGTCGTTTGGCGTTGTCGTTAACGTAGTGCGGAGACGTTGTCGTTTGGCAAAGAAAGGGTGGCACCGGCGAAGTCGACGTCATGTTTGGATTTGTTTCCATTTATTTATATATATTTTTATTTATTTACCCTATTTATTTATATTATATTTCTATCTTGCCCTATTTATTTTTATATTTTTTTACTTGTTTATCCTTTTTGTTTTTCTCGTATTTACCCTCTATTTTTATTATTTATTTTTTTATTTTTTTGTACTAATTATTCGTTTAATATTTGTTTTTTGTACAAACGAAAATTGCACTCAACTTTATTGCTCTTCCTGCAACTACCATTAAAAGGTTCAAGCAACTAAAAAGCTTTACCGAAAGTATTACCAATCATGACCAATTAAATCGATTACCAAGCAAGCAACATTGTCCTAAGAAAAGGAGCACTACTAAGAAAGGACAGGCTTTTTTGGAAATCTTGTATTGCCATCCTGTTTCCAATTTTGTTTTCACCGACGTTGTGAATTGGTAATGGCAGAACGCCGTGTGGTGGCGATCAAACTCAGCCCTGCCATCCCTTTTACAATAGTAGCAAACTGACTTGCTTCTACATGCCGTTGCTAAGTGGTCCTTATCGAACAAACAGCGAATACATTTCTTGCATTGCTCCGCTCTAGGACTACGAGCACTTAGGGTGGCATAGTTTGGGCAAGCTGAGGCGTTTGAACAAGCTGCGTGTTCGCCATCGCAAGCATCTTCCATAAATTCTTTCTTTCTTTTTTTCGGATTCTTCTCTTTCATCTTGAATAATTGATGGAGTTTACTTACTGCGAGGTTATATTGTCAGCCAAATTATCTTTATTTGCTTTCCAAGGAAATTTGACATAGATTTTACCATTTTTGATCTTTACAGTAGAAAAGAACTGGTCTATGATTTTTTGATTGTCTTCCTGTTCCGTAGCAAAATCAGTGATTCCAACATTTTGTAGTCGCCATGTCTCCGAATAGCTGGAAATAGGTGTATCTGCATCACCGTTTCGGATTTCGTAAAGCTGGCTTATATTAGTATTGATGTCTATTATTTCAGGTTTAATGCGCTTTTCCACATGGGTTCCTGAGATAACCGGGCCGAAAAACGTTGGTGTGACATACAAACCGGATGGAGTAGAGGTTCGTCTATTTTATAATGGTGTAATAATAATCAATCCCCACAGTATTTCTGGTATGATTTCGTTGCTGCTGGGAACGTAGTCTGGGTAGCATTGTTCCAGTAGTATTAAATCTATTTCTGGAATATTTCCTAGTTAAATGGCCGCAGTAATTTTTTCATGACTGAGCAAACTCACCATGATAGCTTCTGCTTTCCTGTTGAAAAGTTCTAAGGTGACCTTCTTCACAGTCTTTCTTTCTGCTTTAACACCAAAAGTGGTCTTTGTTATTGTCTTTTGTGCTACTGGAGTTAATCGCAAACAAGAAAGCAATGATAATGTGATGAATGATTGGTCAGACGCAGAGTCTAGCAAAGCATGCACAGTCTCCATGCAATTATCGTGCTTATTGAAGACGTTCAAAAGTACATTCATAAGTCGAGTTGATATGGGTTCTGCACTGGGTGAAGTAGTATCATGGCTTTCCATTACCACAGAATTACCAAAATCTGATGTGACATTATGAACGTGCCTTCGAGTGGGCGTAGGTGAACGTGAAAATCGTACTTTAAGAGAAGATTTTTGATGTGATTCATTTGACGATGACCTTGAAGGTGTGCGATCCTCTCTAGTTATTAGTTATTTTTCGACCTCCTGGATGGACTACCATGGTCGATGTTTATTGGAACATCAAATTTATTTCATTCCCTTCTTGATCGATTAGCTGATTTGGGACTCCGGTGATCATGTGGACTGTTATGTTGATAACGATGAGATTGAAAGTTGCTGTATCTTCCCTCTCGTGAGGTATACTGACGTTGTTCCCTAAATTGATGTCGTCGTTCTAGAGAATGGCCTCTGTACGCCGTGTTTGCTACTTCCCCAGATTTGCGAAGGATTGCATGATGACGACGTCTACGTCGATTACAAGGTTTATAGGAACATGAGCGTGTCTGATGTTTAGAGATGAAACATTTCAAACAAACATTCAAATTCTCGATGCAGTCAATTTTTTGCTGAGTAGTTACAATGCAGCCAAAGTCATTAGTTTAAAAATTGGACAATTTTTAAACTTATGACTTTTGGCTGCATCCTACACAAACTATTTGAGGAGTTGTTCTTATATGGAAAGTCGATATGTCGCTTTCGTTGTATTTGTCTTTCCGACTTTCCAAATGTTCACGACGCTTAATGATTACCGATAAATGATTCAAAACTTCTTCGATGTTCCAGTCTTTTCCAGAATCAAATTCCTTTCGAACTTCTTCCTGAACTTCCGATGAAAAAACTTCTGATACAAAATTATTCATGTGTGCTGTGTTTACAACTTTTCCTTGCCTCCTAAGAGTAGCTGTGATTACTTGCACATCATTCAATGTGTTCCGTAGTGATCTAGAGTGGTTCCTTGAAGGCTTCATTGACTTCAACTGTGCAATCATTGACATAGTTACCCCTTTAGGATTTTTATACTGATTTTTAAGTTGCTCTACCGCTTTCGTGTAGGATTACCTGTTCTTGGTATCATCTTTATTGTTCAAGCTGCTTCGCCAGTGCAGCAGTTAATCAGTATTAAAAGCTTTTCGATGTTAGAGTACGGTTGTTTGTCGACTAATTCTTCAAAGAGTCCCCAAAATGAATCAATTCCGGATGCCTTTTCACTAAATTCAGGAACTTTTAATTCATTACCAAGAAGTCTTTTATCAAGAAAACGCCACAGTTGATCTGAACTGGTCTGTGCAGGATACGCCGCAAATTGATCTCCTACTGGTTGATTTTACATGGCTAGTTCTCGCCTTAGGGATGCTTCTTGACATACAAGTTCAACTAATCTTTTTTTCCAACAGGCGGAGCGTGTCAGTAGCTTCGCTAAGAAGCTGTTCTCTCTGCTTGTTATTCCAGTATTCCTCAAATTCTTCTTCAATTGTTTTACCATCGATGCCTTTCTTCTTCAACATGCTACTTGCTATTGTGGACATAGATTCGGTGTAAAAGTTCCAAATAGATTCCTTTTTGCTTTCGAGTTTTCCACATAGTTCTTTTACCAGGATAGATTTGGTTACGAGAAATTGTTGTAGTTCTGCCAAGTTGGTAGGAAAACTCCAAGGAGAATCATACTCTTCTGCGCCCTTGAGAAGGCTATTGAGAGTGTTGAGTTGTCTGGTGAGCATCTCGTTCGAAGTTTTCAGGAGTACTGTGGTGTTCGGAGACAACATGTCCAGTCGCGGACGTCAAGTGGAGGAGTCAAGTTAACTACTCGGTTATATAGTCCTGTTATCTGCAGATCTGATAATTCGTAAGTGCTGTAATATTACACTCCAGTGACTGTAAGTGCTGTAATTTTACACGTACGTGCTACTGAGAGATTTTTTCGCTTGATAAATCTGTCACGAACTCTGTGGAATTTTATCACCACCAGATATCAGTACCTGTCATGACACGAAACTGAGGAATCCTCACGTAGTCACTTTTAGGTCATTCATGAAAGGAAATCTGCCGTTTCCGTTGGAATTTTATAGGCGCGCGCATAGAGGATAGGCAGAAAATTCCTGATTTTCTTCGACTTTCTTTTCTCTAGGTAGGTCTATCGGACCACGTCCGGGTTTTCTAAGAGTGTCCTTTTCTATTTGGGCCCATTACACGATTATTTTGTTCTCGAATCACTTCCTCGCGATAGACTCATACACTGGACTATATATCGCATATGTTAACTGTGCACAGTAAAAAGTAGACTTGCTCCTCAGAAAATTCGAAAATGTCAGGTTCTGTAATACGTCTCATTGGTTAATTACCGTTGCTGGACCGAAACAGAAGAAGTAAAGAAGGAAAAGTAGATCGAGTTAACACCTTTCTAAGCTCTTATATAAAACTTCTCTACGTAAAAGAAGGCAATATAGTACATGATTCCTACCAAACTCCCATTTTAAAGCTTTGGTTTTTTTCAAATAAAAAGGCAATATGGAGTATTTCTAGTTGGGCAAGTCTCACTTTGAGATTAGCGATGAGAACTGAAGCTTGAGCCAGTAGGAATTATCATTGTTTCTCCTCCCAATAGCGGCTGAATTGAAGGGTTAGTTATGTCGATGCTTCGAGATTGTGCATACTTAATGCACTTAGAAAATGAAGAGTCTCTGTAAAGATCGATACGATTGTGTCCGTCTTGGTTCGAAGTTTCTGGATTAAAGAAATTATCTTCCTTCGTTGATTACCAATAAAAGGAAGTAATTCGGAAGGGTATGTCGGTAAGAGCAGATTTCCTTGGTATTCTGCTCCTTCAGTTAGGAAATTCACAAAGTTTGACAGGTTGTGCGAGATGCTTTTTTTCGCCCTTCTCATTTCCCTATTACTATCTCTTACCATTCCCCTATTGATCGACGTGAGCTGACATGATAGTGCAGTATACTATACCGGGTAGAGTATACGACGGGTGTTGGTGAAGAGTTCTGTAGAACTTATATATTCCTTTGATGACTTTATTTGATGGCAATTTATTAAACTGTCAGCGTCATTCCGCTGATGCCGCAGGATAGTTGTAAAGTAAGATTTGTTGCGGCTGATAAGTTCTGACAGCGAGAAAAAATTTTCCACGTCAATTTTCCTAATTCTAATTTTCATATTCAGCCGATGCACCATTTTGAGACTGCATCACGTTCTCAATATAATTTTGATGGTTCTTATATATCTATCTACATTATTAACTATATTTGTTTACTAATATTTATTAATCTACGAGATTAAGCACACAATTATTCTATCCTTGCATACCATTAATCGACTACCATAACAAGCGAAACGGGTGGTTAAGGAGTGGCTACAAAAATGGTGAGGAGAATGAAGATTAGGTGTTTTCTCTTTACTTCAAGCATGTAGTTTCTCGTATTTTCCCATTTCCATCAGTCATAACGTTACCATTCTTCGAACCGTGAAGAACCGACTGTAGACAGGCCCCTCTGCCGCACTGTCGGAGAGCAGAGAGATGGGCCAAGAAGAATTGGCCGAGCCGACCGAGGCCGCCCGAGGCTAGCGTGAGCCTGCGCGAACCCGGCGAAACCGGCCAGCGGGGCCCCCTCTGCTCGAGGAGTGCGACCTATATACTAGACGGAGGCGGAGCTACCTGAAGTGACCAATCATCGTGGATCTGGCATCCACGACAAACGAATTCTCTCATATGACATTGACCTAAGTAATGTATGAAAGAACATGCGTAATCCCACTTTTGCCAGAGAACCCTCACAACTTTATAAAGCTGTATAGCTTTAACTCATTGTCTTTCCAAGTTAGCAAGCAAGTCATTTCTGTACATTTAAGCTAAGCTTGCTTCCATGTATTCTCTACGTCGGAGGCTTTAAGGCGCTGGTCATAAAAGAACTCCCTCTTGGTCTCTGTCGTCAAGCATCTTAATTAAGACAAAAAATCCTGATTTTCCCTTGTTTTCAGCGTTTAATCAGTAGCTCTAGCTTTATTTGGAAAGAAATAGAGATCATCATCAATCGCTTAATCAGTAGCTCAAGCTTTATTTGGCAAAGAAAAAATCCCGATTTTCCCTTGTATTCAGCGTTTAATCAGTAGCTCTAGCTTCGTTTGGAAAACGGTTGTGCTGTCGATGTTAAGCAAAACGAGAGCGCAAAACGAGACGGAATGAAACATTGTAGAAAATTGAGAGGAGCGATATTTTGCCGCTTTCGTCTCTGGTGAGTTCTGAGATCGCTGCGACTTGACCCGAACCAGCGCTCTATGGCCTGGCCCGTTCTCGCACCTGGGTGTGAGCCCTAGTAGAACTGCGCCCTATCAAAAAAAGGTAGTGCTACAGATTCCCGAGAAAATGTAGCTCAGCGCCGTCCTTTTACCTCCTCGATAGGGCGCAGTACCACTGGGGCTCACACCCAGGCGCCAGTGTCGGGAGGGCGATATAGCGCTGGTTCGGGTCAAGTCGCAGCGATCTCAGAACTCACCAGAGACGAAAGCGGCAAAATATCGCTCCTCTCAATTTTCTACAATGTTTCATTCCGTCGAAAGCTCTCGTTTTGCTTAACATCGACAGCACAACCGTTTTCCAAATGAAGCTAGAGCTACTGATTAGACGCTGAAGACAAGGGAAAATCGGGATTTTTTGTCTTGATTAAGATGATTGAAGACAGTATATATTGGATCCGAATGAGTCATTTTCGGATACCGATTCGGATAACCCGATCCGAATCATCCAAAAATCCGGTGTCCGCGAAATTGCCGTTATCCGAATCATCCAAAAACCGAGGTCCGCGAAATTGTCGTTATCCGAATCATCCAAAAATCCGGGGTCTGCAAAATCACCATTATCCGGATCGTCCAATTATCCGAAGATTTTCAATCGGATGCAATGTATAGAAGGCAGAGACTAAGAGGAGCACGCCGCAGAAATTTAGTTATCCTGTACTTTCATATGAGTCTCAAACGTCTTTAAAAGCTTCACTAGTAGCAATGTTACAACCTTTCAAATAGTACCTGCATTTACCAGGATGACCTACATTTTTCGGAAGCCATAGTGTGTTTTTAAGTTTTCAACATTAAAAGAAGCACAAATCAACCGAAATAGCCGCTTTGTAAAAAATTATAACAAGTATTCAAGCGAAGCACAATCAATCGAGTTTAAAATAAAAAATATCACACGAGTGCATGGCGCATTCTATACCGCTCATATGTCAGAAAATTTCTAATTTCTTAAGCTTTTATGAACCTTTAACTTCTTCAGTACCGATCAGCAAAGTTATCACCTTTCAAACAGTGTATACATTTTTCTGAGACACCCTGTATTTTTATAGATGGGCAACGTGGTAGCGCAATCGGAGGTGGGGCCGAACGTTGCGTGCCACCCGAATCGAGGGTTATTGGTACGGTTTGACGCCCAGACCAACCAAGTTTTCCTCTATCCGGCTCGCTGAATTGATAACGGACTTGTCTGGCAATGAGAAAACAATTATATGTCTGCCAGCTGGCCAGCGCATCTAATTATATAGAATCAATACTATACAAACACTTTATTAAACGGTAAAAACCTGTCACCTGTATCACCTGTCGTCCCGTTGATCATCGACTTGCTCGAGCGGGCGCCAGCAGCGTCTCCATTCGTCCCTGTCGCGTGCCAGAGTGGTCCAATGGATCCTCCTCGCTCGAGGGACACGAAGAGCGTCATATCGGTCGTTCAGGGCTTTCACGAAGAAGTCCGACCAACGCGTTGGTGGGCGCCCTGGTGTTCTTTTGACATCCCGCGGAATCCAGTCTGTGACGGCTCTCGTCCAGCGGGTGTCTGCGAATCGCATTACGTGGCCGGCCCACCTAATTTTCGACGACTTGGCCCATGCGACAGCGTCTCTGATCTTCGAACGCCGGCGAAGCTCGGAACTCCGGAGGCCTTCTCTCACTTGCGTGAGTCGTGTCACTCCGAGCATCGTCCTCTCGATTCCACGATGCGCGACGCTGATCGCGTGTTCATCCTGCTTTCGTATAGCCCAGGTCTCTGAGGCGTATGTTAGGGCAGGAAGAACAGTGGAGTCGAATAGGTGGGCACGGAGTCGGACGTTCTTCGTTTTCTTCACGACTTCTTCGACGCTCTTGAAAGCTCCCCAAGCCGCTCGTTTCCTCCTGCTCAGCTCTGGTGCTAGGTCGTTGGCCATGTTGACTTCGCGACCCAGATACACATAGCTGGAGCATTCGGAGATGTTCGTTTCGTTGAGCGAGAATGGGGCATCAGAAACCCATCCGTTCCTCATGAACATCGTCTTCGTAAGATTCAGCTGCAGTCCAACGTTCCCACATACACGATCGAAGTCGGCCAGCATTCGCTCCGCCTGGCTGATGCTCGGTGTTATGAGCACGATGTCGTCAGCGAAGCGAAGATGATGTAGTTGCCGGCCGTCGACCTTCACTCCCATGTCATCCCATTCTAGTTCGCGCATGACGTTTTCGAGGGTGGCGCTGAAGAGCTTCGGGGATATGGTATCCCCTTGTCGAACCCCTCTCTTCACGTCAATGACGACGTCGTTGTAGAATGGTGAGATCTTGGTCGTGAATCCACTGTACAGCTCTCGAAGGACTCTGATGTACTGAGTAGGAACGCCCTGGGTGAGCAGGGCTTCCATGACCGCTTCAGTCTCGACGGAGTCGAATGCCTTCTTCAAGTCAATGAACGTAAGGCAAAGCGGCAGCTTGTACTCTCGCGACACTTCGATGAGCTTCGTAATGGTGTGTATGTGGTCGATCGTGCTGAATCCTCTCCGAAATCCTGCTTGTTCGCATGGCTGTCCTTCGTCCAGCGTTCTACTAATCCTATTCAGGATGACTCGAGTGAACAGCTTGTAGACTACGGACAGCAGGCAGATCGGGCGATAGTTGCCAATGTCGTGCACGTCTCCCTTCTTGTACAGCAAGACGGTCTTGCTGGTCTTCCACTGAGATGGAACCTTGCATTCGGACAGGTAGCGTGTGAAGAGCCGCGCCAAGGTGTTGATGAGCGCTGGCGGGAGGTTCTTCAGGTGTTCAGCTCTGATCCTGTCAGGACCGGGTGCTGTACGTTTCTTCACCGACGAGATGGCGTGTCGGATCTCGGAAGGGAGAACAGAGGGGATGACGTATCCATCCTGCGGAAGATGGCGTAGGGGCAGGTGGACGTGGCTATCGAAGAGATCGGAGTAGAAGTCGTGGATGACTTTCTCCATGGTCCTTCTGGAAGAGGTGACGGTTCCGTCAGGACGTCGGAGAGCGGTCATCTTGGTCTTGAAGTTGGCGAATTTCCGGCGGGCATTGCGGATGCTCAGCCCTGCCTCTGCTGCTTCAGCCAACACTTCCGCCCTTCTCTCCTTCAGATCTTCCTTTATCGCCGCTCTGCATAGCTTTGCAAGCTCGGACGTCAGTTGATAGTTGCCTGACGCTCGTGCTGCTCCACGTTGGCGTATCAGCTCGAGAGTTTCCGGAGACAGGCGTCTCTTGGTGGTCTTCAAGCTCTCGGCTCCCTTAGCACTATCGTGGAGATGGTGCACGAAGCGATCGTATTCCTCGTCGACGTTGTCCATGACGGCATCTTCCCAAAGGCCGACAAGAGAGGTGTAGAGAACCCAGCTGATGGTCGTTCTGGGACTCCTCTTCTTGAACTTCGCGGCCTTCTCTCCTTGACGCGAAAAGCGGAACCTCGCGCGAAGGAGGCGGTGGTCCGATCCCGTGTAGAACTTGGGGACAACGGAGACATCGGTCAGGCAATACTTGCGATTGAAGATGATGTGGTCGATCTCGTTGTGGAACTGGCCACCGGGGGATTCCCAAGTCCATCGTAGGGAGGGAGGCTTCTGGAACTGCGAGTTTCCATGGATGGTCTTGGTCGACATGATAAACTCAGACAGCCTTTCACCTTGCTCGTTCCACTCCAAACCGTGGGTTCCGATGTGAAGTTCTTCCAGCGACCTTCGTGGCCCGATCTTGGCATTGAAGTCGCCGACGATCACCTTGAAGAAGGTGTGATCTTCCTTATAGAACTTCTCCAGCTCCACGTAGAAGGCCTCGACGTCTTCGTCGTCGTAGTCGGATGTTGGGGCATACGCGACGAACACAGTCAAGGCTGGCACGGAGCCGCATCGCTTCAGTCGCAGACGTCCGATTCGGCTTGTCAGAGACTCGTACGAATCGATGTTTATGGCCAAGTGCGTGTTGACGAGGACACCAACGCCGCCTACTCCCCTGCTGTCGCATGTTCCGAGGAACAGTTCTTCTCCGGAGTCGTAGGCGGCGTGTAGGGGGTGGTGTCTCCTCGTCTCGGTCAGTCCGATGACGTCGTACTTGATCTTCCTGGCTTGCATCATCAGGTCCTCGACGGATGCTTCCGACGCAAGCGTGCGGGCGTTGTAAGTACAGATCGTCATCCTAGTCCTTCTCAGTTTGCGCAGCCTGGTTAGGCCCTGAGATTTTAGCAGCCTCTCCGTACTCGTCCTTCCCATCGCTGCAGAAATGGGGGCTCTTTCGGGGTCAGGGGAATGAGGCCCTTTAGTGCTGCTGTGTTTGACTGGAATACAACACGGGTCTAGTCAGGCTCTGTCGTGCGGGCGAAGAACTCCGGGCAGCCAGCCAGACTGCCCGAAGGGACGGGGCGAGACTTGAGGCGGCCTCGAATCGCCTTACATGTACTCCCAGTCTACCGAGTGCAAGCTTTTGGCCGAGCCGACACAGTTACAATCCGCACAGTCACGGACACATCCACGCACACTGTGCACGAACATGCGGCTTCCACGCACAAGGAACGCATCGACCCGACACAGCAGGAGCAAGGAGTCCATCCCCTGCATCCCACCTGCGTCTCTGGGCAGTACACGGTCGCATTTGGTTCGCGTTTAATTCCCCTATCCACCACCCGGGGACGCGCCACGTGGCCCTGCGACAAGCGGCCCGAGATCCCTCTTAACAAGAGAGCCCGAAGGCTCTCTATCGAGGGAGATCCGTGACGGTAAAAACACTAACACAATAACCGCCCGTTATTAACTGTCTAGCTACACGAATAAATGAGAAAATTGAAATCACAGCAAATTGCACCAAATAAAGATGATGAAGAGGACCTTCTAGCCTCAGTGAACAGAAATAGTTCCAAGTGAAAGCAGTATGTACAGAAATCCTTGAGTAACTTGGGTATAACAAGGCGTAGAACACCTTCTGAACAGTGAGCAGCACATGTTGAAGTAGATTTTGTGGTCAAAACGACAGAACTGAACTCGCTCATTAACAAAGGAATCTTTCCGGCAAAGTTCACTAAACACGAGAATATAACGAGAAAAAGTACATGTAAAACAAGAGAACAGGATAGAGAAGCAGCAGCTTCTTCGATTGCAGCTCACTGACACACAGCAGCGTACCAGCACTGTAGACGCTCCACAGGACTCCAAACACACGCAGAGTCAGCGACAGTGCCTTGAATCTGGCCATTATATGTGAGCGATCACCACCAGGGGAATACGGCAGTAGCCAACAACTCCGAGAACCTGGGAATACCCCTCATCTCCTCCAAGCGCTCGTGCTATACACCATGAATCTACATAACCACATGGTAAAGTCCCATGACACAAAACTAAACTGGCCATAGATGGACAACAGCGCATAGGCGATCAAGACGAGCAGTGGTTCCCAGAAGTCCGGCGATCCTCGCACGATATTCAGTTTCATACGGAAGTAGGAAAGCGGCAGTAATGCTCATCGGATTTTGTGGTAGATGTCTGTCAGGTATATGTCCAGCTCTTCTGGTAGCGGAGTTTGTGTGTGGAGCTCATCGTCGACTTCAAGAAGCCATCCGTAACCATATCATCATTTTCATTAGCATCTGTCCGGTGGCGGGGTCCGCTCCTCTGGTGTGGTGACGCCAGTTCTCCCGATCAAATGCTTGATCAGGGTGCACACCAGCCATCTTTGAGTTCAAGTGCAACGTATCTAGCCAGCGTTGCTTCGGGCGTTCCCTGGGCGCTTCCCAGGGACCTCAAGGTTCAAGCCTATCTTCCGGACGGTGCGCCATTAGCGCGAAAGACGTGGCCGTACCATTGAAAACGAGCTTCGAGCAGCTTCTCGGCTATAGGGGCAACACCGAACCTCTGTCGTATGGTGTCGGTGTGAATGCGGTCCAAACGCGTAACTCCAGCCGTCCACCGTAGCATCTTCGTCTCCATTACACTGAGGCGACTCTCAATTTCCTTCGCACGGGCCGACACTCAGCACCGTACGTCGCTACTGGGCGGACGACTGTCCCACAAACCTTTGATTTGAGGTGCTCAGGTATTGTCCTGTCGCAAAGCACCCCGGTCAGCGAGCGCCATTTGGACCAGGCTGCCTCACACGCGCATTCACCTCCAACTTTAGGCTGCCATCGGACGCGCATTCACCTCCAACTTTAGGCTGCCATCGGACGTGACTGTTGATCCGAGATACTTGAAAGATGTAACTCGTGAGAGCTCAGTACCATGGATCTTGATAGATCCGTGCTCATTCACATCCGTCGTCAAGTACTCCGTCTTTTTGACGTTTAGCCTGAGTCCGAACAATGCTAAGCGATCGCACCACGCCTGTGCCTCTCGCTCGAGCTCTGCTTTGTCTTCGCATGCAAGCATGACGTCGTCAGCATACAGCAATGTACAAGGTGTCATCATTTGGAGACTTCGTGAGATTGCATCCATCACGACCACGAAGAGCAGTGGGGATAGCGCAGGTCCCTGATGCACCCCTACAGAGATGAGAAATGCCGTCGAGGTGCCCTCTGGCGCTCGCACTCGACACCTTGGGCAAGAGTACAGAATGCCCACCCACACAATAAGCTCTTCAGGGACGCCATGTTGCCACAACGCGTACCATATAACATCTCGTGGAACGCGATCGAAGGCCTTCTCGAAGTCCAGGAAGGCAAAATGCATCGGTTTCTGTTTCTAGCGGTGCCTTTCTAGCAGAAGACGAACGGCGTGAATGGCATCAACGGTGCCACAGTCAGAGACGAAACCACACTGATTCGTGGAGAGCTGGACGACATCCCGGATACTTCCATCGACAATTCGCTCAAAGATTTTCATGGTGTGCGAAAGTAGACGAATCGGGCGGTAGCTACCGCAGTCCACATGGCTGCCTTTCTTCTACCAAATCGGAATAGTCGTGCTTTGCTACCGATTCTAAAGAGAGAAATCCATCCTCAAACTTGGATAATTAAACCGAGTATAAATAAAAAACATCAATTTAAATTGCGTTTTACGTATATAATGATTGCTACCGTTCTTTAGGCTCTGTCGGTCTGTTATCCGTTCTTTTCACAACATCTTGCGATAATTTCAGGCGTTTTTAAAGCACGCATTGTTACCCACGCGTTTACAGATATAAATAAATAAATAAATAAATAAATAAAACTTTAGTATAGCCCACCAACTCTTCCTGATTTTTTAACATTTTGTCATTCTCAACGTTTTCACTGCGCACGTGAGAGCTTAAACAGCTAGCTGCGCAACCAGGAGGAGAAGGGCTATTCCGCCATTGAGAAGGATTCTTGAAAAGGATCAGAATACTTAGCCGATCTTTGCGAAAAAAAACGCTCAGGAGATTCAAGTCGAGCTAAGGTATGTGACTAGTTCGACAGTAACGAATGACACTACCACGAGGTCTAGACGACTTACACAACCCGCTCCGCAATAGACCATCTGGGAGGTCTGAAACACTGACTTTTCCATCGGCTGACCAACAAGAGTAGCGTTCGAATTCCTTCATGATATTCGGTAGGAATAAAATCCCACGAAATATTGACTAGCTCCTTCTTTAAATCCATGCTCGCCTTTCTGTAAAAAAGCTTGTTTCCACCCTGTATGACACCAGTTAGGGCATTGTGATACAGAAATAACAACCCTCGTCTGCCTCGCCGATAGAACTTTGAGGTATCAATTCTGGTTCCCAAATCACGAATGGATTATACGGTTGCGCCGAAGGTGCACTAACCAGCAGTTTTGGTCTAAAAGGTGAATGTATGCATTGTGTGTGACTCACGTCGCACTTTTCTAATCCATCCCGGATGGCCATGAAAGTGGAGAAGAATTCAAACATGGTACTGTTTGTCAGAACGGTTATGGATTATGGATGATGTGACAAAGCAAACGATCCTCTAATAGAAGATCAATGGTTTTGACAGCTGCGCTCACTGAAGATTCACTATCGCCAACTCCTCTGCTAAACAGGCATTATCAAAAATTTTCTGAAGAATCAGACACCAGCTGTGAATTCCTGCATGGATCATTTACGTATGTATCATTATTCCGAAAAGAAGTGAAGAATCATGATTGAAACCTCATCCCTGTGATGTACCCGATAGAGCATACTACAAAGAATAGAAACAATAAGAAGACGCGATTGTTTCAATAGAAAGTCCGAAACCTTACGCTTGAATCGTTCAAGGTTTGGCAAAAAAGCATTGTTCTTATGGTTAGCATGTTTCCGGTATATGGAACCAGCTCTCTTTAAAGGATAAAAACGACGGTTTAATCACCCAAGTTTGAGAAATTTCTTTGCAAATCTTACCTGAAACAAGATGTTTATCATCGAAACAAGACAACCAGGTTGTAGTGGATGCTCATTCACATCTCGACGCAGAGTACAATGACGCTGTGCGTCAGGAGACTGAGACTGACTGATCAAGAGTGCAAGATTTTCTGGCGTACGAAGAACTACTTTATACATCTAGCTGTACCGGACCTCGGTGTGTGTCTCATCCTTGCATGATGAAAGAGCAAGCAAGGATGTCCAAGAAGCACGGAATGCTAATATTTACGAAAAATTGGCACTTATGGAGGTTTTAGCCCGATCAAATGCAATTTTATTCTACGACTAACGAAGCAAGCTAGACGCTGATGTGTTGTAGAACATTTATTGAGCAAAAAGTGACATGAAATCAGATGAGCACGAAAGAAAAGTTGGCTTTTTAAAGATTAGCCAAAAGGTAAAAGATTTATTGAGCCAAAAGCGATGCATAATCAGTCGGTCACAAAACATTATAGAAAAAGCTGAGCTGGCTTATTAAAGTTTGGCAAAAGCCATTTCTTCCATGAATTGCATAGAGTGAAAAGTGCCTTCTTTTTCTAAGCGATTTATCAGGCCTTTCACTGAAAGAATAAAGGTTAAAGTATAAACGACGGCGTTTCTCAAGCCCTTTTAGGATGCGTCACGCATTCTACTTCTACGGGATGTCGTGGAGGCAATTTAAATGCGTATCTGCTCTACACCGTGACCTGCGATGGCCAACAAATCAGCGCTTTACCATTCCCAGGCATGTGTGCTACCAACTCACCGACCCCGGACGGGGCTTGGTTGGGCTGGGCGGGAAATTCGAACCAGGAAACTGGTATGGAGTGCATGCGTTAGCCGACACCTCTTCCGACTGCGCCACTTCACTGAGAAAGTATGTATTATGAATTCCACCAGATTTCGTCCGTTTTCTATCTACTTGTAGTTAATTTCTCAAGTGTCCTTTTTATTTAAGAAAGTTTTTTGACTTGTAGTTGAATGTTTTCGGAAGAAAAGCTGAGAAACGATGCAGGAAGTTCGCTCCAACTTTTATGAACACGAGCCGAAAAAAGATTCGTGAAACGTTTTTGAGTGTGGTTTTGCATTTGAGATTATGATACGTCTCCTCTGGAAAAGCTAAAGGAAGACTGTGAAATAAAAGAGGACTTCATGTGCCTTAGAAGTGATCCAAACTGAGCGAGGCACTGCTTCCTGTTATTCGTGCTGCTACCCCAGCACCGATTCGGCACCACAGATGGTGACAGCAGCACTCTGTGTTTTTGCACTTGGAGAACTATCCAGTGACGTTCAGCAGTTCGATGTGATTGTCATGTGGCCGCCTCACCTTTGCTCACTCGGATGCTATATAAGGGGGATGAGCCGATGTTTTACCGAGCTCCCATCGGTTCGTCATATTCCATTAGATTTGTCGCCTAGACTCCTCCCCCCCCCGCACAGCAGTGTCAGCGCTGTTGTCCCTGTATCTCTCTGTACCTCTGTATCTCTGTATCTCTCTGTACCGCGCAGACCGGTATGGTGAATCCGCGGCGAGATGATACCAGCGGTATCGTTGATGAATCTGGCCCTTGATTGTCACACGGGACGGAAGGCCATATCCCGGTCCGGATAACCTATCGGAAAGTGGCAGCTGGGTGCCCCTTGTCACATACAACAACATCACTCTCATTCAATGTGTCTGTCTGTGAACAAGGGTCGTCTGTGGACGGACCCCAACGATTCTCTCGAAGACCTATATGGCCTTGTCTTGTAGCGCATCTAACATGGAGCACAGTGGTTAAGTTCGCTTCTGCTGCAGGCCACTGCATGGTCCAAGCAGGGAAAAATCTGCCGCCTAGTAACTCATGGGCGGGAGATCGGTTGGTACGTATCCTTCCCGATGGAACTAGTGCTGGTCATTTTGCCATGCTCACCCTGCATCGAACTCGTGTAACCTTTTCAAATTTTAAGCCGAATCCGCGCCAGAATTTCTTTAGCACTCGGATTAACTTGGTGGTCTCCATTATTCTCGACCCGCTGCAAGTTGAAGCGGGTTCATTAGGCGACCATTTTTTGCCATTTTTGAAACACCAAGTGGCCCGAAGCCAAAACGGGCTTCATCACTATGCTACTTGTTAGATGCCCTGCAAGGCCATGTAGGTATTGTTGAGTATCGTTGAATTGATTTCACAGACGTCCCTTATAAGAACCATAATATCATGGAGGAGCAAGTGCGGCTCTTTCACAGAAGAGAACATCTTGTGGTGAAACCTCCTCATATGAACTCCAGACTGGGGCAAATTCAGCAGCTAAGGCGACTCTTCACGTAATGAATGAAAAACAAAAACTAAACTTCGGAGAAGGCTATGCTAAGGATGAAGTATCCCACGCTCTCATCCTGAGCATTAATTTATTTTTGAATAGCATAGAAGTCGTTAGAATATCTTGAAAGCTTGACATCGTTCTGTACACTTATTTGATTATTTGACATCTGAATTATTTTCGCGAAACCGATTATTACAGATGCAGCTACACATTCTTCTTGGTCTGCTGATTGGCGCAGTAACAGCGCTTCCAAATAGGGTGGGTACCTACAAATCGGAGCTTATGGAACATGACTTGAATGGTTGTGACCCACGAGATATTGATCTACATAAACACGTTCTCTTCTAAGCATAAACCTGCTCAGAGACGCGAATTAGGGACCTGGGTGTAGGTTGACAGAACATTTTCGTCATTTGCCGCCAAAAGCTTGCGCTACTCTTTCCATTGAGATAAACGTTGGTCTCGTACAGGTTGAAGGATAAAGGAGGCGTTACTTAATCCGTTTTGGGATGCGCCACGCATTCTACTTCTGCGGGATATCGTTGAGGCGATTTGAATGCATATTTGGCCATAAAATAAGTTGATGGCTAGCAAATCAATAAGTCCGTGTATTACCCTCCTCATACGGGTCTGGCACTAATTCACCTGACCGGAGGGATGGAAGGCTGGTTGGCCTGGGTGGGAAATCCGAACCAGGAACCTGGTATCGGGTGCGCGCGGCAGCCGGCACCTCCTCCGACTGCGCTACAGGCGCCCATACGTCTCGTGAAGGTAAAACTTGCAAATCCCTCAATAGGACCTATACCATGTTTGGCGCTGCTATTTCGTGCTAATTGTAAGGCGACTACATTTTTCAGAAAAGAGACTACTGCGTATAAGGAAGTTCACAAGTAGTTCATTCTTCTTCAGAATGAAGATGTTTGACAACAACTTTGGTCGGGGTGATGTCAGGGCATGAAAAGTTTGAACTTACACTGGATCTAATTTTGAATTTGCTGGAGCTCTCTTTGTATTTGGGATTCTGAATGACTGCAAAACACTGGAAACTACAAAAATACGATCACCCCGACCAAAGTTGTTGTCAAACGTCTTCATTCTGAAGAAGAACATGCAGCGCATAATGACATTTTGCTTTATTTTGTGAGTTAACTAAAATTGTTCAAAGTTCTTGTGTTTGTTATTAGCTTGTTTTATGAGCGCACTAAGGTACAGTTTTAAATAGAAAGATTAAATAAATAAATAAATAATCAAGCAGAGGTAACGCGTATCAGCAACGAAAATCGAAGCAAAATTGAACTCCCTCACCCCATAGAAGCTGCTTTTCAGACCAAAGAGTCCTCATTTCCCGAATTTTAACTACTACTTTTAAATTTTTTAAAATGTTATTGGGCTTTTGAGCGCGTGTAGCGCAGTTGGAGGTGGCATGCTGTCGCGTGCACCCGATGCCAAGTTCCTGGTTTGGATTTCCCGAACAGGCCAACCAAGCCCTCCAACCGTCCGGGGTTGGTGAATTGGTAACAGACTTGTCTGGTAAGGATGAAGCGCTGACTTGTTCATCAGCTGACCACAGCAAGTCATTGTACGGCCAAATACGCATTTAAATCGCCTCCACGACATCCCATAGAAGTAGAATGCGTGGCGCATCCTAAAAAGGGATTGAGCAACGCCGTCCTTTATCTTTTTTTCCTTTACTGGGTTTTCAAAAACTCCCAAAACTCTCTGTGTTGTGACCGCTTAAGCACAGGCAACTGGGCGTTCTCTGATTTCGTTGGTCGTATGCGAAGAATGTGTTTTCACCGAAATAATTTTTTTCCACCTGAAGGAGACAACAGTAGAGAACGAAGTTGCATCCAACAAAATGTTGCACTTTGCTTATTGACCTTATTGTTTTTTTCAGCTGTGGATTCAATAATGAAGTCCACTGATCATGTATTCATAATTCAGAGGTCGTTGCAGAAAAATACTGGGTACATCCTACTCGGGAGCGGCAACCATGAGGTGACAGTTGTGTCTGCACTATCACGCCACGCCGCCACCGCACTTGAATTTGCCCAAGAGCTGTCAGTATCACGGAGCAGCAGACGAAGCTCTTGAACAACTTCAAGGAAGGGAAATCTGAGTGAAAACACCATGTGCCCCCTCCCCTTCGAATATTGATCCAAATACTGGTTTCAAAAACTGAATAACGGGCAGGGCTATGGGTTACAATATAGTGACAGTTCTACACTCGGAAGATGAACGAAAAGCACACGAGGTGTGAAATTAATGGAGTCTGTGCACCATAACATCGGCGAGATTTCCTATTTCAGGGCCGGCACGGCCGCTTCCGACAATCCGAAAACGATGCAGCGAACGACATGAATGACGACGGAGGCTGTCCTGGTAAGGACGATGTGATTTACCTGGGAGAATTCACCGACGACGGAGAACCAGTAGATGAAACCGCAAGGAACAACACTAGAGCGCTTGAAGGCAATACAAAACCTGGACGGGACGGAGAACCTGACGAAGGGAGAACTTATCCACGCTATCCGTACGGAGGAATGTACATCGATGGAGTCTTCCAACCTGTCCCGGATGACTTCGGGTCGTACGGTGGACGACGCAATGGAGACCGCAGAAGAGTCAAATACGACGACTACCCGAGGTATAGACGCACCTATTGAACCTTTTCCGAATTGAGTTCATTACTATGAACGTCTCGGTAAAAGAGAATGACCTCCTTGCAAACTACACTGTTTTATTGATGCTGTTCAACTTCATGACTGAACTATTTTCAAGCGAATAAAGTTATGGCGAATTTGTGGATAACAGACAGCTTTCTGTGGAAAATTTTCTTAACGTTTAATATAAAATTAAAATTTTTTGCTGTTTAGAATCAGTTTGGTATTAGAAAATACGATTCCAAGTTTCCTCGAATAACTCTACGACAACAACAACAACAATGTGCATATCCACCTAAGACTATAGTTGTGCTCGAATGACCTATTCGAAAAGGCATTCGAATTTGAATATCGAATTCGAATATTCAAAATTTTAATATCGAATATTCAAAAAATTCCGCTTTTCGAATGTATTCGAATTCGAATGATTAGAGAATCGCATTTCACGGATGTGTTCCAATTCGAATATCCTGAAAAACCGCTTTTTTCGAATACAGTCAACTTCCAATATTCTAAATTTGGGACCATTCGCAACCATTCGAATATTCGAAAAAAATTTCGAGAGCACAATTATAGACTGTAGCACCCCATCGCGACATTGTCCAACACCACGGCTTTTTCTCTACTCGTACAGCCATTTTTATTCTAACTGGTAGATCTTCTTGTGTCATTGTTTACTATGGTTCACCTAATCCACCCCAGATCACCGTTTTACTGAAATGGGTGAAATAAGAATATGGCACATCAACCTAAGCAACGAAGAAAACTATGACTTGGAAGCATTCAGTACTAGTAAAACCTTTGCAGTTTAACAATGAGCACTAAAGTTCTGTCAGTGAACTGATCTCAGTTGGAGTTAAGATCTCCGCAATCTTTTGCGGCAAAGCGGCGGCTCTTTGTTTAGCCATAGGGCAGGAACGCTGAGCTTGCCGCCGGCGGCGAACGGCAGCGAGAGGTGCTGTGCCTCAACCGCACACTTTCCCGACATGATGTTGGACGACGACGGCCAATTGTGAAAGTGACAATAATGATTTACATCACCATTACCGTCGCTATTTGCCGACGCAGCGTTCTGTCTGCCTGCGCTCTAGACGACCGGTCAGGGATCGGTCAGAAGGCGTGAAAGCGACTAGCAGCAGTAGGTCCCAACTACAGTACCGGACGAGACTTTCGAATAGACGCCGCGAAAACCGCGATTTTGCGGTTTTTGCGTCTTTTTGCTATAACTCTCCCAAAATCATCCATTTGAAAAAACAAGGGTACATTTGAACTCAGGAGATCGAACTCTATCGTTTGGTATATACATTTCATATGAAAGATCAAAAATGGGCAAAATTGAAAGCTTGCGCTCCATTGAGAAGGCCGGCCGTGGACGAGTTGTCGGCCGCCCCTCGAAAACCGTTGCATGCTCACAATTCCTCTAATTTGAGGTTTTTTGAGAAACGGTTGGTACCCTTCGATTCGCCTCCTCGAGATCTACACAATCATATACATATACAACTTCGCCAAACCACAGCCTTTTCGCAGTGGGTGGTCGAAAATGTCTGGAGCTGACTTTTTGCTATTGGAGAAGCTTATATTCCAGGACTTGCATCTTCTCGGAGCATCTCAAGCATGACATCAAGTGTTTTGTCATGCCAGCAATCCCCTCAGTGTGCGCCGTGCACAATGCATATAGGATCGAACTTATCAATCGAGTGGGCGGCGCGACAGTTTGTAGAGTGAGCATTTAGGGAGTTTTATGAGAAATTCTCAGCCGCCCTATTCAGGAATTGCTGTACTCTGTTCCGGCGAGATTTTGGAGTGCGCTGTGCGCAATGTATATAGGATCGAACCTATCAATCGACTGGGCGCGACAGCTCGCAAATTGCACCGCGGGCGTGTTCTGAGCGTAATAACTCTGTCAACTTCGAGTCTTTCCATCTGCAAGTTGTAGGTTTCGTAGGCAGTGGAAAGTTCAAGAAGCGCGCTGAAAAATAGCGATGTAGCTTAATACTGGAAAAAGTCACAGCGGTGCGAAAAAGCAGGTTGGGAATGTGTGGCACGATTTTTTCAGAATTCGGTCGACCGCTACGGGTACACGAGGCCAGCTAACGGCATGCAAACTTGCGCACGAGTGAAGCACCGGAGGCACTTTACGATGACGTCATCGTCCGTCTGGCGCGGCCTAGAAGCCGTCTTCGATGAGAAACTGTCAAAGAATCGATGTTTTCAAAATTGATACCGTTCGATAGGGCTTTTCAAGCTGAACAGAACGATACCCTGGCTGGGGCTCGAAAACTCGAACATGGGCGAGTAAGGGCGGAAGAAGCTGCACCGCTGCCGTCCGCCGCTCTAAAATGGCAAATGGGGCTAAGGCAGTTTACGCAGTTGCAGAGTTATGAGCAGATCATCGTAAAGTGCCTTCGGTGCTTTGCTCGTCCGTGAGTTTGCGAGCCGTTAACTCGCCTCGTGTACTCGTAGCGGTCGACCGAATTCTGAAAAAATCGTGTCACACATTCCCAACCTGCTTTTTCGCTCCGCTGTGACTTTTTTCCAGTCTTAAGCTACATCGCTATTTTTCAGCGCGCTTCTTGAACTTTCCACTGCCTACGAAACCCACAACTTGCAGCCAGAAAGACTCGAAGTTGACAGAGTTATTACGCTCAGAACACACCCGTGGTACAATTTGCGAGCTGTCGCGCCCAGTCGATTGATAGGTTCGATCCTATATACAATACCGCTCGCGCCGCACGGTCAAAAGTGGGCGAAAAAACGCCAACATAGCGTCGCAAAGCGTCGCACGCTCGTAACTCCTTCAGTTTTAGGTTTTTTGAATAAATGTTGGTACCATTCGATTTGTCTCTTCGAGATCTACACAAACATGTGTAAAACTTTACCGGAACACCCGTATTTTCGCCGTGGGTGGTCCAAAATTGGCTGGACGGGCGATTAGAACAGCTTATTTCCAGGATATGCGTGCTTTCGGAGTATCTCAAAGATGGCGTACGTCGCCAGTGCTCTGTCATGCCAGGAATGCCCCGAGAGTGCGCCGTGCACAATGCACACAGAACCTAACCTATCAATCGAGTGGGCGAGCGCATGTCCCCTGCGCTTCTATCTTCTCTCGCTGGGAACTGCGACGTTTTCAAGACTATTTATCGCCGTTTGGAGAATGTTATTAGAAATCACCCGCCACCCCACTCAGGATTAGCTCCAATCTGTCCCAGCGAAATTTTGGTATGCGCCGTGTACAAAGCGGACAAAGAAGAACCTTTCAATCGAGGGGGGGGGGGGGCAGCTTGTAAACTGAGCGTTTGGAGAGTTTTGTCAGAAATTTGCAGCCGTCCTAGTCAGGAGTTGCTCTAAGGCTCTCCAGAGAGCCTTTGGAGTGCGCCGTGAACAATGCATACAGATTCGAACCTTTCAGTCGAGGGGGCAACCGCGCTCAAATTGCACTCACGGGCGTGTTCGGAGCGCAATAGCTCTGTCAAGTTGGAACCTTTCAAGGTGTAGCTTATAGGTCTTGTAGGCAGTCGAGCGGTCTGTTAGTACGCCAAAGTAGAATGGCTTAGCTTAGGACGTGGCAATGTTAGAGCGGTGCGAAAATGCAGGTGAGGCTTGCGTGACGCATTTTTTTCCGATTTCGGTGGACCACTGCGAGAAGACGCGGGGAGCTAACGGCTTCAGAATGCGTATGCGAACAGAGCACTTAAGGTACTTTACGGCGCCGGGATCAGAACTTCTCAGCTGCCTAAACTGCCTTAGCCTCAGCTGCCGTTTTAGCGTGGCGAAAGCTGGCCGTTAAAGTTTCTTGCGCTCCTACTCACCCAGATTTGAGTCTTCGACACTCGCAATGGCACCGTTGCGTTCAGCATGAAAATCGCTATCGAATGCTATCAATATGGACGGATTTTGGCAACATCAATTTTTTGACTGTTTCGCATCGAGGACGTAGGTGCGCTAGGCCGAGCTGCGCGGATGATGACGTCATCGAAACCGATATTTTCGAAATTGGCCTAATTTCCTCGTGCAAACGGCGTCCAAAATCGTCTAGGGGTTATTTGGGGCGCTGATTACGAATCCGACGTCCGTTTTTGAAAATTCCGTCGACTTCGGTAGGTTTTGGATTTTTTCTGGATAACTGATAGTGGTCGAGTCAGGATAATCGATTTTGCTCGAAATTCGAATAGGGTCGGGGACTTATTCGGGGTGCTGAACACGATGCCGAAGTAATTTGGAGGATTACGGGAGGGGACTGCTCATACCGATAACTGAGGGTGATCGATGATCCTGACCCGACCACCCTCAAACGGGAAGTAACTGCTCAAGTTCGCGGAATGTTCAAAAACGAACGTCGGATTCGTAATCAGCGCCCCAAATAACCCCTAGATTTTGGATGAAGTTTGCACGAGGAAATTTGGCCAATTTCGAAAATATTGGTTTTCGATGACGTCATCGTCCGCGCAGCTCGGTCTGAAGCACCCACGTCCTCGATATTGTCGAAAAATCGATTTTTTTTTGAAATTGGTCGAGAGTGACACCATTCGATAGAGCTTTTCGTTATGAATGAAAAGGTGTTACCGGGAGTGTTGGAAATCCAAATATGGACAAGTAAGAGTGCAGGAAACGTCATCCGCCAGTCCTAAAAGGGCAGATGGTGCTAAGGCAGTTTAAGCAGCTGAGAAGTTCTGATCCCGGCGCCCTAAAGTACCTTAAGCGCTCTGTTAGCGTACGCATTCTGATGCCGTTAGCTCCCCGCGTCTTCTCGCAGTGGTCCACCGAATTCGGAAAAAAACGCAAGCCTCACCTGCATTTTCGCACCGCTGTAACATTGCCCCCTCCTAAGCTAGGCCATTCTACTTTAGTGTCACAATAGACCGTTCTACTATCTACAAGACTCACAAGCTGCAGGCGAAATGATTCGAACTTGAC